>CM077263.1:1471069-1841069 GCA_039654775.1 Spinibarbus caldwelli | reverse complement strand
AACTTGACAGATGAACAGCCGGCAGACTTGACTGATAATCGGCCGGTGGACATGACTGACAAACGGTGGGCTTGAGTGAGCCGTGGCCGGCGGGCTGAAGTGAGCTGCAGCCGGTGGGCTTGACTTCGTAGCGGCCCTCTCAGAGGTGAACTCAGGAACCGCTTCCATCGAGGCAACAAGAGAAGCAAGCGGCATGGGAATGGCCTCCGGGGCCATGACAGGAGAAGCAGCCTGCTTTTGAAGAACCCCAACAGACAAGACAATACTGGCAAGAATTGTTCCTGTGGACAAGACTTAAGGGGACATAACCTGACTGTGGTCTGAGGCTAGATCATCTGTCGACTCTGGTCAGGGGCTAGAGCTTTCACTGGAGCGAACTCTGGGGCTGGAGCCGTCACTGGAGGGCGCTCTGGACGAGCGGGCCCTGGAAGGCACTGGCTTCGGAGCGGCCGGCAGGCGTGGGTGAGCCGCTGCCGGCAGACTTGACAGATGAACGGCCGGCAGACTTGACTGATAATCGGCTGGTGGACATGACTGATGAACGGCGGGCTTGAGTGAGCTGTGGCCCACGGGCTGAAGTTAGCCGCAGCTGGCGGGCTTGACTTCGTATCGGCCGGCGAACTTGACTGATGAGTGGCCGGTGAACTTGACTGACGAACGGCCGGTGGGCTTGACTTATGGATGGAACAAATGGGTGATGCTTCTGGGCTGGCGGCGTGGAGACGGGATCCGCTGATGGACCGAGCCAAGTTGATGTAATTAGGCAGGGTCCACCTAGACCCGGCCAGTGGCATCCGCCTAGTGAAGCTTTCATCCAGACCACTCCAGAAACAATCCACAAGAGTCCACCGGTCGAGTGAAGTCCGCTTGGAGCAGGTGAGGAATTCCTTGATATATTCCTTCAGGGGACGGCAGTCTTGATAAATAGAACATACCGTTCCAGGGGATCCTTTAGAAAAATCAAAAGAAAACACTGAGGGAAAAAAATGGGAAACAAAACGGGGAGAAGGAGCGCCACTTACTGTTTGGGTCAGGTATTCAATACAGACAAATACAGTGATTAACAAATATGATCTTTAAAAATGTTTAATATTTTATTTATTAATGTAGCTACTGCATAACAGAAATGGCCTGAATCTTGACGCTTGAACGAACTGAATCTTTTATTCAAATTTTATTAATTTGAACAAGGTTTCCTGTTCATAACCACGCCTTCTGACTAATTGGATATGGAATTTTAGTATGTGCAAGTAATGATTTTTTAACCCACCCCCACGTGCGGCCATGGTTTTGCTCATTCTCTGGTCCTCAAGCAAGCCGACTCTTCACGGGCCGATCCATCACAGACGGACGGGGGGCGTGGAGATCGGACGGCTCATCTCCAGAGGCAGTGGGGTGAACCACAAGATGCGCAAGTTCACAGTCAGTGCCAGAGATGGTTGGTTGTTTGGGTTGATTGTTTAATTTTGCACATGTAACAGTCCTAGAGGTCTGTACAGACTGGGAGAGAGTTAGAAACATCAGTGGGGAATAAAATAGGGCAACATTTACATTGATTCCCTGTGATTTAATTGGATCGTGAGATGGTGAAACTAGGTTTTGGAAGAAGTGAGTCTCATTCATATGATCGTGAATGCTGAGATCAGCAGTTTGCCGTCCGTCAGATGCTCGTTCGCTGGAGTGTTTTAGGATGTTGTGCTCTCAGTTTTAGGACACGACTCTTGGACTGATGCCAGAGCTGATAGAGGAGCTTCATCCTGACTGCATTTGCTCATTTTTCCTTGGTAGTTCATTAAATGAACCTTTAAAACCATCACTGACCTGCTCTAGGACAAGAATTTATTTATTGATTTCTGTTGTTAATTAGCTTTAGCTTTACTTTATTAAAATGTGCATTCATGCAAATTAAATTAAATGGTTTTTGAAGGTGAAGTTTGTCATTTCTGCTCCATTAGTGGCACCACACCAGTGTTATTTTAGTTTTGTTTATGTGCTATTATAGTATGTATTCATATTTTGAATTTGCTTTTATTTTCGTTTTAATTTTGGATTATTATTTTTTTTAAATATGCTTTTGTTTTTGTTTTTTGAAAATAATTCAAAATAAATTTTATTTAATATCAGTTTTAGTTTGTTTAATATTTTTTTACAATTTTTTTTTCATCTGATATTTAGATTTTATTTCGGCTTTATTTCATTTAAAAAAAAGAATAGTTTTAGTTTTAGTTTACGATAACAACACAGAACTGCAAAAAAAAAAAAAAACTTAAAATTAGTTTCAGCCGATCGTTTGCCATTGGTCTGACTAACACTTAGTCCCGCCCCCAAACTCACGCCATTGGTTGACTGATTGTGTCACTCAAACAAAATATATTGCAGTTCTCTTTGGTGCCACTAGTGGTGTAGAAACCTTTAGGTACTTAATTATTTAAATGTTGTTAAATTAATCAAGTTTAATTTGTCTTGTGGAAATGACTGGTTCTGTATTAGAGGATATTTTTATTAAAGCTCAATACAAAATGTATCTTTTTGCAAAAGATACATAACATTGCAGCAGCACTTTGAGGGATGTAATTTTTTTCTTCTGAAATTGAAGGCAGTGATTTGATTATTTAACGATACATTTTCCTCACAATATTTAGTCAGAAACCACTGCTCAAATAAACCAGATAAGAGTATTTTAGTTAAAATAGAACAATATGAAATGTAATAAATAAAGAAAATGTGGCTGAAAATCTCAAGACAGAATGTCTCGCAGTGACTGATGTCTGAGTTGTTTGAGAGCACGTGTTTCATTGTTTACGCTGATCGACTGGAATCTCGTCCGTCTCAGTGAGACTGAACTCACACACTTGGAGCAGCGAGACTGAACTGTAGGAGTGAGATGCTCCAGACCCTCCAAATGCTTTCCGATCACCTAGTGTTCGGTTTAGAGGCTTGTAGTTTGGACCATCTGCCCGTTTCGGGGCTGGTACAGATGGAGAAGGTGCTTGAATGTGATCTGTTTCAAGGCTGTGTGGGGAAACCGCTTCTTCTCGACCAAACGCACGCATGGCTTGGCTTTCTGTCTGGCCGTATGTTCTCAGTATCATCTCAACAGATTATGAGACAATTGTGAAAACACCAAAACACATGGCATCCAGACTGAACACACACAAGCTAGGACTGCATAGTAGCTATAGTATCATAGTTTCAGCATAGTATCATCATGCATTGGCTATAATATGGATTAGAATAGTGACATATTTTCTCAAACAGTGAAACCATTAATCAAATTTTTATTTTATCTTATTTTAATTTAATTTAATTTAATTTTTTGATGAATGCCATTGGTATAATTTATGATATGAAAAAAAAACACAAACGATCTACTATGTCAAGGACTTTATTTTTTGTTTTTATTTTATGGTTTATTTTATTAATATTTTGTTATTTTTTCTTTTATTTAGTTTGAAAAAAATTTGTAGACTTTAGTGGGGTTTTTTTTTTTTTTTTGGTTTATTTTATTTTTATTTATTTTTCCATGACACAAAAACAGTTGAGAAATACTGATATAGAGAACTTTTATTTTATTATATTTTATTTTATTTTGGATGAATGCCATTGGTAAAATTAAAATTATTAAAAAAAATTAAAAACAGTTGTGAACTAATATGTAGAGGACTTTATTTTATGTAATGTTTTTATTATATGGTTATTTTATTTTATTATTTTTTGTATTTTTAGATTTTTTTGTATTTTTTTGGTTTATTTTTTATTTTTTTTTATTTTGCCATGACACAAAAACAGTTGAGAAATACTGATATCGAGAACTTTTATTTTATTTTATTTTATTTTATTTTGAAACAAAAACCATGAAACAAAACCTGTTTGCACAGAGGGCTAAACACACATACAAACACACACACACTCATTAGTGTACACGTGCATGGGTCAGGGACGAGCGCATCTCTGCTGCACAGGGGAGCGATCACACTGACAGCAGCGCTCCGTTCTCCATATGCAAATAGAACGCAGCCTTTACACATTACTGATAATATTACATGATGCTTTCCATTTATTTCCCACATTCAGCACATGCCGAGTTCCCCGGTGTACAGAGTTCTGCTCCAAATAAAACATATATACTTTGCGTCTCTGTCAGGCTGACGTAAACACACAAGAATCATTTCCTCATTTCACTCGCCGTCTGTTTTTGTCTTCACGTATGTAGAAGCGGGCCGTAGGTCCCGTTGGAGGAACATGATGCCATTATTTTCAGTTATGCACAAACAGCATTTGTAGTTGGAGTAATAAATCACGTTACGGCTGCTGGCCTGTATTCTTCGCCATCGCTCATGATGTCTGTGAGCGGCTGCAGGTCTTCAGCTACTGTATGTGATTCTACACCAAACACAAATAGAATTGCTAGAAAATAAACGCTTGTGGCCGTTCTCTAGCAGCGCTGCGGGACAAGTCAAGGAGCTTCACGCTCCAGACTGCAGACGTCTGTTCGTGGAGGATCATGTTATTCACAAAAAAATGTTCCCCTCATGTTCCAAACCTGTATGGCTCTATTCTATTTGCAGAACACACAGATGTTTTCAAGAACAACTTTCACTGTATGGACACAAAACACTTTTTCTAAATATCTTTTTTTTTGTTCATGGAAGAAAGTAAGTGAGGTTTGGGACGACATGAGCAGGAGTAAAAGATGACCATTTTTGAGTGAACAACTCTTAATAAATAAATAGGCAATTAGTGAGAAGAAGAAAAAAAACTTAAAAAAAAAATACATTACTAGTTTGGAAATATAAATGGGCGGGGGGGGGGGGGGGGGTACATAAATAACTGCATTATTACTTTTGACTAAAAAATAGACAAATAGTGACAAAGAACAAACAGTTGCATGATTAATCTGGACTAATAAATAGACAGATAATGATGAAAAAAGCATAAATAATTGCATCGCTAATTTTGACTAATAAATACCCAAATAATGACCAAATAGCAAACATTTGCTTGATTAAGTTTGATTAATAAATAGCCAATTAATGACAAAAAAACTAAATAATTGCATTATTATTTTTGACTAATAAATAGCCAAATAATGACAAAACCCATAAATAATTGCATTATTACTTTTGACTAAAAAATAGCCAAATAGTGACACAGAACAAACAGTTGCATGATTAATTTTGACTAATAAATAGACAAATAAAAAAAGCATAAATTAATTGCATCACTAATTTTGATTAATAAATAGTCAAATCATGACCAAAAAGCATAAATGATTTCTTTGATAATTTTGACTAATAAAGAGCCAATTAATGACCAAAAAGCATAAATAATTGTATTGTTAATTTTGACTAATATATAGCCAAATACTGGCTAAAAACATAAATAATTACATTAATAATTCTGAGTAACAAAGAGCCAAATAATGAACAAAAAGCATAAATAATTGCATTATTATTTTTGACTAATAAATAGCCAAATAGTGTCAAAAATACACTAAATTAGTCAGCATTAATAATGCATATTATTGCAATTTTCACTGATTTTGTGTATTTATTCTATGATGGCAAAAAATAAATTTGAATCGATTAGACATTTCTCTAGAAGTTCAATACTGTTAATTAACACAGCAATCCAAACACTTTATTTTGCCAAACAGCAGTGTTGTTTTCAGTTGTTTGACAAAAATATGATTCTGTTAATAGTTTAATTAATTAATGTTGAATAAATTAGAGCATTCTGGGCATTGAAGTGTTCTTTTATCATGGTCCATCAGGTGAAAGGAAAAGATTTGATTTGAATTGTACTTACTTGATCCTAAAACAAACTTTATGCTTGTTTGTTTTAGGAATTGAATTAAATGGCAATCCTAATTGAATTCTGAATGAAGTGCAACTCTGGGAGTCGTGTAGAGATGAAAGGTGAAATAGAGAGCATCAGTAATCACACATTCTCACCTTTCCATCATGTGTGTTGAAGTTCACTGGGCTGCATTTACTGGTATTTGTTCATCCTCGCCGCAGTTCAGAGCTTTTATTAGCCCAGTCGACCTTTATTAGCCGCGCTGACCTGCAGAAAGCACTGCATTATTGATGGAGCCGCTGGTCAGAGAAAGACGGCCGCTTCCTCGACTGGAAGGAAGTATCGTCACTAATATCCTGCCGAAGTCTTATTGGAGCTGTCACTCGTGTTCGCTGCTGTCCTTGTAATTTTCAGCCATCATGTCTGGTTGTTTGCTACAAGCGTTATTAGATCCATTAATCGAGCATTATGAAGCGTGTCTGAGGCTTTATTTGTCTTTGGAGGCATCATGTCATCCTTCAGGATTCATCATGCTGCTCGATGTGTGTACAGTGTGATTGTGTTGTTATTGATCTAGAACAGCAACAAACACCATGAAACTGGTGGTTATGATGTCTGATTAGCCATATCATCTTTGAACTGAACGATCTGTGAAGTGTTTGGGAATCATTTCACCAGAAAAGGGAACTTTAGGAGTAAATAAGACGAAAAAAAATGGTGTTAAGTAATAAGTTAAAATAAATAAATTAATTAATTAATTAATTTTAACTTATTACTAAGTGTAACTTACTTAAGTATACTTTAGTGTATATTAGTGATGCGCGGATGATGCTGCGGATAATCTGTGGGTCGGGTAATAAAAACTTGCATTCTGATCATTTGCAAGTGGATAAGATCAATCATTAATGATGCAAATAATAACTACATTTTCTAAAATATGAACGTGTTAAATAGGCTACAGAAATTGAATAAACTGTAAATTAACATATTAAAGTTATTCAACAAAACATTATTTAGTCAAGAGCAGTGAGGGATTTTCTCTGTCTTTTGTTGTTTGATTAACATTAATGAAAAACGGCACAACTTTATTAGGCTGCTGTCACAAGACCTATTTCACGGATCCAATACTGATACACATGCGTTTTCATTCGCAGCTGTTTACATTAACTTAAGACAAAACCAACAGTGCTTATGAGAATACTCGCCAGGACGACCATTTTGACGTCATTTTGTGTGTATTTGGCCACTTAAGCGCAACAAGCGCGCGCTTTGGATGTGACTGTGAGCGCACAGAAAAGCACCTCTGGAGCGCGCGAGTACCGAAAGGCTTGAAAAGACATGCAAATGATAAATTGTGACGATGCAACAATGACCGATCGACAGATAGGCAATTGACAATTCTGTCAATACCGAAACGTGAGCTAAAGTCTTGTATCGCAGCGTGCAGCTCTAGATGCGCCGATGTGAAAAGAAGACGCTGTCACTCGCGCTGTTTTCAAATGATTGATATGATTGATTTGATCTGATGGTTTGTGTGAATTTATTTACTCATCTAACCTATACGCTATATTGAATAAATGTTTTGCAGTAATTTCCCTCATTTTAAAGTCTAAAGCCGCGGGAATAAGTAATGCGATATATGCGCAATACCGCACTGAAATTCAGGACCTGATTAAACATAATTCTATTGTACAGAGAATTGTGAAACATGACTTTTCCAAAACTTTCTGGGTTTATTTATTTTTTGCAAAACTTTCCAGGCCTGGAAATTGCTGTTTTAAAATTCCATGACTTTTCCAGGTTTTTCATGACCGTATGAACCCTGAATGTGACGATCGGGTGCGGTTATCTAAATCAGACAAAAATATAGGTGCAGGCGGTTGGCGGGTGGATAATTTATTTGAAGCTGCGGATTCGGGTGACGTTTTAGCTCATCCGCGCATCACTAGTGTATATCTAATTTTAAAATAGCATATAAATGTACATATATATATATATATATATATATATATATATATATATAATTAATTATATATAATTGCATTATTAATTTTGACTAATAAATTACATATTTTAAATATAATATAATTTATGTATAAAGTACATATATATATAATTTAAAATTGTAAAATGTGTGTGTGTGTGTATATTACTATAATATATGCATAAATATATGCATAACTACTTGAATTTATGAGTTTGTAGCTGAACAAACTAAGCTGATATTAATAATTAACAAATTATTTATTAGTAATTGCATTATTAATTTTGACTAAGAAATACCCAAATAATGACCAAAAAGCATAAACAGTATATGTATTCTACATACAGACAGACTCACTAAAACGAGTTGATTAAAAACTTAATTACACTTCTGTGAACACTTTTGAGTGATGATTCAAATAAATCAATGAATACATTTTTTCAGACTGCTAATACGAATCAGTCTCCTTATTGCTACTACGTGGTTAGGTGAGCTGATTTAAGTTTATGAACACCGACCAATATTGCAGCTAATCTAACTTCATTTGATTTAATAGTACAGCGAAACAATTACACATCTAATTGAACCACTGAGCATTCATCTAATTTTCAATTTCCTGCTTCATGATTTATCAGCCGTTTGCATTAGTGCTCGTCCTTTCATAACCCTTCTGAGATCTGGACGCTGTGGATTTGTTCTGTTGTTGTTATCAGCAGATATGAGCCGTCCTGTTCCTCCAGTGCTGTGTGTTTGCATTGGGCTGCTCTAATGATCTCTCTAGAGACTGTGTGCCAGTGATCCCCGGCTCTGCTTTAACTGCAGACTCATGGAGAACGAGGTGAAGGACACGCGCCGGCCGCATGCCAGCAGCGCAGGGACTTTAGAGGAGACACTAAACTCTCCCTGACGCAAGTGAAACGCTCTGCACTTTCAGTTAAAGAGCGTCCGCTTCAAACTCTTCAGCAGCCTCAGCGTGAAGCCAGCGCTGCCTTTGTGAAGCGTCATGAAAGGTTATTCACAGCTGCAGCGATGGATCGCGCCGCCCGACGCTGCGTTCACCACTTCACCATTCAAAGACTCAGACTAAATTCTTTTAGAAGATTTAGTTATGGAGAATATCATAGATAGCATGAATAATAAAGGAACCGTTTTAAACAATCATTGGACCAATGTACAATAATACAGCCATCAGTGTAGTTTGTTCAACAAACTACACTGATAAACTAATTCAAGTAGTTAAACAAATCTACTAATAATAGATTAGTTTAATGCACTAATAAACTAATAATATGCATACATTTATATTTAAAAAAATATGCACACACACACACAATATAAATTTTACACTTAAAAATGATATTTATTTACTTTTTACTATTTATTTTTCAAGGCACAGAATATCATATATCTATATATCTATCCATCTATCTATCTATCTATCTATCTATATATATATATATATATATATATATATATTTATTTATTTATATATAAATATACATACATATATGTGAATAAGTGAATTTTTAAATGATATATATCTACTTTATACATACTTTTTATATTATATTTAAAATATTTAAATGCTTAAATATTAAAAATAATATTAATTAAATTATTTGTAATATTTGCTATATTTATTTATATTTATTGGTGTTTATTGTTATTCATATTTGTATTTTATATTTAAAAAATACCTACAAATAAATATTTATTTATTAAAATAATTTATTTATTAAAATAAATTTAATATTTTTATGATTTTAAAAACTCTAAATAAATAAAACATAAATAAAATGAAAATATAAATTAAAAAATGTAGAAATTATTAAAAAAACACATTTTGAAATGTATTTTATATATATATATATATATATATATATATATATATATATATATATTATTTGTAATATTTATATATATACATATATATATACATACATATATATATATATATATATATATATATATATATATATATATATATATATATATGAAATAACCCAGACTTGAATTATTTGAAAATGTAACAGTGCTGCTGTTTTTAGCATCACATTTCCTGTCAGGTTAGTGCATTTTACACTAGGAATACTGTACTTTAGGATTCTGTATGGTTTCCATCAACCGGTGGATGATAAAACAGGTCAAACACAGGTGCTGTTGAGCTAAGCAGACACAAGTGTAACTGCATGTTGTGCAGAAATATCCGTGTTTGGGAAAACACACCTTTCTCGTCTTATGGGGAGTTTTTCATGTTGGTCCCCAGAGACGCAGGCCTCAAACTAAGTGGGCTAATTTGAGTGGTGTGATGAATGCGCTGTTTGTTCATTAACAGAGAGCCGCGTGAAGCGACACATGATGAATCACGCTCCATCATCCTCCCAGTGCTAATGAGAGTCTGTGAGTCATACGGGACAGAAACGACACGACGACACTGTTCTCATTAAGGGTCAACTGTCCCTTTAACTCTGGACAGTTTTTCATTGTTATCCCTAGGGTTGGGTACCATTTCAATTTGATCAAACGTTTGACTTCATTTTTGTTTTTTTGCAAAAACATTTAATTGCTGCTGAATACCATGAACAAAAATCAGCCGGCTACATAAAAACTGGACTCAATTAAGAGCTCTTTGTCTGCAAAATAGAGCTGCATAATTCTGGATAAATTATTTTATTTATTTATTTATTTATTTATTAATGGAGGTTGTAGTTCTCTCACAATTCTGAAGACAAAATATTAGACAAAAAAACATAATCTCATGGAATTTATGAATGGAATGATTCAATGACTCACTCAAGATTTACTTGTTTCATTACTGGATGAATCAGTGTTTTTGAATGAATCTCTTGAATGAATGATTCAAAGATAAATACATTTTTAACAGCCCCTTTTTGCCACCTAAAAAAAAAAAAGATGCACACACAGGAATTAATAGATGGAACTGGAATGTTAATTTTACAACAAGTATCCAATTCCTGATCTTAAGTATCCGATTCTGGAATTGGACTTGATTTTCGTTTCCTAACCCTAGTTATCCCCCATCTTCCCACCAGCATTGACCTCTGTTCCTGTCAGAGGAGGATCATGAAGCCTGATGTGATGGAAACCATCCGTCACTGATCACCATGTTATCGCTGAACCTCATGTTCTGCTTACCATCATGAGTTTAGCGGCATAAAGAACGACAGATCCGTCCTTCGCTCACCTTCAGCCGCAGCTGCATCACTTTTCCTCATTTTTTCTGGCTCTTTGACACATTTAAGATGGATCTGGCCGGTCAGCATCACGCGTCTGGACTGACTGTGGCAGTTCCTCAACTAAAAGGCCGCAGTGGATCTCTCTTTAGAGACAGATAAGGCCCATGAATGATTTCCGTCGACACGGCTGTGATTTTATCTTGAGCTCATGGCTGTGAAGTCATTTTTCTTAAGCTATTTGGTAAATCGCTGAAAAGACTCTTTCTGGGAGCTTTTCAAAGACACGTCACTCCAGAAGAGAACTTTATTCTGTGACATTTTAGAAGATGGGAACGAGAGTGAGCAGTATATTGAATATTCACAATATATGACTTTGCTGAATTTTCAGAGCTAAGCAACATGGTGAATATCACAGTAGTTTTAATGCACTTTTATTTGTCCATTAAGCTGTATTTTAATCAGAAAACAGAATTCATTTCTGTGAATCAGTTCAAACTATGAAATTCATTGAATCGATTCAGGCTTCTGACTCATTGATTCATTTGTATCATCACTCTTAAACGCTCACCTAAATTTCACATGACATTTTGCTTATATTAAAATGTGTGGAAATAATATAGAAAACATGCCTTGATTATTTTTAACCAGGTTTGTTTGATGTCTATGTTAGATTTGAATCTACTTAGCAAATTTTAGCCACTTTCCTTAAGCAATATATGAGCAAATACATACATTTTAAGATATATATAAAAGATATATATATCGTTATATTGTCATTGACATTAATGGCATTTTAAAAATGCATTTACAATTATATATATATTATATTTTTTTTCTCAATTCTATATTTTTATTATTATTCCCCCCCCCCCCCCCCCCCCCCACTCATTTGCATGGATCCCTCATTAGAGTGAGTGTGGATTCAAGCTGTAAACCCAGAAGTAAAGCACCTGGTTTTACAAAAGATGTGTCAGCAGATTGGGAGTGTGTGTGTGTGTGTGTGTGTGTGTGTGTGTGTGTGTGTGTGTGTGTGTGTGAAGATACATGAGGGAAGTGTTGGCTGTGCAGAGATGCTACCGCAGCACTCCAGCTGTAAGTGGGGCAGAGAGGAGCCGTGTTTGGAGTAATCTCGGAGGAAACGGAGGCACCGATTCTTCTGCTGGATGACAAACACACGCGAAACCGGAGCTTTTACTCTTCACGGCTGGAAGCTCCAGTTCTGCAGGTCGATTTCGACTTCGGGAGTCAGTGGAAATCAGTGGAAATCAGTCATTCGAGGACGTCGTTCAGATCAATGAAGAAATATTCACTGCAAGGTGCCATAAAAATCATAGAAGATTAATTATCAGCACAGAAAGTGTGGCCCTGGAGGCTTTCTCAGCTTTCATTTGAAACACCTGACGTCCTTGTGACTTAATGGACTTCTGTCAGTACCATGCTGATTAAACAGCCGTTTTAAAGGGATAGTTCACCCAAAATTAAAATCATTGTCATGCAAAACCTGTATGAGTTTCTTTGACAGTGGGTCAAAGACGAGACAACATCAAATGTCTGCATCAAATTTAACTTGCAAAATTAATTCTATACACATAAAAAGCATATTAAATGCAAGTAAAGTGTCTACTTCAATGTTTCAAATAACTTTTGTGGTAATAAAATGTCAAAATATGAATGAAATAATGTTCCATTGTCATTCAGCGTTACAAATATTTATGTAAAAATAAAACAACATACTTATTTTGACCTGTACTTATTAAAATACATAAAATATTTTCAATTAATATATATATATTTATTTATTTATTTATTTATTTATTTAATATGTAATATAAATATAATTTAATATATTTATACATTAATAAATAAGTTTATTTAATTTTTCTTGAAAAATTTAAATGACATATCTAAATTTATATATATCTAAACTATTGATACATTCAATGACATTTTAGTCTTTTTTTCTGTAAATCATGGTAAAAATGTAATAATTTTTTGCTCAGAAAAAAATAAAATGAAACACAGCACATTTAAATGTGTGGGAGAATTATTATATGTATTAAACATGCATTAAATTGTTATTGTTTTGATGCTTGAAAACCCCTTTTCGTCTTTGACCCCAGTACAAAAGATGATGTCGACAGCAAAGTTGAGCAAGTGTGAATGCAGTCATATTGATTTGGAGCGACGTGACAGTTAGTTTTGCTGATTTTCAGTGTGTTTGAAGGGAACGGTCCTGATTCTTTGACCCCATTGATGTCCAGAGTGCGTGCTGAATACTGCAGTCAATTTCCTCTCCTTAAGAACATTGTTAACATTTACTGTCCCTCCAAGCACAGGGAGATCATGAACTGACCTTTCAAGACATTGACCGTACAAATCTATACTGTCTTTCAGCTTGAGGACATGAGAGAGCGCTTAATGAAGCTGTAAATCCTCAAACTCCAACTAGCTGCGGTTTTTATGAGATACTGAAGTTATCATGATTCAGCGTCAGCAGCCCAGTTTACACTGAAGAGTTTTTCATTCAGAATTAAGCAACATTCTGAAGTATAAAGGCTATAGTATTTTGTATTTAATTAAATAGTATATTCTTTTAAAACATACTCCAGCAATCTTTATTTACAACTTTAAAAAATAATTAAGTTTTTAATAATTTTTTAGTTTTACTTACTTTTTTTTTTCCAAAATAAAACTGGATATAGCTACTCATAGGAACTTATTTAACCTTTATTCTATTAACATTGCCCAGCATTAAATTATTTTTTAAATTTTAGCCTGATTTACTTGCAACAGCAGCTTCTTTAAAATACATAATTATCTGCTTGATGAAGTTTATGTTGGCTTTAACATTTACACATTTGGAAGACACTTTTATCCAAAGTGATTTTATTTAATTTAATTTATTTTTATTATTTTTTTTTGATTTTTTTATTTTATTAAAAAAATTATTATTATTTATTTTATTTTATTTTTATTTTTTTCTTTCCATGATTTTTGTGTTGCTAGTGCAGTGCTTCACTGTTTGAGCTACAGATGTTCACTCTTGTCCTCTTATAACCAGCATGATAAGTGTTTCTCAGAGCAGTTCAGAAGAGTTTCTCTGCAGGTTTGATGTGTTCTGTTTTATCGTCTGTGTGTGTGTGTGTGTGTGTGTGTGTGTGTGTGTGTGTTTCTTCAGTCACGCTGTGAGTTCTGCCTTCAAGGAAAACAAAGCTTTAGTGAGGCTAAAGATCCCAGTGAGAACACAATAACCTGAGCGGATAAAAGGAGACTCATCGGCTGTGAGATGAGCGCAGCGTTTAGTTCAAAAGGGAGACTCTGACTGTAGCCAAACGCAGATCTATCATTCCCTGCTTCGTTTGATGGGATGTGATCCTGATCTGATCCATGATTGATGAGTTATACACTTGTAGACTTGTGCTGGCTGTAAATACTGAGTTATCTTTTGTTAGACTGTCATTGATTGATATCATTAGAGATGGCCAAAGTTCATCACATGGTGAAACAATGTTATTTCAGTATAATTTATATCATGTTACAGTATTAGTATTATTAGTTTTCTATTTTCAGTTTTCATTTGAATTTTAGTTTAAGCATTTTGTTATGTTAGTTTGTCGTTTTTATTAGTTTTGTTTTTATTTTTTATTTCAGTGTTAGTTTTAGTCGTTTTAATGTTTGAAGTTAAACTAATTTTATTATTGTTTATTCTTATTTTAGTAGTTATTTTCATTTAAGATTTAGATTCTTTAAGATACTTATATATATGGAAAACATTATATATATATATATATATATATATATATATATATATATATATATATATATATATATATATATATATATATATTACATTTAGATATTTTAATAAATTTCCTAAATATTTAAACATTTTTCTAAATGTTGTCAAAAGACTGAAAAAAATTATATAAACTAAATATATAAAACAAATATAAACTGTATATATGTAGAAATTGGTTACATTTATTTGCTGAGCTGATCAGTTAAAGTGATGGAAAAACTTATATTTACTTGATTTATTGATTATATCATTTTAATATTGTATATCTAAACTAATTTGAAATATTAATAAATAATTAAGAAATATTTTTAAAAACCAAACTAATAAAAATTATTAAATCACATAACAAAATAACTAAAAATTAAACTGAAATTAAAATGAACACTGAAAATATTAAACTAAAAGCTAATTAAAATATGAATAAATATTTTTAAAATTAATATTAAAAACAAAACTAATAAAAAATATTAAATTAAATAAAAAAATTACAAAATTTAAGCTGCAATTGAAATGTATGCTGACAATATAAATCTTAAAGACACACATTCCTGCTAAACACACATAATAAAAGGGAGGAGAAAAAGGCTTGAAATGTTCCAGATACGTCACATTCAGCTCTGGTGGTCATGAGAGACTCAGTGTGTGATTATTATTAAAGTTCAGACATACTTGCACTGATTGCAGTATGTAAATATGGGAGGAACTTCCTCTTAATGGTTTGATGTTTCTGCGTTATCTGTTTCAGCCGCAGCGTCCAGTATCATCAAAGAGACGCTTATTCATGAGATTATGACAAAAATGGTCAAAAACACACAAGCAAACATTAGTCAGCGTGCTGCTTGTCCATTTACGGCAAAAACAACAACTGATGATGATGTTGTGAAACACTTTGTTTAATGTTCAGTTCAACAGAATATAATGTATGCCTGGAATGGCAGCATATGCAGTGTTTTTGCAGTCAGATGTATTTTAACCGGCTCTCAGCGGTAACAGCACACTGTAAGTATAAATCAGCAGCTGGTTAAGAGCTCATGATTCATGTGCTTGAAGTTTTGAGGACACACATTAAGTTACACTCCAGTTAGTAGAGGCGCTCTTACATGAACATTTACCCTGATAATGTAGCATGCCCATCAACATAGTAGAAACTGTAGAAACATGAAACAATGTGACACAAATGCTTCAACACAAGCTTGATTTATGCATCATAGTTTTCTCAAATGTATCAGATTACAATTTATAACGTTTTAAAAATATTTTATAATGATTAAATATTTAAAAATATTTTATAATATTTTAATTAGTTTTATATTTTCATTTTAACTTTAGTAATGACACCGTCAAGCTGAGGGGAACAGAGTTTGTGTTATCAAAATCTATCTTCAAAAGGCATAATTTAGTAGGTAGTATAGTTAAGGAATCAGTTGGGGAATCTTACATCTATTGTTTCTATCATTCTAGAGGAGCGTTTAAATATATTTAAATGTCAAATGTGTCATTTCGGCAACATAAGCCGAAATTCTTCGAGTGACAGCACTGGCTTAGCCAATGAGATGAGGTTGGGGCGGGACTTTGTGTTTCCTTAACCAATGACGGATAGGGAGGGTGTTTGACTCTTATTCATTGTTTTTGTCAATTTTTGCAGTTCTGTTTGGAGACACTGCTGGTCTATCTATCTATCTATCTATCTATCTATCTATCTATCTATCTATCTATCTATCTATCTATCTATCGTTCTATCGTTCTATCGTTCTATCGTTCTATCATTCTGCCTGTCTATCTATCTATCTATTGAAATTCACCAGTTCGTAGACTCAAGGCAGTATTCAGGACGGGACCTAGAATATTTGCGTCAGTTTACAAAAATGTCTTTAAATGAGTTGTTTTCTTAGTTTTAGTATAAATTTAGTAGAAAGACTAATGTTTTATCAGGCTTGTATTGTGGTTTTCAGTCTCACAGGCTGTGAGTGAGTTGAGAGCGGGCTGGGTTTGGGTTAGTGTGATCGTATCCTGCAGTGAGGCTGTGGCGGCTCCGGCTCGCTGTGCGACTGCTGTTTCTGTCAGACTCTCAAAGGCTAATTACCCGGCTCATCCACAGGATCTCTACTGAGAGCACACCGCCCGCATGAATTATGGATTTCACAAGTATGAAACGAGACGCTTCTCAGATTTTGTTTCCGTCTCACAGCAGTCTGTCTCGCTCCTCGTGTTTGACTACAGGTGGACGCTTCAACAAGCCTGACTCATTTAATTATGCTCCAATTGGAGCAAGATCTCTGGGTCAAACTCATCAGCAGTGATCCTTCAAGTTTGTGCTTTAATGTTCGTCATTATGATTCAGTGTCTTGTGAGAGGATGAGAATTGTGATGAATTAAATCAGATTCCTTAACAGTTGCATTAATGATTCTTTTAGTACTTTAGGAAAATAAGAAATGCAATCAATTACTAATCAATAAACAAATTATGAGATAATTTCAGCTTTAATAATAGTAATAATAATAATAATAATAATATTTATTACTACTACTACTGCTACTACTACTATTATTATTATTATTATTATTTTTATTATTATGATTATTTATGTAATTATTTATTACTCATTTCTGTTCATTTCAAATTGGATTTGATGAAAATCACTTTTTTGTTGATTATATTAGTTCAACAATTGCACCAATTGATTCATAAATGATTTATTTTATTGCTTTTATTTACATTTACATTTGTCCATTTAGTAGACTCTTTTATCCAAAGCGACTTACAAATGAGGGCAATAGAAGCAATCAAAACTGACAAAAGAGCAATAATATGCAAGGGCTATGACAAGTCTTGGTTAGCCTAAGGCAGTATTTGTTTAATGTTTTATCATTATTTAATGTTATTATTATTATTATGTTTTCATTATCATTTTTTTCATTTCAAATTGATGAACTTGATGAAAATACATTTTGAATAAGAACCAGTTCTTGATTCCCCACCCTAATGCTGTGCAAAAACAGAATGAACCATATTTAGTAAGTGTTTACTGTGTAGAATGAAAATCTTGTCAGCTAAGTCTGCAACATGTTTTTCTCACGCTTGCAAAATCGTCTGAATGTTAATGTGCCGCTTCACACTTGGAGGAGTTTCCATTCGCTGGCCGTCTGGGGGAATTTCTGCCGAGTTGTGTTTTTGTGTGGCTTCACTTTTGTATCATGTCTGCAGAAATAACACTCAAAAATAGACATTTCTCACAGCTCACACATGGAGCTGAGCTCTCCTGTTACGCAATGGCTTGCAAGAGCGTTCTGCAGAAACTCTTCCCAGTCCACAGCGCCGCGCGGCTGAATAATCAATCAATATTGATGATATTACAACCCATATTCAGTGCCAGTGTGCTGCACTACAGTATAACAAAAACAAACCAAACGCTGCGAGGGAGTTTTCCGAGCTCTATTGACATCCGGCTTGTCAGTGTTCTCTGAAACGGTATTGTTTCCAGCGTGAACACTTGACAGCTGTCTTCACTGTTCTCAAGACGATCTGTGATGAACTGCAATAACACAGTATGTCATTCAGCGCTTAAAAACTGCAGATTTTAACATGCTGACAATCGTTCAAGGCTCTACACTCTCAAAAATAAACATGCCAAAAGGGGGTTTTTACAGTGATTCTATTTTGCATTCTATAAAGAACAACTCAGTAAAAAGTTCTTAAAATAACAGTTCTTTAGTGTTTAGTATGGAAGCTTATTTAAACCATAGAATAAACAAATAAAAAAGGTAATTGCAACTTTTTATCCCTCAATTCTGACTTTTTCTTGCGATTCCGAGGGGGGAAAAAAAACAGATTTTATTGATATAAACTTGCAATTCTGAGTAGAAAAGTCAGAATTGTGAGATACATTCACAATTGTGAGAAAAAGTCAATAAATAAATAAAACTGTAATTGTGACTTTATTATGACTTTTTAATTATGTTTTTTTTTTTCTCACAGTTGTATAGTTTATATCTCATAATTCGGACTTTTCTTCTCAGAAGACAACAGTTTATATTAATAACATCTCACAAGTTTTTTGCGACTTTTTATCTCACAAATCTATGTTTTTGTTGCAGTTTTGAGAAAAAAAAAATCTTTATTGCAAGATAAAAACTCGCAATTGTAAGAAAAGTCAAACTTGTTTCCACCACATAAAAAATAAAAATAAATTAAATAAAATAAAACATAAAAATAAAAAGGTAGTTGCATCTAAATTAGCTATAAATTTGCAATTGAGAGAAAAAGTCAAGCTTGTTTTCACCATGAAAAAACTAAAAAGTAACTGCGACTTTTTATCTCACAGCTCTGATTTTTTTTCCTCTTAATTATGAATTTATATCTCACAATTCAGACTTTTCTACTCAGAATTGCAAGAAAACACATCGGAATTGTGAGATAAATTTGCACTTGCAAGGAAAAAAGTCAAGATTCTTTCCGCCACAAAATAAAAAATACAAAAAATGTAATTGCAACCTTTTTTCGGAATTGTGAATTTTTGTCTCACATTTCAGACTTTTCTTCTAAAAAAACTGCAAGTGTATCTTCCAATTCTGACTTTTTGTATCAATAACATCTCTCAAGTTTTTTTCTTTTCTTTTTATCTCACAAAAAAACCTTTTTCCACTATAAAGAATCTTTTGGTCCAATGGAAAGGCTCCTTGGTTGTTCATGGAACCATCGATGCCAGTAAAGAATATTTATTTTTAATAGTGTAGTGTTGTAATTTAGCTTCACACATCATTTGAGGACAGAGCAAATGAAACGAGCGTCCCGGGTCGCATTATCTCCGGAAGTCTCATTAAGCAGGTGAGCGAATGCATATGCGCACAATGAGAGGGTTTTCCTCGCAGAACGGATGGTGCCATACAGCTGTGCTGGGATCAGACCACCAAAACCAATTACAGCTGATCAAGTGTGAGGGGAGGGGAAACGCATCGGGAGGGAAGACCAAGCGAGAGAGAGAGATTAGGGGAGCAGAAGGAAGAAGGTGAGGAGAGATCAGGACAGCCTGTGGAGCCGCATTCTCATGAAGAAAACTCACTCGCTCAGTGACAGTCAAGCCAAGCCAGTGTTGTTTTAAAAAAGGAGAGCGTGTGAAACACAAGGGGAGGGAACTTTAGAGTTGGAGAGTGGCAGCGCTCAAGGGAGAAGCAGCGGCACTGTCTGAACGGAGCGGGAGTCAGCGAGCGCCGGAGCGCACCAGAGTCGTGGCGCGCGGGGCGGACAATGGGCCGCACGATCCCCGCTGTTCGGGGGGAAGCGAGCAGATGATGAGCGAGATGTCGCTCAGCGGGCGGGACAGCATCCCCCAGGAGGGGGCGCCGGGGAGCAGGAACGCCAGGGTGAGACGGGCCGTACGGATATCCAGCATCGTTGCGCAGGAGGTCAGTCCAGTCAGGTCGCGTTTATTTGTGTGGAGCTTTATGCGGTACGGATTGTGTTGGAGCAGATTTGCAGGAATAAACAGGGAAATTATAAAGTGCTGTTGTTGAAGAATTCATTAGTAATGAAACTAATTCCTTTTCAGCTGTAAAGCAGCTCTAACAAGCAATGTAGTTAAGCGTTGATTCAGTACAGTTCAATAACAGTGTCAATATTGCAAATATTTTTGTATTATTAATTATATGATTATTTTTAATAGTAGTAATAGTAATAGTTATCGTCATCATTTTGTTGTTGTTGTTGTTTTATTTCATTATTTTAAACTTTTTTGTTCAATTCAGATTCAACTTAATGAAAATAACTTGTGGTTTACTAAATAAATTTGAATAATTAATCATTTCTATTACTGTTAGTTATGTAATAAAAATAATATATATATATGTATATATGTATATATATATATATATATATATATATATATATATATATATATATATATATATATATTTTTTTTTTTTTTTTTTTTTGTTAATTTCAAATTGGGCTTGATGAAAATAACTTCAAAGGATAATAATAATTCAAAGGTTTTATTATTATTAAGTATTATTATTTACTTCATTTTATTTAATTTTTTAGTTGTTGTTTTTCTCATTTAAAATTCTGCATGAAAAAAACTTGTTCACTAAAATTAGAATAATTCAAAGCTTTTTTATTATTAATTATTATGTAACAACAGCAACAATAATAATAATAACTATTTTGTTCATTTTAAATTGGACTTGATGAAAACAATGTCATAGCCACAGCCATATCACCCTGCAGCCCAAGACTGGTTGCCCACTAAAGCAAAGCAGCGTTGAGCCTGGTCAGTACCTGGATGGGAGACCTCCTGGGAAAACTAGGTTGCTGTTGGAAGAGGTGTTAGTGAGGCCAGCAGGGGATGCTCACCCTGCAGTCTGTGTGGGTCCTAATTCCCCAGTATAGTGACGGGGACACTATACTATCAAAAAGCACCGTCTTTCGGATGAGACGTTAAACCGAGGTCCTGACTCTCCGTGGTCATTAAAAATCCCATGGCACTTCTCGTAAAGAGTAGGGGTGTAACCCCGGTGTCCTGGCCTGATTCCCTCCACTGGCCCTTATCAATCATGGCCTCCTAATAATCCCCATCCTCTGAATTGGCTCTATCGCTCTCTCTCCTCTCCACCTGTAGCTGGTGTGTGGCGAGCGCACTGGCGCCGTTGTCCTGTGGCTGCCGTCGCATCATCCAGGTGGATGCTGCACACTGGTGGTGGTTGAGGAGAGACCCCCCACATGATTGTAAAGTGCTTTGGGTGTACGACAATACACAGTAAAGCGCTATATAAATGCATCATTCATCATTCAATGTGTGCTTTACTAAATAAATTAGAAAAAAAGTCAATAATCACTCCAACTGATTCATAATTGTTTGGATTTGCTTAAAAGAACTGATTCATAAAACTCATTTGTTGCGTATCGGACTACACTGATTGTGCAGTGTGTTTTACTATGAGTATTTAGGTACAGTTCATAGTTTAGTACAGTGTTAATGTTGTAGAATTCATCAATTATGAAACAAATTCACTTTCAGCTGTGAAGCAACTCTGTAGTGGTCATTATGTTTATGATTCAGTTCAGTTCATATAGCAGTGTCAATGTTGCAGAGTTAGTGTCATTATTCAGCTCAGTTTAGTTCAGATTGTGTTCTCATCTGATAGTTTCAGTGCAGCTGAATTGATAATATTACTGAATATTAGGTTCATAGGGGGGTGAGTGCATCATGAGGTTTGTTCCTCTGAAAAAGCCAATTCCGTAACTTGTTTAGGTTGAAATTCCCCAATCCTCCAGTGGAAATCTCTTTTAGACGCTGCTCTTATATTGCAGCACATGCTTTATTTCTCCTGAGAGCTCTTCTCAAACTCTGAGGACGCTGTGGTCGTCCGGAGCGCCTCGCCTCAGGGAACGCTGCTGATTTTTGTTGGTGATTTTTCTGGAAGTGTGATTCACACCAGCCCAAAACACATTACAGGCACGTCCCGCTATGTTCTGTCACATTACGGCATGCGATCGCTGCGTTTAACGTCTCACGGCAGCTATTAGGAGAAAATGTGATTCATTGAGCAGTTCACTGCATTCATTTTCTGGTGAACGCTGATGTATTGCATTCCTACAGATGTTGTTTTTCTTTCTAATTCTGTTCTTTATCTTGTATGTTGTTTTTTATGCGTCATAATCTTGGCCAAGCGCTCGCTTTGGACTAAACGTTGACCATAACTGGTCATATTGAGGGAATCGGATGAATTATTGTGCTTGAAACAAATTGGCTGTTTTTTTTCCCAAGCAGCCTTTCCTCTCTCAGGAAATTACATTGACTGTTTTTATCGAGGTGTTTGGCCTCGCCAACA
Source organism: Spinibarbus caldwelli (assembly GCA_039654775.1). Taxonomy (NCBI): domain Eukaryota; kingdom Metazoa; phylum Chordata; class Actinopteri; order Cypriniformes; family Cyprinidae; genus Spinibarbus; species Spinibarbus caldwelli. The sequence continues at coordinate 1,818,463 of CM077263.1, read as the reverse complement.
ATAATTGACTGGAGAAGGTGAGAGGAGAGTTTGGAGTCAGAGAGAGAGAGAGAGAGAGGGACAGCCGCCATCCATCACTTTTACAAACAATGCCCTTGAATTCTCCAATCAGTGACTGTGAACAAACACATCAACACGCTTTTCCCACCTGCTCTGTAAACTGTTTCCTTCATCGCTTCTGTAACCGCTTCAAACCCCTCAGGACCCACTGACCTACAGAGACCACCAGGAACACAAATAGATCGAGACAGCAACAGTAAAGATCAGCCATTAACACTACTGCTCAAAAGTTTGGGAGTTTTTAATGGTTTTGGAAGAAGTCTCTTCTGCTCACCAAGGCTGCATTTATTTGATTAAAAATACAGTCAAAAATGTTAAATATTATTACAATTTCAAGTAACTGTTTTCTCTGTGAATATCTGTTAAAATGTAATTTATCCCTGTGATCAAAACGGAATTTTCAGCATCATTACTCCAGTCTTCAGTGTCACATGATCCTTCAGAAATCATTCTAATATGCTGATTTGCTGTTCAAGAAACATATCTGATTATTATCAATGTTGAAAACAGTTGTGCTGCTTCATGTTTTTGTGGAAACTGATACATTTTATTTTTCAGGATTCACAGATAAATAGAAAGTTCAAAAGAACAGCATTTATTCGAAATAGAAATCTTTTGTAACATTATAAACATCTTTACTGTCACTTCTGATTAATTTAAAGCATCCTTGCTGCATAAAAAAACAAAATTATCAATTCTTACTGACCTCAAACTTTTGAACAGCAGACCTTTGTGATCTCATTAGTATTAAGGTTTACACATACAAGTTGTACATGCAGATATTTTTACTTTTTAGAAGATGTCCATATGTGAACTAAACTTTATATACTGTTTGAATATATAATTTGAATATAACTCCTGCACCCTGCATAATTGCATTATTTTACATTTGTAGATGAAGTGCATACTTTTTTACATGTAATACATTTAAACTTTAATTCTGTACAACAGTTGAATTTAAGTAAAAGCATTTATGTTTGAGAAACTTTGTAGTGTTGCATGTAGTGGTGTATGTCTTCATGTTTATGAAAAAGCATGTGTTGTGTGTGCTTAGAAATACACATATGCAAACAGAGCAACTGATAAAACTAATAGTTTTGGTTGTCTGCTGTGCAAAGAAAAAGATTTAGTCATTACTAATATTGAGAACACCTTAGCCTTTCAACCACCCATGACTCCCTAGTATTGTGGTGATGAGTTTTACACTTACAGAATTTATAGCACCTTTTTTAAAAGTTTCTTTATAATGGCATTTGTATTTCTCTCTGAGGTTGTTGTATATATCTGGTCATCTTCAGTGCTGTATCTTCCTGTCATGGCTGGTTTATCGTCTCTTTTTGGGACTAATAAAGTCAGCATCATGTCAGATTTACCCATCATGCACCACACTTACCCATCATGCACCACTGCTGTTCCTCCATTATTAACACCTCTGCTGCAGTGAGGAGACTGAGCAGTGCTTCAGCCCGCTTTCAGACGCTTGCACATAAACTCAGCTCTTCATGAGGACACATTCCATATAGCTGGAGACATCTGATTTGACAAGATATTAAAAAGATGCTTCATTTCACTGTATGCTCTCTTTTATATGAGTGCTCTTTTAAATCTCAGGAGACAACTTGGTTGATAAAAAATAAAAATGAGTGACTAGTGTCATCCTGTAAGAGTCAAGAGCTGTAAAATGAATGCGGAACAGCTCAGATCGTTTTAAGAGAAATGTTTGAGTTCATATTGAGATCTCTGACTTTTCATTAAGAATCTGAGCACAGGTTGAGACTTGTTGAGATCACTTCTGAGACTCTAGATGAGACACGTGAGATTACTGAGGCCTTTTTTCGGAAGAAACATCTGAGAAGCAGACAACAGCAAAAATATCTGTTCGACTTTCATTTATTCTAATTATTTTGCCAAAAAAAAAAAAAAAGTATTACATTTTCATTCGATTACATGAATTTTTATGTCTTCATTGACTATTGTTTTTGATAATCAAACAACACAGAATTTCTGGGGAAAAATAAGTAAATATAAATAAACAAATAAATAAATACAAATTTAATAAAACTATTCCTAATATTATAAACATTTTAGTAAATAGTAGGGATGTGGATCTCATGACTGAGGCCGATATGATACGCATCTCAATGCATAACCAGCGATACGATACATTAAAGATACATATGAAGCAGGTACCGATGCAATGCGATGCGATACGATTCACCCCATTTTACGATGCAGTGCAATCCGATTTCGATTCGATTCAACACAATGCGATTCCATTTGATGCAACAGAGAAAATATGATCACTTTTAATGCCTTGAGGCCTGTTTCATAAAACAAGTTAACCAAATAAGCCAGGCTTATTTAATTTAGTCTGACTCATTTTCAAATGATTTGGTTCCATAAAGCAAATTTAACATAGGCCTAGATCAAGCTTAGTCACTGTGGCAATTTATGCTGGGAAACTAACCTGGTCTAAAGCAGGCCAACTGTCAGGCTAAACTGAGCTCCTCTAACACTGAACAATAGGAGCACAATGATTTTACCACCGACTCTCTCACATACTATTATAGGATTTTTTTTTTTTTTATTATTTTTTTTTACAGTTTCTTGCCATGCAGCCTTTCTCTGGTTTTATGACAGCTGTATCTTTTATAGTTTGCAGAACAAATAGCAGAACATTAGAACATTACAATCTAAAATTGCTCTTTAAAGCATTAAAATAACTAAATTAAAAGTTAAAAATCACTGAATTAAAAATGAAAATAAGTAATAAGAAAATGACTATATTTTAACTGTTATAAGAAACACACATTAACTCATTTGAGCTTTGTAATTAGTACTGTACTAGCTTACATTTGATTTACCTATTATTACAATAGTCCCTTTACAGTCACTGCTATCATAAAAATACACTTATATGTAGGTTTAAAATTCTACAAAAGACACATTTAATGTCCAACAACAAATATTTTTGCAAAATGTATATTTTACTCAGAATTATTGCGCTTCTATTCGATTGCACTCCATCTGTTTAGCGTGCATGCACACAGCTGCGCTCGTTGGTCTTGCGTGCCTCATCCACTCCTGACAGCAAAATGGATATGTTTGCATGATTTTCTAACATTTACAGATGAAAAATATACCTGTGACATGTCAGTTATGCACTGAGGAAAACACAAATGCATTCAACAGCACAGATATATTCGCTGTTTGCCATGGTGGATCGATTATTTCCATGATCGACAATAAGGTCTGCTTAAGAATAAGCGTGCACAAATTAGTGAGATTGTGTGAATTTAGTTTGTTGATTATGGAACTGCTTTATCCCCGATTGATTTGTTAGGTTATTTCAAGTCAGGTTTTGGACTTTAATCCCTGCTTTTCCTCGGGTCTCTGTGCTGTTGTGATTCGTCATAATCACGGAGCAGCAGCGGAGATGAGAGAACGCGTTTGAGACACAGTTTCGAGAGGAGAAATCAGTCACAGATTATTAGTCACTTTCTAAATAATAAAAGCATAGCGCATCCACTAGTAATTATATATAAATAAATCGGTTTTTACTGATGCAAATATGTTAGAAATGATGCATCGCGATATAAATGCCAACGTGTAGCCGATGCACATTTTTTAAACCGATGCATCGCATCGTTAACTTTTTATGCCAATGCACCGAGCGAATTGGGGAATCTTCCCATCCCTAGTAAATAGATGTTTTAAGGTTTTAATTCAAATGACCAGAAATATATTTAATAAATAATTTATTAATAGTAATAATAATAAAACATAGAATTAATACAATTGATTTTATAGGGCCATTAAAATTTAAATTCTGTTAATCTTTTCATAATTTGTTTTGAAATTGTATGTTTCATGGCATCTATTTATAACATGAAATGCTTTTTGATTACGAAAATGTAATTTAACTATTGAAACAGAAACCAGAAAAAAATAAAATAGAAAATAGCTAAATAAAAATAACAGAATTTAAACAGAATTTGGGAGGAAAAATCATATACTGTGTATAGAAGTTACATTATAAAATTATATTTCATATGGCGCTTTAGGGTCATTTAATGTAACTGTTATCCGTTAGTCTTCATTTCTGTATTTATTCTCTTAGTCCTGAATATCTGGTTACATTTGCTTACATTCTTGTATAGTTAGGAACAGTGTTTCTGAAGCTGCTCACAATCATTGTCTGTTCATTTTTTCTTACATATCTTCATCTCTTCTGTTTTATAATCTGTATATTTTGTGATTGGATGCATTTCAAACACACACACACACACACACACACACAGACAGACTGACACACACACACACACACACACAGTCTTGAAGGCAGAATCTCATCTAGTTTATTGGATGATATTCTGCCTCCATCTGGCCATATAATAGAAGCACATGTATTCTGTACACGTATCTCAAATAAGCAATATTAGGACTTTTATATAAGCTGGCATAACATAACTAGCAAAAATCTTATGAGCGCTGATGTCTGAAAGCATCATTGAGGTATGAGAAAATGAGACGAGAGGCCAAAAAAAAGGTCACTAAAATGAACTGTAACTCAGCAAATACTCAGCACACAGACATGGGAGTTATATCTATAGAAAGCTTGAAGTGTCTACTTTTAAATGAAGTAAGTCATATCGAAAACAAAAATTCTGTGATAAAGTAATCTGTATGAAACCAACACGATGTTCAGTCTTTCCCGTCTAACTCATTATCTTTAATGCAATCCCGCCCCCTCGCGGCTCGCGCCGTTCATATGTAAATATCCACGTGAGACACGTGCGCATGGAAACGCCCAACATAAACAAAGCGCGAGGAGATCATTCATCGCGGCTACTGTCCGTTTCTGCAAGAAGAAGGCTGGATTTCCCTCAAAAGAAGAACAAGATTTCATCCAGTAGAGGAGATCAATCTGATGAGTAAGTAATGTTTCTTTTTTGCATTAGTTAACGTGTTATTGCGACATAAACTTGAACACATTACTGGTTGGGTTTTTCCCAAACTACATGATGAATGCTACATATCTAAGAATGTTTAGACCGTGTTTATTATTAATAATCTGTTCACAAATATATTTTAATAGCGTGCTAAACGATAACAATTACTTCTCAAATATAAAATATCCTTTTTTTATAGTACAAAGTACATCCTTTTATAGTACAAAGCATGCGTGAGTCTATGGCTGCAGAATCATATCTTAGGCAACTATAAAATCATACATGATGTTCAGGATGGCTATATGACTACAAAATCATAATTGGGTTTTTTTCCCAAACTATGATTCCTGACTACAATGTTTGAAATTAAGTAAAATATTTTGAATATGATAGGCAATTCATTGTATTTAAATTTCTTACCACGCGATGATGTTTTCATGCTCTATATAAAACAAAAGTAATATGAGAGTACACTGTAACATGATAAATGCAATGAATCTAAGCATGTTTAGAACGTTTATTATTAATAGCCTACTCTGTTCAAAAATAGATTTTAATAACGTGCTAAACAATAATAATTAGTTTCTCAGATATAAAATGTTTTTGTTTTTATGATAGTACAAAGCATGCGTGAGTCTATGGCTACATGTATACAGATGCTCGTGATATTAACATGCTCACAAATGTTTTTTTTAATTTATTTTTTTTTTGGTTGTTTGTGTTTTATTGAATCGGATACCTGCAGCACAGATGAATCCTGCTGACTTTCAGTCTCTTCAAATTGTTTTCCTCTGAGAGCGCTGTACCAACATCAGATTTTCAAATACACTGATATTCTATGGTAAAACAAGCTCCTTGACTACTGATTATGTTTTTTTCTTCTTGAATCCATGGAAAGAAGCAGAAACACTTAAATAAAACAAGTAAATATCAGGTATGATTTACTTGTTTCACTTGTTGAACAGAATCTGTTGCAGAAATGACTCAAAGTCTGTTCACATCTCTGTGGTTAGATCAGTGTGCACAATAATGTGTCTTTGACCTTCATTATGTATGTTTTGATTATACTGTGTTGTAAATAAAATACAAATAATTAAAAAAAAAGAATAAAAAAATTCAATCTCCTCACATTCTCTTACCTGCCTCAAAGTCACAGTCACACTAATGGGCCATTAGAGGGCCATTAGGGGAGGGCCCTTTGTCTCTCAGGGGAGAATCACTTAATATTCAAGGCCATTGCGACGCCCTCGAATATAGTCTTTCGATCACAAAACATGTCTTTAAAAATATAAAAATCAATATATTGTTTTCTGTGAGTGAGTAAACAAGCTGATTTTCACATAATTTTGAAGCAAAAACTCTAGGCTACAAGATCCAGTTCTCAAAAGTCTTGTAAACAGATGTTCTGCATGTGTTTTATGGCCTTATTCCAGTGACTTCAAAATTTTAGTTTTTCACTAACCACGCATAAACGTTGCTTTCTCAAAAACACAATCATGTACATAAATGCTGCTAAAATATTATTATAGCCCAGTTTGTGCTGTTTACGGTGTTATTAGACTTTAGCCATTTATATTTTTATAAGTAACTGAAAAAAGCACAAATGTCAGGGCATGTCGAAACTTCTCCAGGCCCCCAAAACACCCTCAGACCCCAGAGGGTTAAAAACAGAACATTCAGAAACATTCTCATAATAGAAAAATTAGCAAAATGTTCTTAGAACATATTTTGTTAGCTGTGTACAAAGCATGCTGGGTAACTGTAGTGCCACAGTACATTTAACCAATGACCTGCCAAACATTAGGTCTGTATGGCATAATATTAGTAAATGTTGTGTCACTGCAACTGAGAGACTTTCTTCTATAGGATGAGTATTTATTTGACTGTGTTTTGTATATTCTCTGATACAGAAGCAGCTCTATATGTTGTGCATCAGGTTGACTGTGTGCTCAGATGTCTCCATCTCGTATCGTACCGATGGCAGTCTATTAGTTCTGACTCTGCCACATGCCGCAAAGCAGAAATATGATTAATGGAGGTAAATGACATCGGTTTCCCGCTAGAGGTGAGCTTGATTCATTGTAACAGTGAGCGCAGCAGTGCATTGTGGGAGATGGTGGTGCTCTTTCATCTGGTGTCTCTCTGGCAGCGCAGCATCATCTGTCGTTTTAAACACTGGGCCTGTCAAACCACTGTGCTCTGACGCTCTTCTGTCCCTCTGAAAATCACATGACATTTAGAGTTCAGAATAAAACACTGGAAGCCGCTTGTTTTACAATTAAAACAGCAGAATCTGTCACAGATATCTGAATGTCACTGCATTAAGGACAAAATACTAAAGCAACTGCCGTTTGTTGTAAAATGCTCAAACTAGTGCGTAAGTAAAAATGTTGTTAAAAATATGTAAAAAATATATTAAAAAAGAGCAAGTATGAGCAATATGCACACACACAGACATATATTATTTACAGACATATATTATTTAAAATACAAAAATGCCACCTGATTTGATATTTATATACCAATATATTTGTGACCCTGGAGCACAAAAGCAGTCTTAAGTAGCATGGGTATATTTGTAGCAATAACCAAAAATACATTGTATGGGTCAAAATTATTGATTTTTCTTTTATGCCAAAAATCATTAGGACATTAAGTAAAGATCATGTTCCATGAAGATATTTTGTAAATTTCCTACTGTAAATATATCAAAACTTAATTTTTGATTAATAATATGCATTGCTAAGAGCTTCATTTGGACAACTTTAAAGTAGATTTTCTCAATATTTTGAGTTTTTTGCACCCTCAGATTCCAGATTTTCAAATAGTTGTATCTCGGCCAAATATTGTCCTATCCTAACAAACCATACATCAATGGAAAGCTTATTTATTATTATATATGATGTATAAATCTTCAAAATCAAATTTTGAAAAATTGACACTTATGACTGGTTTTGTGTTTCAGGGTCACATGTACGAACATACTGTAGTGTACATAGTTATATTTTATATATAAGTTATATATAGTTATATTTTTTATATTTATTACAGTTAAAACACACACACACACACACACACACACATTAATGGTTAAATTCTAGTATTTAAAAAGCATGCATAATTAAACCACGAAACTAATACAATTTAACAACAATTTATTATAAGTTTAAGCAAAATTACATTTTTAGGTCTCTATGAAATTTAATTTAAATTTTTCCCAAATCCTTTTATAGTTTAATTAAATTTTAATATGATCAAAAATGTCTGATCAGTTAAATTCATAAAACATTTAATAACTTATTAAAAAAATTTTTATTAACTTACTGGTATTGCAATGCCAAAGTCATATATATATATATATATATATATATACATACATACAGTGGGGCAAAAAAGTATTTAGTCAGCCACCAATTGTGCAAGTTCTCCCACTTAAAAAGATGAGAGAGGCCTGTAATTTTCATCATAGGTATACCTCAACTATGAGAGACAAAATGAGAAGAAAAAAAAAATCCAGAAAATCACATTGTAGGATTTTTAAAGAATTAATTGGTAAATTCCTCGGTAAAATAAATATTTGGTCACCTACAAACAAGCAAGATTTCTGGCTCTCACAGACCTGTAACTTCTTCTTTAAGAGGCTCCTCTGTCCTCCACTCGTTACCTGTATTAATGGCATCTGTTTGAACTCGTTATCAGTATAAAAGACACCTGTCCACAACCTCAAACAGTCCAACTCCAAACTCCACCATGGCCAAGACCAATGAGCTGTCAAAGGACACCAGAAACAAAATTGTAGACCTGCACCAGGCTGGGAAGACTGAATCTGCAATAGGTAAGCAGCTTGGTGTGAAGAAATCAACTGTGGGAGCAATTATTAGAAAATGGAAGACATACAAGACGACTGATAATCTCCCTCGATCTGGGGCTCCACGCAAGATCTCACCCCGTGGGGTCAAAATGATCACAAGAACTGTGAGCAAAAATCCCAGAACCACAAGGGGGGACCTAGTGAATGACCTGCAGAGAGCTGGGACCAAAGTAACAAAGGCTACCATCAGTAACACACTGCGCCGCCAGGGACTCAAATCCTGCAGTGCCAGACGTGTCCCCCTGCTTAAGCCAGTACATGTCCGGGCCCGACTGAAGTTTGCTAGAGAGCATTTGGATGATCCAGAAGAGGATTGGGAGAATGATGAAACCAAAATAGAACTTTTTGGTAAAAACTCAACTTGTCGTGTTTGGAGGAGAAAGAATGCTGAGTTGCATCCAAAGAACACCATACCTACTGTGAAGCATGGGGGTGGAAACATCATGCTTTGGGGCTGTTTTTCTGCAAAGGGACCAGGACGACTGATCCGTGTAAATGAAAGAATGAATTGGGCCATGTATCATGAGATTTTGAGTGAAAACCTCCTTCCATCAGCAAGGGCATTGAAGATGAAACGTGGCTGGGTCTTTCAGCATGACAATGATCCCAAACACACCGCCCGGGCAACGAAGGAGTGGCTTCGTAAGAAGCATTTCAAGGTCCTGGAGTGGCCTAGCCAGTCTCCAGATCTCAACCCCATCGAAAATCTTTGGAGGGAGTTGAAAGTCCGTGTTGCCCAGCGACAGCCCCAAAACATTACTGCTCTAGAGGAGATCTGCATGGAGGAATGGGCCAAAATACCAGCAACAGTGTGTGAAAACCTTGTGAAGACTTACAGAAAACGTTTGACCTCTGTCATTGCCAACAAACGGTATATAACAATGTATTGAGATGAAATTTTGTTATTGACCAGATACTTATTTTCCACCATAATTTGCAAATAAATTCTTTAAAAATCCTACAATGTGATTTTCTGGATTTTATTTTTTCTCATTTTGTCTCTCATAGTTGAGGTATACCTATGATGAAAATTACAGGCCTCTCTCATCTTTTTAAGTGGGAGAACTTGCACAATTGGTGGCTGACTAAATACTTTTTTGCCCCACTGTATATAAACCCTTTAACAATCTTCAAAAATGCCACTTGATTTGAAATTGTATTGTGCATGTAATACAGTGAGATTCAGGCATTTATTTCCACGTTTGCGTTTGGACTGAATTGTGACGAGGCTCAGAGGAGCTGATTCAGTGTCATCTGTGAGTGTGTGAAAGCCGTTCATCCTCGTCAGTGACAGCGGTCTGATTGGCTGCCAGCGCCCCTGATGGCCTGACCATCAATTAGAGCGACAAATCACCGCCGCCGCCCCTTCGGACAGCAGCTCGCCGGACTCTGATGGCCCGTTTCCCATGATTCACTGCGTTCGTTCACTCACCTGCAGTTTGTCACCGCACTGAGAGATGATGGTTTTCATCTCCTCATCCTGAGAGCGGCAGCTGTCACGCTTGATGCCTCAATTATCCCTGCTGGAGCACATGGAGGATTTTCCTCTCCGCTCTGACAGGGAATCATCGCTGTAAATGACTCTGATAATCAGCCCTTCATTCGCTCTGTCTTCATTCAGCATTTTTTTAAACTTATAACATGTTGAATCCACTCTGATTGATTCATTCAGGACATCAGAATTATCAAATTCATTTTTATCCAGTGTTATTTTAGTATTTTAGAGAAACTGATTGGTTGTTAGTTCTCTGCAATCATGCATGTGACATTATGTCACTTCAATGTTTCAGAATGAGCTCATTATTCTGAATGGAATATTCAAATGTAACATTGTTAAAAATAGACTTTGCTGATTTGGTGGTGTCATGCTGACAAGCCAGAGAGGAAGATGAAATTACAGCGATTTGACAGTCACGGGCCTAAAGTTCAGTCTCATTTGTGTTGATTTAACGATTACAGAAAGAGCTTTGTGTCTGTGTGTGAGTGTGTTTTGTCAGTCTGATGTACAACAATACACTCCATATGCTCATTATAAACATTTATTAATTTCCAATCAGTTGTCACTTGACTTTTATTTTGAAGCGCAGTGCTATTTTTACCTGCACATATGCTGCGTTCAACCTGCAAACTTCCCAGAATTCCTCCCAGAATTTCCAGCGTTCCTCTTCAAGCCTTCTAGTCGCTGCATGACAGTCGTTTACAGAGACTGACGAATAAAACACTGTAAATCATTATCAGCCAAGAGTTTTGTGGCATTTATTGAGTATTAAAGTGATGAGCTTGATATATTAATAACTGTAGTACTTCATATCTCTCTGATGGAATTACGCAGGCTTTGTGTTTGAGCTGTAATCACAATATGCTAATAATCTGTTTGACAACCTGTTCATTTTAGCTCTTCATTTAATCACACATGAGTACAGTTCAGGCTTTTTTCTTTTCTTTTCTTTTTTTTTTTTCTTTTTTTGCATTTTTTCAAGTAATTTGTATTATTATGTTTATATTATTTGTATAAAAAAATGTAAAATATAATTTACATAATATACATAATATATATTAATTAAAAATGTATATGTATTTTTTTTTAAATTTATATACATATAGAAATTTATTTTTAATGTAAATACTATAAATATAATAATAAAATTACTTGCAAAATATGCAAAAAAATTGAAAAATAAGTAAAATAATACAAAACAAATAGCATTTGTTGGACTGATTATTGAATTGATTAAATGCGTTAATAGTTTGGATAAGTGAGCATTAGTAGTGTTAGACTTCTTGCACAGGTGTGTGTGTGTGTAGTGTATTGCGTTTTATGGTGGTTATTGTGAGTATCTGTATATCCATGTCAGATGAATGTTTGTGTACATTTGACACCCCATAAGTCAATAACACACTTAACATGTTGAATTACACAGACTTTATGTTCTGTAAACTTTAGAGTTTGACTGATGTGATGGTATATCATGTTCATCCATCCAGAATGAGAGCGTTGTGATGGTGTGTTTGCTGAGGTCTGCTGTGGAGAGTTACTCAACCTCACAGGAAATCAGTCCTGAAACGCCAGCAGAAAAACAAACCCAACAATCTCATTTTGTCTCCTGACCCTCATATTTCACAAGAATCAACTTTAGTTTTTTGTTTTTCAGCTTTAAGTTCTGCCCAAGTGTGTTTCCTTGCCACCGATCCGCTTGAGGGATTGAGTTTTCTTGCAGGCTCTCACACACACACACACACACACACACACACACACACACACACAGCCGGATGTGACTATTTCTGTGATGTTTTGACCTATTAGTGTCATCTATCTATCTATCTATCTATCTATCTATCTATCTATCTATCTATATATATATATATGTATATATATGTATATATATATGTGTGTGTGTGTGTGTGTGTGTGTGTGTGTGACCCGTGCTGGCAAAATGAGTCAGAATTCGCACGGACTAATTTTGAGCTACAGGCAAAAAAATAATGTCAGTTTTGGTCGAATTTGAGGTTTTCACAAAAATGAGTTGATTAAGCCCTCTTCTAGCGATCCCAATGATCCAAGTAGTAATTAAACTTCTAAAATGATCTTTATTTTTACGTTTTCTGAGAGGATTACCTTTTCTCACTTCTGGACGACTGCTGCTGCTTCTCACCACAAGTTGTAGGTCTATTGTTGCAAAGCGTAGCAGTCCAGCTTTGTGAATATTCATATCGATTTCTCAATGACATGAGTCCAAACCAGTGAAATATGATTTTCAAACCCATGCTGATGAAAACAAAACGATCGCGCTGACTGACATTTGCAAAGCGCCTGCATAAGACGCGCCTTTCCGTGAGCGCGCGATCTCCCTATAAAGTACATTATTGCGAAATATGTCTTGGCGAGTTTCACACAATCATAATCTGTTATGTCTTACATGAAAGTTTAGTTAATGGTTGGGGGGAAATCTGATGTGTAACATTATATTTGATCCATGCATTACAGTAGGTCTTAAACTAGATCTGTCTCAATGTTAATCATACATTAAAAGAAAAGACTCGCTGCTCTTGATCAAACTACTGTTTATTTGCATCTTTGTTCTTTTTTTAATAACAAAGATAAAATAAAAAATAGCTATATTGTGATTAATAATATAGTAATTATTATTTAGAAAAGAATTGGATGAAAATATGCAATAGAGGTGTCGCGATATACCGGTATTGACGATAACCGTGATATTCAAAGCATCGATTATCGATATCGTGTTAATTTAGTGTGTGACGATATACCGGTATTGGCGATAACCGCAATATTTAAAATGAACAGGACTCTTATGATAACACGACATGTAAATACTCCAGCGCCAGTACCTGGTTGACCTCCAGGTGGCAGTATTGCACCTTAACACTGACACCTGTCAAACAAGAAGAAGACGCAGCGCACGCAGCTACTCCGAGAAGAGCCATGTTCAGTTATACAGAGTAAGTTGCGATTATTTTATTAGTCATAGAATGGGAAATGGTACATTAACCTGTTAACAGAGGTTTTCTGTGTTCATATATTTAAATAAAGGGTGATTATTTTAATAAGTACCGCGTTTTCTTTACTCATCTTATTTTTGTATTTGCAATCAATACGGCCTTGTGCGTAGAAGCACTTTATTTCTTTGTTCAAATCTATTAACAGTTACATGATTAAAACTGATCTAGAAAAACTGAGCGACCACATTGCTACATTAAACTCTGTAAAATGTTAAGTTGGTCGCAGTGCCATGCACTTAATGCCTCATCTGCGCACATTAAAACTGAATTAGCAGCGCTCTTACTGCATGACTTCAGTGACGTCGGCGCAACTATAGGTTAAAGAGCTTAAAATACAGGTACACAAGTTAACAGGTTAAAGTATCAGTTTAGATGGTAATATGGCAACACTTTACAATAAGGTTCATTAGTTAACATTAGTTCATTACATTAGTTAACATGAACTAAGAATGAACAATACTTCTGCAGCATTTACTAATCTTAGTTCATGTTAATTTCAGCATTTACTAATGCATTATTAAAATCACAAGTTGTGTTTTTAGACATTAATGCACTGTGAACTAACATGAACAATGAACGACTGTATTTTTATTAACTAACATTAACAAAGATTAATAAATTGTGAAATAAATGTATTGTTCATTGTTCGTTCATGTTAGTTAATACATTAACTAATGTTAACAAATGACAACTTATTGTAAAGTGTTACCATTAATATTTATTCATCATACTGTTGAACTTGACAGTATTTTCTCTCGTTATTTCATAGGAGCTCCAAAGAAGACAGAGGAAGCCAGAGTCTTGTGCCCTGTGTTTATCAGTATCTTTATGTTCATTGGGTGAAAAAGAAAAACTCAATAAGTAAAAAATAATTTGACTGATATCTTTTTTTCCCCCCAAGGTTTCTATAGATATCGCGATATATTGATATCGTGAATTCTTTTGGCCACAATAACCGTGATATGAAAAATCTAATATTGTGACAACCCTAGATATCGTTGCTTGGTGATTTTGCTTTGGAATCTTTAACTCAATTTTTCTCGAAATCAGATTTGCTGCCTCTATTGCCTTCAAACGGCTGTAGCTCAGTCATTTTTTGTCCGATTCCAACAAGTCATATGTCATTTTGAAGGTATTTTAATGGAGAATGTGAAAATAAAACTCATTTTTGAAAATTTGCGCATTCAGACTCATTTTGCCAGCACGGGTCACACACACACACACACACATATATATATATATATATATATATATATATATATATATATATATATATACATATACATACAGTGGGTACGGAAAGTATTCAGACCCCCTTAAATTTTTCACTCTTTGTTATATTGCCGCCATTTGCTAAAATCATTTAAGTTCATTTTTTTTCCCCATTAATGTACACACAGCACCCCATATTGACAGAAAACACAGAATTGTTGACATTTTTGCAGATTTATTAAAAAAGAAAAACTGAAATATCACATGGTCCTAGGTATTCAGACCCTTTGTTGTGACACTCATATATTTAACTCAGGTGCTGTCCATTTCTTCTGATCATCCTTGAGATGGTGCTACACCTTCATTTGAGTCCAGCTGTGTTTGATTATACTGATTGGACTTGATTAAGAAAGCCACACACCTGTCTATATAAGACCTTACAGCTCACAGTGCATGTCAGAGCAAATGAGAATCATGAGGTCAAAGGAACTGCCTGAAGAGCTCAGAGACAGAATTGTGGCAAGGCACAGATCTGCCCAAGGTTACAAAAAAAATTCTGCTGCACTTAAGGTTCCTAAGAGCACAGTGGCCTCCATAATCCTTAAATGGAAGACGTTTGGGACGACCAGAACCCTTCCTAGAGCTGGCCGTCCGGCCAAACTGAGCTATCGGGGGAGAAGAGCCTTGGTGAGAGAGGTAAAGAAGAACCCAAAGATCACTGTGGCTGAGCTCCAGAGATGCAGTCGGGAGATGGGAGAAAGTTGTAGAAAGTCAACCATCACTGCAGCCCTCCACCAGTCGGGGCTTTATGGCAGAGTGGCCCGACGGAAGCCTCTCCTCAGTGCAAGACACATGAAAGCCCGCATGAAGGACTCCAAGATGGTGAGAAATAAGATTCTCTGGTCTGATGAGACCAAGATAGAACTTTTTGGCCTTAATTCTAAGCGGTATGTGTGGAGAAAACCAGGCACTGCTCATCACCTGTCCAATACAGTCCCAACAGTGAAGCATGGTGGTGGCAGCATCATGCTGTGGGGGTGTTTTTCAGCTGCAGGGACAGGACGACTGGTTGCAATTGAGGGAAAGATGAATGCGGCCAAGTACAGGGATGTCCTGGACGAAAACCTTCTCCAGAGTGCTCAGGACCTCAGACTGGGCCGAAGGTTTACCTTCCAACAAGACAATGACCCTAAGCACACAGCTAAAATAACGAAGGAGTGGATTCACAACAACTCCGTGACTGTTCTTGAATGGCCCAGCCAGATCCCTGACTTAAACCCAATTGAGCATCTCTGGAGAGACCTAAAAATGGCTGTCCACCAACGTTTACCATCCAACCTGACAGAACTGGAGAGGATCTGCAAGGAGGAATGGCAGAGGATCCCCAAATCCAGGTGTGAAAAACTTGTTGCATCTTTCCCAAAAATACTCATGGCTGTATTAGATCAAAAGGGTGCTTCTACTAAATACTGAGTAAAGGGTCTGAATACTTAGGACCATGTGATATTTCAGTTTTTCTTTTTTAATAAATCTACAAAAATGTCAACAATTCTGTGTTTTTCTGTCAATATGGGGTGCTGTGTGTACATTAATGAGGAAAAAAAATTAACTTAAATGATTTTAGCAAATGGCTGCAATATAACAAAGAGTGAAAAATTTAAGGGGGTCTGAGTACTTTCCGTACCCACTATATATACATATATATAGGCTCTGACAGAAAAGAGGAAGAAACACAGCAAAGAAGAAACTTTCTCTGTATTATGAAGAGAAAAGAAGAAAGTTGCAGTTAGTAAATCAGATCAGGTTGAGATGAGTTCATGGACGACTGCAGGCTTCGTCAGTGGTTAGCTAGTCTCGTGTGGTTTTGTTGAGGTCTGATCTCTCATAACTGTCCTGTAGAAATCTGGTGTGTGATTGTTGGATGCTGCTTATTTACCTGCGTCCACTGCTCAGATTCAGAGCTTAAATTTAGAACTGAAGGTTATTCTCTGGTTCTGCTGTAACTAGGCAACCTGCTGTAACGTTCTTCAGCTCACATCTGATATGAGACTTCACTGATCAGCAGACACACTCTCACATACCAGTGACTCTTTACAATAATCTGGCCTTTTTTTAAACCATGTTGCATCTGAATGTTGTGAATGTTCATCTCACACAATGCAAATTGTTATTTGTTACCACTAAGAGACTAATATACAAAAATATATACGTATACACTACTGGTCAAAAGTTTTTGAACAGTAAGATTTTTAATGTTTTTAAAGAATACTCTTTTGCATTTATTTGATTCAAAGTACAGCAAAAACAGTAAATTTTTGAAATATTTTTACTATTTAAAATAACTGTTTTCTATTTTAATATATTTTAAAATGTAATTTATTCCTTGGTGAGCAGAAAAGACTTCTTTAAAAAACATTAAAAATCATACTGTTTAAAAACTTTTGACGTAGTGTATAAGTGTTACGGGGTGAAGGAGGCGTGAGACGTGCAGATCCATTTGCAAGGCTTTTATTTCCAAGACGTGGTCACAAAAAAAGGCAAGAGTCAAACAATGGCAAACAAGTATAACACAGGCAAGACAAAGAGTAATCCTAGGGCTAGCATGGGTCTACGATCGGCGAGCAATATCCAGAGGGCTTGACATGAGGGGTAATCCAATAACACGAGCAATAGTCCAGGCGAGGTGTAAACAGAGTCTGAAACAGCAGGCAAAAGGTTAATCCAAGATACACAGGCAGAAGATCAGGAAACAGACAACAAGGCAACATGAAATGACTAGACTAGACTAGAACTGGAACTAAAAACTAGGACTGGAAACTAGGAATGGCTCCGTAGTGTAGCTATCGCTAGAAGAGAGATATACGCTAAACAATACTCGGCGATCTGAAAGAGGAAGTCCAAGGCTTATAAAGCGTGTCTGATGGGATTCAGCTGTGTGTGTGTAATCAGTGCATTCTGCTGTGTGTGTGTAATCAGTGCAATGGACGATGGGAAATGTAGTCCAGGGTATAGTGTAACAGTCTGTGTAGTGTGAGAGTCCATGTGGTGAGCAGGTGACCTCTGGTGGTGAGTGAACGGAAGTTCGTAGACCAGATTCGTGACAATAAGACTAATTTATTTATATATAATCCTGTTGAAATCTTTATACTTGTATGAAAAAAATATAACTGGATCCTCTTACCTTTTGTTTTGTCTAAAAAAAATCCTTAAGTCAGGTTAAAACAAAAATGTAGTTTTAATAAAACTATTAAAAATAATAAAATAATAATTTAAAATAAATATTAGATGAAAATTTTTAATTTGAAAATGAGTCATTTTGCTTTGGCAACTAACTAAAAATAAGTTTAAGGACTAAAATTAGTAAAAGTAAGACTGAAATAAGAATATATTAAATCTACATATGTTTAAAAAAAAAAATTGCATAAGCGTCAGGGTTATGGACCTGTTTTGTGTTTGTCTTTGTTCCATGTGCTCCACGTGACCCAGTGTTTATGCCCATATTTGGTCCTTCCTGTTTCCTGTTCTCCTTTGGTCTCCATTTAGTTCCATTAGTTCCAGCTGTGTTTGATTAATTATCTAGTTTACTCCCTGTTCTTAAGCCCTGTGTTTCCTTGTCTCCAGTGTCCGGTGTTGAACGTCTTCACGTCTGTCAGTGTTTGTATCCTTGTCAGTATTTCCGCTACATTCATTCTGCTGTGGCGGGCCGCCACACCAAAAATCATCCCCGTCACGGCTGAAGCTTCTCAGTGGCATCATAGTGACGCCGCTCACATCATTCACAGTTGTGGAATTAGCAGAGAACACAGAGCAGGACTTGAATTTTGGCACAGGATTGCGGGTATTATTCTACTTATTGCCGCAGGCTCTGTGCTTATAACGCGATGACAGAATGTATCATTTGCATGTGCTTTTAAGACTTGCTTATTTAAAGTGAAAGAGAACTCACTCGCGCGCGCTCTTATAGACCCTTTTTGCTGTGACCGCATTTAATAATTATTAAGGGAGTTTGCAAATGTGATATTGATTTAATACAACAGTTAAATAAACAAGAAGTTAATGTTAAGTGACTTACATTGTCTGACTGTAACACTATTGCCTGATTTTGCTCTATTTCATCAACGAAAATAGTTCCAAACAAAGTCACAGCAGAGCCGCTGCGCATCTCCAAGCAAACAAAGCGTGTTTCATTTATGAATGAAAAGTGCATTTATAAATGAATCTAGTGAGTCATTGTTTCATTTAGCCATTCATAAAGACAGTCACTTGCTTCATTCCTGAAAGAATCAGCCATTCGAACAAATCAATTGAATGAATGATTCAGTGATAAAATCAGTGACTTGCTGCCACCTGCTGGTGGTTTATTTTAATTTTTAAAGTATAATTTCAGTTATTTAAATCATTTAATATTTCTATATACAAAATTTTATATTTAAAGCATTCATCTCAACATTAATTTATGAATTTAATTGCACTCATGCCACCTCTGAGCCTCATTAAACATCTGAAAATGTACCTACAAGCCACTTTTGCATTCTTCTGTTGTACAAATTCATTTTTTGTTAATACTAATTTCATATAATTGGTAACTTATTCTCCTTATTCTACTTCTTCTCATTATATTGTTTTAATTTGAAATTTTAAAAAGCTTATAAATATACAGTTTTGAATTTGACATTGAAGATGACACACTTTTAATAAAATTAGAAAAATGCCATTACAAATGTAAAAAAAAATACCCCTGTAAATCACTTTAAGGGGTCAAATATCACCTCGTATTAGAAAGGCTAATTTTTGATCAAAAATTTTGATTACTGGTCAGAAGGTGCTCCTAAATTTTTTAAATTAGGAGAACAAGCACTCCTAAAAAGAAAAGTAAGTGTAGAGCCCTGTGTAACAGTATATTAGATCTGTGTATGAGATCTTAAAGACTTACTGTTTACTTGTCTTTTTTAGTTAAAATAAATTCAATTCTGAGTTTGAGTGCACGTGATTCTCAGGTGGGGAGGGAACGTGGTCCATGGAAAATAGTCCTGCCACCACAGCTGGAAAAAATCCTAGAGGAAGCACTGCTTGTGGTTTTGTTTGATTAAAGTCTGTGTTAAGCATCTCCTGCGTCTCCACGTCTCCTCGTTCCCTCCCTCCTTGAGAAACTGTGACAAAACACCGGACCCACAAACCTTATGGAAGTAGCCGCATGGTTCTCCACCCTTGCCCGACGAGATCTCCCGTTCTTGGACTACGCATGGGAATTCTGCGGGCTCGCCGCGACGACGGCATTGGACGAGGCCATGCTGAATTCCCTGTTCTGGATTGAGGCCAATTACCATCGCCCTGTGGATCTCCCAGACACCACTAGACTAAGCTGGAGGGAAGGTATCCTCTGGTGCCTGGAGAGCGTTTGGCCCCGATCCAGCCATCCGTCAAGCCCGCCGGTCGCTCCGAAGTCAAGTTTGCTGGCCACTCCGAAGTCAAGCCCGCCGGCCACGGCACTCTCAAGCCCAGAAAAACGGGCACCAGCTCATGTCCCGGGACTCCTGGATATGGCGCTTCTGCCGGAGTTCTCTGCTCTTATCCTCACCCCAGAGTCCGCTCCAGAAAGCCCTCCTTCGTCTCCTTCATCTCCGCTGGTCCCAGCCAGCTCCGCTCCTCCAGAACACCCTCCAGTGCCCACTCCTCAAAAGCGCCCTCCAGAGCGCCCTCCTGTGTCTGCTCCTCCAGATGGCCCTCCTGTGCCTGCTCCTCCAGAGCGCCCCCAGGAACCTATCCTGGCCTGTAGGTTACTAAGACATTCTGGGAGGTTGTAAGGGGGTTGCCGAGATGTTGTGGTTGCTAAGGTGTTTTCCTCCTATTTGGTGTGAAGAGAGTCTTGTGTGCTCTTCCTCTTTCAGAGGCTTCAGTTCCTCCTTCAGTACAGCAGGTGAAAATGCTGCATCTGATTGCTTAGTGAAGAGCAGCAGAGCTCAGATCTGAGGAATCATTGACATCTGGAGCAGTAGTACTAGTGATGCTGTAGTATTATGTGGTGTCAAACACTAGCCTGAGTCACTGTGCTGTATAATAGTGGCCCTGAGGCTCTCAGGACACAAACACGTCAGTTGAGATTGAGGACAGAGAGGAAGACGAGGGGAGAGAGGAAGAGGAAGAACTAGAGGAGCAGAGAAGAGTTTGAGTCAAGAAATATATTGTAATTGTACTGTTTTTGAAAGCAAGTGAATTTTTTGCATGTATGAAATATGGTGGCTTGCTTTCCAAAAATGCATTGTACAACCCACAATGCAGAGTGGTCGACTTTTATTTCCAGTGTGAGGAATCAAACACAAATGATTTGAAATTACATCTGAAGTATTTTTGAATCATTCAATCAGATTCAATTTTTACACAAAATTGGATTAAAATGTAATGTTTTTCAGAGATAAACCTGTAACGTTGTGTGGTCATGTGACAATGTAGCATCATACTTTTTGAAACATTGTATAGTGCATCGCATTTGAGATGTTACTTAATAACAGTAGGTTATATACAGTATATAGTGTACAGTAAGGAAATATTTGCAGTTTTTATCTTTTAATTAGTACTTTCAAATGATTAATCATGATTAATTGCATCCAAAATAAAAGTTTTTGTTTACATAATATATGTGTGTAATGTATATATTTATTATGTATATATAAATACACACACATACAGTACATATTTTGAAAATATTTTAATGTATTTACATGTATATATTTATATTCATATAATTTATATTTTATATAAATATATTTAATATATAAACATAACATATTTTTCTGAAATATATACATGCATTTGTGTGTATTTATACTGTATATACACAATAAATATACACAGTACACACACATATACAGTAGTGGTCAGAATTATTGGCACCCTTGGTAAATATGATCAAAGAAGGCTGTGATGCATTGTTAATCCTTTTGATCTTTTATTTAAAAAAATCACAAAAATCTAACCTTTCATTAGATTATAAGAATTTAAAATGGGGGGAAATATCATTATGAAATAAATGTTTTTCTCTAATACACATTGGACACAATTATTGGTACCCCTAGAAATTCTTATGAGTAAAATATCTCTGAAGTATATTCCCATTCGTATTCACAATTCTGAACACTCCAGGGTGATTATGAACATGAAATTATCCAGCCATGGCTTCCTGTTTCACAGAAATATAAATAGGAGGGAAAACAAAGCCCAAATTCCCTTAATCATCCATCACAATGAGAAAAACCAAAGAATATATTTCTGATCTGCAGCAAAAGATAATTGAGCTTCACAAATTAGTGAAGTGGCTTTAAGAAAAGAGCTAGAGCAGTGAAAATTCCCATTTCCACCATCAGGGCAATAATGAAGAATTTCCAATCAACATAAAATGTTAGGAAACTGCCTGGAAGAGGACGTGTGTCTATATCGTCCAAATGCACGATGAGAAGGAGAGTTTGAGTGGCTAAAGAAAATAGTTGAATCTCGGGGTCAGAAAACCTTAAAAAAAAAAAAAAAAATTGTCAAACAGCACCTACATCAGCACATGTTGTTTGGGAGGGTTTCAAGAAAAATTCCCCTAGCTCATCCAAAAACAAACTCCAGCATATTCAGTTATCAGACACGACTGGAACTTCAAATGGGACTGGCTTCTATGGTCAGATGAAACTAAGAAATGAGCTTTTTAGCAGCAAACGCTCAAGATGGGTTTGGTGAGCACAGGGATAAAAAGTACCCCATGTGTACAATGAAATATACTGCTGTATTTTTGATGTTGTGGGCCTATATTTCTGCTGGAGGTCCTGGACATCTTGTTTAGACACATGGCATCATGGATTCTATCAAATACCAACAGATAAAAAATCAATAAGTGACTGGCTCTGTTAGAAATCTTATAATGGGCCATGTTTGGATATTCCAACTGTACAATAATCCAAACACAAACCTCAAAAACAACACAAAAATGGGTCACTGAGCACAAAACCAAGCTTCTGCTATGGCCATTCCAGTCCTCTGACCTGAACCCTGTAGAAAATGAGTGAGTGAACTGAAGAGAAGAAGCACCAGCATGGAGCTGGGAATCTAAAGGGTCTGGAGTGATTCTGGATGAAGGAATGGTCTCTGATCTCTTGTCAGGTGTTCTCTAACCTCATCAGGCATTATAGGAGAAAATTTAGAGCTGTTAAACTGGCAAATGGAAGTTTCAAAAAGTATTGAATAAAAGGGTGCCGTTAATTGTGGCCAATGTGTATTAGAGAAAAACATTTATTTCATAATAATATTTCCCCCCATTTTAAATTCTTATTATCCAATGAAAGGTTAGATTTTTGTGAATTTTTTAAATAAAAGTTCAAAAGGATTAACAATGCAGATTAATTTTCACAGCCTTCTTTGATCATATTTACCAAGGGTGCTGATATTTTTGGCCATGACTGTATTATGTAAACAAAACTTTTATTTTGGGTGCAATTAATCACGATTAATCATTTGACAGCACTACTTTTAATGAGTTATTCTGTACTCAAAATAATCAACTTTATATACTACAGTTCACAAGGGTTTTTTTATACTTTTAAAACTTTTAACTTTTAACACTTTTATTCAGAAAGGATGTATTAAATTGATGAAAATTGACAGTAAAGAAATTTATAATGTTATAAAAGATTTCTATTTCAAATAAATGCAGTTCTTTTGAACTTTCTATTCATCAAAGAATCCCAAACTGACCCTGAACTTTTGAACAGTAGTGTAAGCCTATGATTCGTCCTCATTTACATATCTAGGTAAACGTGTGTGTAGTAAAGAAAAACACTGCTGAGTTAAATGCAGTGCCTTTCTACAGAGCCTGTTACCATGACAACATAATGAATGACCAATCATCATAGAGTTTGGGAAGGGCCCGGTGAGCAGATTCAATGCAGATGTTCCTTATTCTTCATTTGCATATGCAGATCTGTAATTGCTCATTAGCATATGCAAGTATCTGCTGTAATGAGTTTAATGCTGCAGTTTAGCATTGAATAGAGTGACACTACAGGAGACCCTGTGTGTGTGTGTGCGTGTGTGTGTGTGTGTGTGTGTGTGTGTGAGACAAACACATCGTCTCAACATACATATAAACACACACGAACAGCAAATGCCGAGAGGTGTTGTGTTGCTTGACACTGACACACACACACACACACACACACACACACACACACACACACACACACACATACATACACGTGTGTGCCGTAACTTTGCCATAAGCGTTTGTTTGTCGTGTTAGCGCTTGACTCTGCAGCCGTGTGCTATTAATAGAACGTTTGTCTGTTGAGTTCTGCTGTTTCATGTGTTCACTGTAGAGATGAGCAAAACCACATCATTACAAAACCAACTAGTTGGTCTTAAGAATAGCCTTTGGTCTTAAGAATAGCCGTATAATTAGCTTGTCACCAGTAAAATATATCGTTTTTTAATTTTGTTTTATTCTATTTTATTTGATTTCAAAATATTTTAAAAAAAAAATTAGGTTGTCACCAATAAGATATATAGATTTTTATTTAATTTTATTCTATTTTATTTGATTTCAAAATATTTTTTAAATAAATTAGCTTGTCACCAATAAGATATATAGATTTTTATTTTATTTTATTAAATTTTATTTGATTTCAATTTTAAATATTAAAATATTTTATAAAATATTCTAATCATTTTTGTAGATATATAATTATCTAATCATTTTTATTTTATATATATGCTTCAATATCTGCTACAATAATGCCAGTTTTATATATATATGGGCAATTCCATGCAAAAGTCATCCTTGTCATGAAAAAATAATTCTTTTTACCAAAAGAATAAAACCCTGTTTAACTTGTGCATTTAGGTCTGTGTTTTACTGAAGTAACTTGCTTTAATATAAATTTGAAGGAAATGACTATGTTTATCCACCACATATGAGGGGTGCACCTAAAGTAAAATTACATTTTCATTCGACCTAATAAATCTAATGGGACAGTCACAAGCCTCCCGGTTTTCATTCAAAATATTTTAAATTGTGTTCCAAAGATGAACGAAGCTTTTTATGGGTTTGGAATGACATGGGGGTAAGTGATTAATGACAAAATGTTCATTTTGGGTTGGAGTATCCCTTTAATCGGTTTTGTATCTTTATTATTTTAATGCATAAGTGATTTATTAAAACAAGTTTATGAGAGTCATTAAAACAAGTTTATGACTGCGACAATTTAATCTTGATCAACATCACAGAAGCAGCATCGGCCCGTTATTAGATCATTTTAAAACGTCAAACAGCCTTCAATTTGCAGGTGATAACTACATCTATTTTATTTATTATTTTTTTATTTTAATGCGGATCCCACACTCTATAGCATTAACCTAATATAAATGTGTTCTATAGGCTATTATTCATGTTTGTGCAGAAAAGAATTAATGCTCAAGCATGACAGGGAGGCGCCCGCACGATCACTTGCATTTTTTTTTCTGATAATGAAACAACTTAAAATTGGGGTGCCTTACATACATGAGAAATATATCTAAAGAAAGCTTTTCTACTTTTAAACGAACCAATTCAAAACTAAATCAAATAGGCTACTCCTTGATTATGTAATCTGTGAGTGCATTTCTCTCTAAAGGCGCGTCCAGTGGAGATTTTCATCAGTGAATTTCATCTTTGCAGCTGACAAGGACTCAGAAAACATTAGTTTATTAACAAATAATTAAAATTTCTAATTTTTTCATAATCATTAGGCTACTTTTGCCTGTGCTTTGTGGCAAACTTTATGCATGCCCTTGAGTGCGGAATATGCTCATTATGGAATATTAGCCCTATGTCAATTTAATATAAACGTGCGATTAGTTGAATAATGGCTTAAATGAACAACTACTAGTAACTGGAAACATCTTTAGTGGGGGCAGCCCTATTAAATACCCTCTATCTCTGTTAAAGTTTTTAAAGCATTTTAAATGCATTTCCATAGTCGTATAAATTCTGCTTTCAGAACTGTCACGTCCATATGATTTTTTCCTCTGAAACACAAAAACGAAAATTGAAATTGATATTTTATGCTTTGTGAATTGCCAAACCTTATATTTGCTTCTGATTTGTGCATTGTAAATCTATTGTAGTCTACGGATGATTATTTATTCATATGCATACGGGTGCGCATGTTTGCCTCGTTGCTGACGACTGATAAAGGTCTACTGCTGTGACAGGCTTACCGTATCATAACATTTTAGAAAAGCATTCATTCTAATAACATTTTAGAAATCGCATTCTCAGCTAGAGCTTAGCGGAGATAGCCTATGCACAGGCAGACTGCATGAAAGCTCGCCAATTTTAAATGTCGTTCATTGTCAATATTATCTTGTTTAAACATTTTGTGCGTTTCAAATAACTCTTTGTCGCTATCTGCTCTGCTGTGGGGTTATCATTTATTTTTTATTTTTTTTTTTGTCTAAATATTTTTTTTCTTGTTTGGTTTAATTTCGTGTTATTGCATAGTAAAATAATTCACTTTGTTATGCAGATGCAAAACGTGAATCTGCATTCTTATTCGCAGTCTATTTTATAAATATTTGCAGGCTACAATAGGCCTATTATGTATTTAGAATATTTTACTTAACCTGTTTTGTATTTTAGCTAATTAATGCTTAAGCAAGTTATTAAAACATTTTTTTTTTCAGCGGCATCCGTTTAATCTTGATCAATAACTATCAACGAATTGGAGCGGCCTTGGTCAGTTAGATCATTTTAAAACGTCATATAGCCTTCAATTTATAGGTTATAACTGCACCTGTCTCGGATGGTGAGTATTTATTTTAATGTGGATTCCAAACTTTAGTGTTAACCTATAGGCTATAAATTTGCTATATTTTTGGCCCATGTTCAAGCGTTTGTGCAGAATATTAATACGCATGCATGACAGGGAGGCGCCCGCATGATCACTTGCTATTTTTTCCTGATAACAAAACAACTTAAAATCAGTTCGAAACTGACTTCATGTAAATTCATAATAACAACAAAACGTCAATTGTGCTTTTGTAAAATAATGAAAACAAGCAGACGTCCCTCTCTGTGAACTGGAGTGCATCTCCAAAAAAAAAAAAAAACTCAGCATGTGTGTCACAGTGTCATGAATCTGCTCCATGGACCTCCATTTGTTCGCCACCAGAGGTCACCCTGCCATCACATTGACTCTCACACCACACACTACCCCGGACTTCATTTCCCAGCAGCCATTTCCCTAATCACATGCTCACACCTGATACCCATCTCGCAATCACACACGCTACATAAGCCTTGGACTTCCTCTCTGTCTCTGCCGAGTATTGTATGCATATATCCTAGTGATAGCTACCCTACGAAGCCCTCTTAGTTGTCTTAGTCTTGCCTTGCCCGTCTTCCCGTGTTTGATTCTAGCCCGTGTTTCCTGGATTAACCCTTGCCTTGCCATTCAGACTCTGTTTGCACCTCGTTGGGATTATTGCTCGTGTACCTGGATTATTGCTCTGCCTTGCCCCGTTGGATATTGTTCGCCGATCGTCGACCCACGCTTGCCCTAGGACTACTCTTTGTCTTGTCCCTGCCATACCTGTTTGCCATTGTTTCGACCCTGCCTGTATTTTTGACCATGTCTTTAAATAAAAGCTTGCATATGGATCCGCACGTCTCTCGTCTCGTCAGCCCCGTTACACAGAGAAATATACCTATAGAAAGCTTGAAATGTCTACTAGTAAACGAACCCATTAAAACGAAATTAAATATTCCTTGATTATGTATGAAGGTTGCATTTCTCTCTAAAGGCATGTCCAGTTGGCCACTGTGGAGATGAGAGTCAGCACTGTGAATTTCATCTTGCAGCCGACAAGAAAACATTAGTTTATTAATACATAATTAAAATGTCTCCTTTTTCTATACATTAATAATCATTAGGCTACTTCTTCCTGTGCTTTCTGGCAAACTTTATAAGCGTTTTCATAGTCGGATAAATTCCGCTTTCGAACTCGTCACGTCTGTAACGGAGAGATGTCACGTCCGTAACATTGATTTTTCCTGGGAAACACAAAAACGAAAATTTTAGCAAAATTGATATTTTACGCTTTGTAAATAGCCAACCCTTCTCCATTCGGCAGATATTGTTGCTTCTGGTTTGTGCATTGTAATTCGCAGAAAGTCTACAAAATATGTTATCTCCCAGAAACTTGTGTTATCTTTTGTCATGTCCGTAATGCATGTTTTTCCCTCATTTAAAATATAAGACAGGTCTATATACTTTTCTGATGTCTTGACTCTATTTTAAGGGTTTTAGAAAAATATAAAGAGATGGTTCAATAGATTGGTAATAAATATAATTTATGAGAATTTATATTTCAGGTTTTGACTGCAAATGTCACGTCCGTAACGGTAGAATTGCCCATATATATATATATATATATATATATATATATATATATATATATATATATATATATATATATATACAGCAACCATATGTAGCTTAGGGTTGTTGCTAAGGGGTAGCTAAGATGTTCTCGTGGTTACTAAGATGTGCTGGGATTCTGGAATGTTGGTAGGGGGTAGCAAATTTTTTTTTTTTTTTCTTGTTTTAATCATCAGTAATCAAAATTTAATGAGGGTTCATACTTTTTGTGGATTGGTTACAAAAATAACGTGAAGGTATATTCTCAAAAAAAAAAACACATTTTAGCATCGTCTTTTTGAGTTTTATCTTTTTTTAACAACATTAAAAAGTAATTTTTCCTGTGAAACAAAGCAAAAGCACTGATTGTGCCAGTGATGTTTGCAGTGTGGACAGAGAACAGAGGGAGGAAGGAGAAATGTTTGTGGAGCTTTCTGCTCTAGCGCTCTTCAGCCCATTCCTCTCGCTCTGTTTGGAGACGCTTGTTTTTGCGCTCGATTGCTAATTCATCTGATG
Organism: Spinibarbus caldwelli; assembly: GCA_039654775.1. Taxonomy (NCBI): domain Eukaryota; kingdom Metazoa; phylum Chordata; class Actinopteri; order Cypriniformes; family Cyprinidae; genus Spinibarbus; species Spinibarbus caldwelli. The sequence goes on along the minus strand of CM077263.1, from coordinate 1,789,901 downwards.
CCGTCTCCTCGTTTCGCCCACCTTATCTCACATTACTTTGTTTTTTGTGTTCTTCTTCCCATTGCTGAGCTTGGATCTGCGCTCTTCTCTCATGAACATGCTCACTCCCTCCCTTCTGCTCCCATTATCTTCAACAGAGCATGTCTGCTAGTGCGGGAACGAGCGTGTCTTCCTCTCTCTCTCTCTCTGACAGAAGCAGGATTGTAGTAGAGCTTCAGCGTGCACTAATGCGAAGCAACTGCTGTGGGCATCTGCATGCGTTTCTCATCCCTGCGTTTGTGAAGGAACTCGACCAGGAAAGCGGCAAAGCAAAACTCGGAGGAGCTTTGGCATCTCAAAGTGTTTGGAAAGAGCCGGTGGGGATATGGGTTGATGCCCGCGAGCATTCGCTTCAGGCCCGTGGGTTTGATGCGGTGGGTTCTAGAGGTGCTCTCTCACGCCCGTGGCGTAACAGCAGCGGCCCGATGCGGGGATCATGGTCGTAGCGCTGGCACTCAAGCTGTTGACCGAGCTGCTCCAGTGCTCCGCTCTCATGCCGCTCTGTGACGCTGGCACTACCAGCTGCACCCGCTGGGATGACAACACGCCCCGCCAGACCGCTCAGGGGCCCGAGGTGAGGGCTCACACCTGTGTGTCTGTGTCTGTGTCAACTCATGCTAATGTGAGGAAAGAACTCAAGTACTCAAGTTAGAGAAGAAGGAGCGTCTTTGACTACAGTTTTGTGTGGTATTTTAGTAAACGTCTCTGGCTTATTGCAGTTTTTTATTGTTTTCTTGTGTTTTTAGAGGATGATTGTCTGAGTTTAAATTATATATATATATATATATATATATATATATATATGTATGTATGTATGTATAATTTAATATATTTTGAAATATATATATATATATATATATATATATATATATATATAATTTAATATATTTTGAGAAGTGTATATATATAATTTAATATATTTTGAGAAATATATATATATAATTTAATATATTTTGAGAAATATATATTATATATATATATATATATATATATATATATATATATATATATATATATGATGAGCAAAACCACATCATTACAAAACCATCTAGTTGGTCTTTTTTTATTTCAATTTTTTTTTAATATTAAAATATTTTATAAACTACTTTAACATTTTTATTTTATATATATGCTTAAATATGCTTAAAATGTCTTAAACTGTGCTCAGATTAATATAAACATCTTAATATAAATTCAATCATTTATCATCAAATAATCTGAGCTGTGACACTAAAAATTTACATTTTTTTCAATCAGAAATTGCTAGTATATTTCACAATTAATTACAAAGAAATGGCAAGTAACATGAAAATTCTGAGTATAAATACTGACATTGCATTTTCTCGTAGAATGTATTCCAATACTCTTTTATTTACAACTTCAACTTTATTATTTTTATTATTATTATTGTTATTTTTATTTTTTATTTTTTTACAGTGTATCCATGATCATTTTGTAGCTCTATTCTTATTGGATGGGTCTGTTGTATGTATTTTTAAGGATTTTTTTTTAAGATGCATCAGAAAAAGTTGATTTGTTAAATGAACTACATGCTCGTAAAATATACCCCGATAATCTGTTATTTACAACTTCAATTTTATTATATGAATCTCTTTATTATACTGAATCTCCTGAAAGAGCCTACTCTGAGCAACAACATTTTTCTGAAAGCCAGTTACTGAAAAACTAAAACATCTAGAAATGCAAATGGAAACCAATACAAGCAGAGCAAACCAGAGCAAGATGACACAAACAAACCGACCATTTAACTCTGTATTCATTATATTCAGGATAAAAGATCATAGCTGTCATGGACACTATATGTATGCCTTGATTTTAGCATCTGATCTGGGTTGAGTTTGATTAATGTGAGTGTTACAGTAGAGATGATGGTTCATGAACACACACTGATCTCAGCACAGCTGCTGAGACTTTAAATACCTGCATTTGAATCCTCTTAGTGAAATATGGAGATTGTAGGAGCTGAAAGAAGCTCTGAACCACCGGAGAACTGACTTAATTCTTGATGGCACTTTGACTGAATCAGGGAAAACCCCTGGATGAGATGAGCTGAGGAACAGAGGATTGCATTGAGATGCTGCATTTGTCAGTTCAGTTTACGGCACAGTGTTTTTTTTTACGGTTTGTGTCATTCCTGTGCATTATTGTTGGGATTTTTCATTGATTCTTTCTGCAGTTACATAGTTGAACCAGTAGGTGGCACGAAATTATGTCTTTATGGGTGAGTCATTGAATCATTTGCTGAACTGATTCATTCAACAATGCTGATTCAGCAAAGCAACAAGCGACTGTTTTTATAAGTGAGTCATTGAATTGATCACTCAACCAATTCGTTCAAAAACACTGATTCATAAAGGAACTAAACCAATGACTATTTATAAGTGAGTCATTGAATCATTCTCAGCTGATTTGTTCAAATATGCTTAAAGGAAAACGGCACCGTTTTTCCATATTCTAATATGTTCTTCCCTCAACTTAAACGAGCTGATACGTACCTCTCATGTCTCACTGTGCGCACTTAATCGCTCTAGCGCACGGCGCAACTATGCTAGTGTTTAGCTTAGCACCATTCATTCCTTAGGATCCAAACAGGGATGAATTTAGAAGCCACCAAACACTTCCATGTTTTCTCTATTTAAAGACGGTTACATGAGTAGTTACACGAGTAAGTATGGTGACACAAAATAAAACGTGGCGATTTTCTAAGTGGATAAAACATGATAACTATAATGTATGGTGGAAGAGCACGTCGCAGCACTTCGACCTTGGTGCAGTAATATCATCACTCAAGTGAGCACGTCCCAGCACTTCGACCTCTGCGCATGATGATATTACTGTGCCGAGGTCGAAGTGCTGCGACGTGCTCTTCCGCCATACATTATAGTTATCAATTTTTATCCGCTTTCAAAATTGCCCCGTTTTATTTTGTGTCACCATACTTACTCGTGTAACTACTCATGTAACCGTCTTTAAATAGGGAAAACATGGAAGTGTTTGGTGGCTTCTAAATTCATCCCTGTTTGGATCCTAAGGAATGAATGGTGCTAAGCTAAATGCTAGCATAGTTGCGCTGTGCGCTAGAGCGATTAAGTGCACGCAGTGAGACGGGAGAGGTACGTATCAGCTCGTTTAAGTTGAGAGAAGAACATATTAGAATATGGAAAAATGGTGGCGTTTTCCTTTAATCATTTAGGAAACAAAACAGATGACTGCATTTATGAGTGTCATTAAATGATTCACAATTAATTCATCCGTTATGTTTCTTTATATATTATTTATATTATGATAAATAATATATTATAATTCACCCCGCAAAAACCCCGTTTTCTCAGATGACTTTCTTTGATGGGTTTCTCTCTGATTTTCTAGTTCACTGTATTGTAAGACTTATGAAGTCATGTTTAAGTCATTATTCATGCTAATCCTTTGAGCTAAACCTTTGAAGGCTGAGGTTGTCTTTATTCTTTTTAAAATCTCTTTTAATTCATTCATTCTTAAAATCAGATGAACCGATCAGAGACGCTTCTGTCATGAGCTCTTGGTGCATATCATTCTGATGTGTTTGACAATGGCAGCAGAGTAGACTCTGTCTTTAACTATCTGTCACGATCTGTTTGTCTGTTTGGGATTGAGATTGTACAGAAGCCCATGCCAGATATTCCAGTCACATCTATTTATAGTTAATAAAAAAAAGAGATGCCATCACATCTGTTGCAGTGTTTTTTTAATGGAAGCAAATGTTCTGATTAGAAAATATTAGTTATTTTCTTGTATCTGCTGTGATATAGTTCAATTTATATAAGCACATATAATTTATAAAAATTGATATATATATATGTGTACATCATGTCCAGATTGTTTGTAGTGAATATTTGTGAGCTGACAAAAGTTCTGCATAATATTATGGGCCTGTCATTTGTGTCCATTACCAGAAAAATTACAGTTTTTATTTCAAAGTCACAGATGGTTCGCCAGCCAGAATTATCCGGCTCTTTCATGTCTTGATGTTTTTGACAGTCAGAATCCCACTGGAGTGTCTTTGATATGTGCTATAGAGAATCTCAATAATTAACGCTGATGAGGGTCAGTTCTGATGCAGGTTCAGTCCGGATCGGAGCGGAGCGGTTCGGTCCATGTGACGCTGGTGAGCACGCGTCAGGCATGTAAAGGGTTAAGAATGGCCGCTTGTGTCACACGTGATTGCTTCAGTCCCTAGAGAGCCTGAAACACACACACACACACACACACACACACATATCTCCTCCAGGCGACTGGGCCATCACCCAGACCAAAGAGCTGCAAATACAGCCCACACAGCCCAAATAATAGGCTGAATTAGGGCTCTTAAACGTGGCTGAAGCCCTGAATCATGCTCATGTGGGCTAGAGGAGATCTGAACGCTCATAATGACAGATGTGTGTCACTCTGTCCACACTCATTTTCAGTCTCTTCTGTGTTCTGAGGTCTGAGAATCATTTCAGAATGAGATTATAGGTCTGATCCAAACCTGAGTGAGCTGCAGTGCGGTCTGCTGTCTACGTAAGCAGCTCCCTTCTAAGGCAGCATGCTAACTGAAGACACATTACATAGGCATCAACTGAATTTTATTTAATTTTTTTTTTATTTTATATTATTCATTCATTTAGTGTGGAATGGAATGCAATATTTATTCAGTCGGTTATTTATAAAGCACATTTAAAAACAACAGCTGTTGACCAAAATGCTGTAAAATGTACAAAGTAAAAACACACAAAATGCACACTTTAGATTAAATTATTTATCAGATTAATAGTTAGAATAAAATGTAAAATAAACAAATAAATAAATAAATAAAAAATAATAATAATAATAAACTGCTCAAGTAAAGTGTAAAAAATGTCAAACTGCAGGGGGGTTGTGAGTTGATGAAAAGCTAATAATTAATTAATTCCTAAAAAAATTTAAAAAATTAATGTGAATGTAAAGTAAATGTAAAAAAAAATCTAAATGTGTAAAATAAATATATATTTATAAATAAAATAAACATAATATATAAAATATAAATATAAGATATAAATAACAAATAAATTGTGAAAACATAAAAAGGCTAAAAAGAAGGAATAAAAAAGAACCGTATGTATGCAAATGTGTTGTTAAATTATTAAAATTGTAATTTAAATCTCCAGGGGACTTTATGTAAATATTTTAGGGCAAATGAGCTCAGCTCACAAAAAGTTTCTCTGTCTCCTCATTATTATATCAACTTAGGTTGATTGATGCATTTATTTTAAGTGAATGTTTATCTTTAACTGTGTACATTTTCCTGAGTATTGCAATGTTCATGTGACATAATACACCACATCTCAGTGCAATGCCATGCAATGGAGTATTTCACCAGCTGTGAAATGTGGCTTTTTTCAAAAAACTTGTCTCATGGCAACTTTGTACATTATTAAAGTTTCTCATCAGCAGATGGAAAAGCGGCTCCCAAAGCAGATTACAGAAGCTGCAGACAGACGCACCTAAAACGCTCAACTCTCACTCTCCCAAATTAAAGCTCTCAAATCCTCAACAGACCTGAGAACGAAACTTCATTCAGACGCTGACATTCACATGAACAACAGAGAATAAAAACATTAGGAGCTTCGGCAGCGGACGCAGTCGTCCTGAAGCAACAGTAATGATGAAGATTTGAGAAGAAAGATGCAGCCGAGAGAGAGAATTAGAGATGGAAAAGATGAACGCATGACTTCACATGCTCTCTTTTATTATTTTAAAATGAAACTCATCTGTGATACAAAAGAAAAGGACAAGTGGCGGAGCATTTCTGATGCAGATAGATGATTCAGCTGATACTTTCTGTGGTTTGAGTTTCACGCTGGACTCTTTTTGCTTTGAATCTGCTGGATTTTATCTGCAGTGCTCTGGGATTGAATTATTTATCTTGTTATCAAACCCAGAGGTCCTGAGATAGTGAGAAACTGAGAGCTTGTTAGGTTGACAGATCCAAAGCTTCTGTCATTGTTTATAATAGAAATTGAGGCTGTTCAATATTTGATTTGCAGTATTACCGCAGGGCTTTCTCAGGCCCGAATCATTTCACTTCCATCCTGTGAAATATCTGTTGACTCAAGGTTTCTGTGGGATTTCTTTTAGGTTGACTTGTGAAATTAAATGCATGAAAGCTGCATACGTTTGGATCTTTCAAGAATGAATGATATTTTACTATAGTACTTCCACACATCTGAAAAATTAAAATAGAGGATGTCAAATGGACAGAACCATATTTAATGCATATTTGATATTGAAGATGTATTTATTTATTTATTTTTTTAAATCTTTTGAAAACAGTATGAGAACTTGTGTTATATTGTGAGTAGTTAAATGTATGAATCAGGATGTAATAATTAACTAAAACTATATAGACATGTAAAAAAACACAAACAACAACATTACTAAAATTTTTACTAAAATTAAAAAGAAAACAATATATATATATATATATATATATATATATATATATATATATATTAAAAACCTCATCTGAATTAATAAAAAAATTATAAAAATAAAATAAAATAACAAAAAATCATATATAATAAATGTATGTGATAATTATATTATATTATTATATAATATAAATATAATATACATATTTTTATACATATACATAGATGTATTTATATACATATAAATATATACATATATTTTTGTATTTATAATTTCTTTGTATTTATGTCTTATTACAAGATCTTGTGTAAATAATCGGTTTCAGTTCATTTGAACTATTTATATAATGTTATATTTTACAGACTTATAAAATCTTGTTTTTGTTGACATGAATTCATTCTGCTTATGGTTTATGAATGAGTCTCATTGATAAAAGAAGGATCAATCTGCCGCCGTTTTTCAAATCATGATTTGTCTACTGAAGAATCATTCAAATTATTCATTCAAATGATTTGTTTGTGAATCAGATAATGTGTTCTGACTCCTTCAGTCCAGTTTTTAACATCCTCGTGGGTCTTTGCCAAATCAATCAGAACATGTGAAATGAAAATGGCTCAAAATGCTCAACACTAATTAACAGATGGACAGAATAGACCTTTAGTAGATATAATTAACTCACGACATCCAGAGGGAAATATCACTCTCATAAAGCTTTGTTAAATGCAATCAATGTCTCGTTTAGTTAGAAATCAAATGCAATAGACGTTTATGAACAGCTTTGATATGTTTGGGTGTCAGCATTAAAAGTTTAGTCTTTTTAATAGATTAAAATGACACTTAAAGGAGCAGTACACTCAGAAATAAGAATTCATGTCAATATTTACTCACCAAACTCAAATCTTGCTGTTGTTTCATTGAAAAAGGTTTCTATAATACTTCTATGGTGTTTTTTGTCCTTTTTGTAGCTTGACACTTTATATAAAAAGCACAAACAGTTTGAAAAAATTGTCTGATGAGTTGGAGGAGAGATATTAGCTCATGTTGAGCTCCATATTACACCGTCATTCAGATGAAATGATTAATGGAGGTGATCAGACTGCAGCAGTAAGAGAAAGCGTTGAATCTTTCATTGCGTCTCTCAGCAGATGAAGGAAACTCTTGCTGACGTATTGTTGAACTCTTCACCGAGCGACAGAGATATGGCTCTTTTATTCGTACTTTGTTCTCATCAGCCTGTGACTCATTTTAGCTCCTCAGATGGAGAAAGCAATTAGATTTCTCTTCATATTTCATGTGAATTTGGCAGTGTAATTTAGGGCCAGGAATCTCTCAGTGAAAGTTTCCATTTGTTCTACAGTTGAACCAGAACTTTATGTTGTGTATTTAAAGAACAAATACATTGAAAGGCTTTGAAAGTCATTTTCTACTTGGAGCTTTTTTATAAATAAAGTGAAATGGACATTTCTAGTCCTCATTTTTGTCACTGATGCCGATGGATGACTGAATTTATCTATTAGACATCACAGATGACTCTTCATTTGTGATTTGAGTTACAGTACAATCGATTGCCCTATTTCTCTCCATCACATCCATCACGATTTTCTCTCTCAAGAGCATTTATTTTTAAAATGAACCTCTTTTGTTTGTATAATGATGAAAAATCTCCACTCTTGGTCTCCAGTGAATGTGGAAATAAACAGGTCGTGTTTATGTCTGCTTTGGGCTTCTTGTAATGTGTTTTGACATGGTTTTGCTTCACGCTTCACCGGGGAGATTTGAAAAGCTTTTTTTAGTGGCAGAGGTTTCTAAAAATAAGGCGCGATGTCCCTGAGGAGGGTCTTGACACGGGACGTGTCCGGCTGTCTGCGCTGCTGGGGATGAGCTCTAATAGGTGCTGAATGACGGCTTCATCTAAATGACCACACAATTCCTTCCTCATCGCTTTACTTAGAGCAACAGCGGTTTATTAACCCTCTGGGGTCTGAGGGTGTTTTGGGGGCCTGGAGAAGTTTCGACATGTCCTGACATTTGTGCTTTTTTCAGTTACTTATAAAAATATAAATGGCTAAAGTCTAATAACACTGTAAACAGCACAAACTGGGCTATAATAATATGTTAGCAGCATTTATGTACATGATTGTGTTTTTGAGAAAGCAATGTTTATGCGTGGTTAGTGAAAAACTAAAATTTTGAAGTCACTGGAATAAGGCCATAAAACACATACAGAACATCTGTTTACAAGACTTTTGAGAACTGGATCTTGTAGCCTAGAGTTTTTGCTTCAAAATTATGTGAAAATCAGCTTGTTTACTCACTCACAGAAAACAATATATTCATTTAAATTTTTAAAGACATGTTTTGTGATCGAAAGCCTATATGCGAGGGCGTCGCAATGGCCTTGAATATTAAGTGATTCTTCCCTGAGAGACAAAGGGCCCTCCCCTAATGGCCCCCTAATGGCCCATTAGTGTGACTGTGACTTTGAGGCAGGTAAGCCAGAATGTGAGGAGATTGAAAAAATTTTTTTTTTAATTATTTGTATTTTATTTACAACACAGTATAATCAAAACATACATAATGAAGGTCAAAGACACATTGTTGTGCACACTGATCTAACCACAGAGATGTGAACAGACTTTGAGTCATTCCTGCAACAGATTCTGTTCAACAAGTGAAACAAGTAAATCATACCTGATATTTACTTGATTTATTTAAGTGTTTCTGCTTCTTTCCATGGATTCAAGAAGAAAAAACATAATCAGTAGTCAAGGAGCTTGTTTTACCATAGAATATCAGTGTAGTTGAAAATCTGATGTTGGTACAGCGCTCTCAGAGGAAAACAGTTTGAAGAGACTGAAAGTCAGCAGGATTCATCTGTGGTGCAGGTATCTGATTCAATAAAATACAAAACCCAAAAAAAAACAAAAAACATTTGTGAGCATGTTAATATCCCGAGCATCTGTATATATGTAGCCATAGACTCACGCATGGTTTGTACTATGTAAAAACAAAAACATTTTATATCTGAGAAACTAATTATTATTGTTTAGCACGTTATTAAAAATCTATTTTTGAACAGAGTAGGCTATTAATAATAAACATGTTCTAAACATACTTAGATTCGTAGCATTCATCATGTTACAGTGTACATTCATATTACTTTTGTTTTATATAGAGCATGAAAACATCATCGCACTGTAAGAAATTTTAATACAATGAATTGCTATCATATTCAAAATGTTTTACTCAATTTCAAATATTGTAGTCAGGAATTATAGTTTGGGAAAAACCCAACTATGATTTTGTAGTCATATAGCCATCCTGAACATCATGTATGATTTTATAGTTGCCTAAGATATGATTCTGCAGCCATAGACTCAAGCATGCTTTGTACTATAAAAGGATGTACTTTGTATTATAAAAAAGGATATTTTATATTTGAGAAGTAATTATTATCGTTTAGCACGCTATTAAAATATATTTGTGAACAGATTATTAATAATAAACATGGTCTAATCATTCTTAGATGCGTAGCATTCATCATGTTGTAGTTTGGGAAAAACCCAACTAGTAATGTGTTCAAGTTTATGTCACAATAACACGTTAACTAATGCAAAAAAGAAACATTACTTACTCATCATTTTGATCTTCTCTTCTGGATGAAATCTTGTTCTTCTTTTGAGGGAAATCCAGCCTTTACTCAGCGTGTCTTCTTGCAGAAACGAACAGTAGCCGCGATGAACGATCTCCTCGCACTTTGTTTATGTTGGGCGTTTCCATGCACACGTGTCTCACGTGGATATTTACATATGAACGGCGCGAGCCGCGAGGGGGCGGGATTGCATTAAAGATAATGAGTTAGACGGGAAAGACTGAACATCGTGTTGGTTTCATACGGATTACTTTATCACAGAATGTTTGTTTTCGATATGACTTACTTCATTTAAAAGTAGACACTTCAAGCTTTCTATAGATATAACTCTCATGTCTGTGTGTTGAGTATTTGCTGAGTTACAGTTCATTTTAGTGACGCATTTCTAAAAGCAGCTCGCGGAGAAGGCAGATAGCGCACCCTGTTTGTTTTCTTTATTCTTCAAAAGCACAAAGTTTAGTTGTTATAATGAGTGTATACAAATAAAAGTAGACCCCTTACAGATTCGAATGGTGTATTGCTCTTATCTGTACGATCAAAAATGGCAGAGTAATTCAAGCTCATTTCGGCCTTATCAGGAAAATCTGCCACAAAACAGAGGGTTAAATCTGCCACAAAACAGAGGGTTAAATGCTTTAATAGAATGACAGCAAAAGAAATAAAAAGATATTTATATATGCAAGACAAAAAAAATAATTAAAAATGTCTAAATTAAATTAAATTGTATATATTTGTGTATATTATTGATATAATTTATGTTATTATTTATTATTATTATTGCAATATTGTTTGTAAAATGTCAGTTAATATTCGTAAAATTACTATATTTTTTATTGATATATTTTTATTGTTTATTTTTTATATTGTTTTGTATTACATAAAATAAATAATTAATTTAATTAAAATTTAAATTACAGTAAATTAAATTTGATGAAAAAAATAAAAATACAAACAATAAATCTGAAATTAAAAAAAGAAAAAAAAGAAAAGGGAAATAATTACAGTAATTAAAATGAAATAAAGGGATGTATTAAAAGAACGATATTATGTTATGTTTCTGATATGCAAGATTGTTTCCGAGCTGTCAGCTAATTTTACTAAAATTACTATATTTTGGCAAGGCAAGGTTGTTTATATAGCATGTTTCATATACAATGTTTTACATAAAAATAGTAGGCATAAAAATGACAAAAATAAATGCGACAAAAATAAAGAATTAAATTAATTAAAATGTAAATTAAATTTAATTAAACTAAAATATAAAGAAACAAAATTAAAACAAAAAAGAAGTGAGTAGAAATAAAATAAATTTAAAAATTAAGAAATTTAATAAAATGAAATATGCATTAAAATGAAAATAAGAAGGATATTTACAGTTAAATAATAAGAGTAAAATTTATTTAAAAATGCAAAATGGGGCTATCTAAACCGTTATAGATACAATATGTCAGTGCCTCGATTTATGAAGTTCTACCTGCACACAAGTGTAATGATCTAATGTGATGATCAGTTGTGTGAAACTGAGAAATAAGATGAATCATCACCTTTTTTCTCCTTTTAAATAATTTCTTATAGTTCTTATATAATCTGCAGAACATTAGTCACAGACAATAGGTAGAAGACAGACGTGACACTGGGCTGCACATAACACATGCTGATGGATTGTACTGAAAGAGTGGACGCGTGAGTCAGCGTGAGGAAGATTTGAGTTCTGAGGTCAAACGGCCTCCTGCTCATCATCTGTCCACCAGATAAATATGTCAAAGAGCATCCAGACCATCAAATAAAGCACCCATTACATCATCAGCTGCTGTTCTGATAAGAACAGAAAAATGTGTTGGCTGAAACAAGTGTCAATCAAACACAAGTGCCACACAACACAAACTGTTGTTGAATGATTCTTTAAAAGAATCAGTTCCAAAGAGTCATTTGTTTGTGAATCGGACTACACTGGTCGAGCTGTTTGTTTGTTTGAGAGGATGGAACAATGTTTGTGATCTTTTATACCATGAAATTCATTCAATAACATGAAATAACATGATTCAATAACATGAAAAATCTTTTATTACATGAAATTTTGCCGTGTGGCAGGAGATTTAGCACTGCATAAACACTGGCATAACCATGGAAGCCTATTATCACCACATAAGAAAGAAACAAATCATGCCTTGTAAATCTTAATAAAAAGTCAGTATATTAGAACATACTAATTTGAAATTATGAGATAAAAAAGTTGACATGTCTAAGTCAATAAAAGAAAAAAAGTCAAAATTATAACAAAAAGTCATTGTGAGGAAAAAGTAACAAATTATGACGTTTATGAGATTTAAAAAAAAAAAAAAAGGAAATTGAAATAAGTTGAAATAATTAGATGGAAAAGACATAAAAATGATGTTATTATGACATACCAAATCAGAATTATGAGACAAAAAGTCAAAATTATGACAAAAGTCATAATTTCTTAATTTAAGACAAAATTAAGAAATTTTAAAGTTTTTAATGTTAGAAAAAGTCAAAATTATGACATACTAAGTCATAATTAAGAGATAAAAAGTAAATTATGAGATAAAAAAAGTTAAGATTATAACAAATAGTAATAATTATGTAAGGGAAAGGTCAAAATTATGGCATAACAAGTCATTATGAGATAAAAAGTCAATTATGAGATAAAGTCAAAATTGTGACAAATTAAGTCATTATGAGATAAAGGTCAAAATTGTCAATCAGATTGTCATAATTATGTGTCTTTATCTCATAATTTCTTTTTATGTCTTCATTTTAGCTTTTTAAATCATTTTGATTTGCCAGCGCATGATTTTGCATGATTCTTATGTGGCAGAAATGGGCTTCCATGTAAAAGTGATAGAAACGGTACACAAACAAACACCTCACATTTCCTCTAGAAATCATCCAGATCTAGTTGTAATTCGCCCACAGACGGTCTGTAGCATTAGTCATGCGTTGGGAGTGTTTCTGCTCTTTTCGGGCGTCACTGCAGCTGACGTATACTAGCTGTAAATGCTGTGTGATTGTGGTGTAGCAGCGGTGTGTGAGAGCGCCACCTGCTCTCGCCCACGGCCTGTGCGTGCACAACACCTGCCGACCCCCATGATGCCCTGCGTTTGAGAGAGCGGCTCACCCGAGCGAAACCATCTGAGACGAGGCGACATGGAGCTCCGCTGCTCAAGCCATCAGCAGACATGAGACAAGCTGGAGATTAACGAGGAGATCTGAGGGAAGCTGAGACGCACAGAAAGAACACACGTAGATGAACAGATATGATTAGAACAGCGTGTGTATACTATTACAGTGTATGCTGTACATTGCTGTATGCATGAATGCTCAATTCTAATTCTTGACATGATCTGAAACACTTATTTATCATCATAAAGGCCAACTTACTTATAATTTCCTCAGAAGCAGAGGAGGGTCCAAAGACAACACACTCAGTCTTATTAGTAATAAGATGAAGAAAATTGCTTGCCAATCAGGCTCTAATCTCATCTAAACACTGAACAAGTCCATCATAGGATTGAGAGCCTTTTGGATCTATTGGAATATATAACTGGGTGTAATCTGCATATTGATGATACATAATGTTATATTTACAAACAAATTGAGCCTAAGGGGCCCATATATAATGAAAATAAAATAGGCCCAAGTACAGACCCCTGTGGCACACCACTATGTAATTTAACTGATGTAGAACACAAATCTCCAAAGCAAACTGAAAATGATCTATGCTTTAAATATGATTTAAGTCAATCTAAGGCAGTACCCTTAATGCCAACATCTTCCAAACGCTGCAGTAAAATACTATAATCAATGGTATCAAATGCAGCTGTGAGTAAAATAAGGATAACTGCGTTTCCAGAATCACCTGCCAATAAAATATCATTAAAAACCTTAAGAAGGGCAGATTCTATACTATGTAGAGACTTAAAACCTGACTGGAACATATCTATAACAGTATTCGAAACTAAATATGAAGTTGTGATAAAACAGCCTTTTTGATAATAAATTAATTTGCCAGAAACCTTGCCTGTTCAACTTGGCTGTTTTTTTTTTATGATTTTTTTTAGTTATTTATTTGTTTATTTTTATTTCAGATTAATGCTGATTATTGGAAAATTTTATTACTTCATAATGGGAAAAGATGATTATTTCATACTCTCGTGGCTTGTGCTAATACATATGTTCTGATGTTCTTGTTTCTTGACACCTAATTTTATTTGATTATTAAAATATTTTTTTTTAGATTAGAATATAGCATATTAGAATGATTTCTGAAGGATCATGTGACACTGAAGACTGGAGTAATGATGCTGAAAATTCAGCTTTGCATCACAGCAATAAATTACATTTTACAATATATTCACATAAAAAAGTTATTTTGAATGGTAGTAATATTTTACAGTATTACTGTTTTTACTGTATTTTTGGTCAAATAAATGCAGTCCTATTGAGCAGAAGAGACTTCTAGTAAAACACTGAAAAACCTTCTTTTGTGTGGGTTTGTCTCAATCATGACTCAGCAGACGAGATGAGATGTGGCATGAACATGACAGAAATTACTGTATGCTCAAAAATCGGACACTGACTGATGAGATCTTGTTTTGTGATTGTTCGTTTATTTTCAGTCTCTTTCTTGTCAGAGTGAATTAATTAGGAAGATTCTTGTCTATGTCATATTATTTTGCATAACGAGCACATGAATGTTCTGGTTGTCTGTGTGCACTGAATCGTGGCAGTAAAGCAGCTGATTTTTGTGTTGAAGTAATAAAATTCAGGATGCATCTGTCAGAGCGTGAGCATTTCAAAGACGTCCTGACAGCCAGAATACTTTCAGAACATTAGCTTCTGTCTCAAATTATGTTTCCAAACTGTTTTACTTAAACATAAACACACAGCAGTGTTCATTTGGGCATCAAAGGTAAAGCGTTTGACTCTCGCAGATGGCAGTGAGTTTCACCTGAAGCAGCACAAGCACTTTATATAAAGCCATCAGCAGAGAACTCCTCTCGCACACCAACACAGTGCACTTGTGTCAGTTCACCCTCCCTCACTAGTGTGCTACCACTTTAGACACTCAATTTGGTAATAACATTTCACAATATTACCTATTACAAAATTACCTCCACTGTGTGCTTTAAAGTCTTGTCATTCTTGTAATGCATGTGTTTGTTTGTGCATATATTTTATTTATTGTGTTATTTTAGTATCATTAAGATACTATGATAGTTTTTATTAACATTTTGAGTTAGGTGTTAAATTTGTAGTACATTTCTTTTGTTTTTGTCATTTTTCTTATTATTTTTAAATGTGTGTGTGTGTGTGTGTGTGTTATTTATTATTTATAATATTATTTTAGTATAACTGAAATACTATTATAGTTTTTAGTAATATTTCAAGTAAGTTTTTACTCACTTTTTGTGTGTGTGTGTGTGTGTGTGTGTATAATAGTAATGTTACTAATATTTTTTATTATTATTAATATTTTTAATTATATAATTTTATAATTTTAATTATTAATAATGTAGCTTAATATTTCATTATTTATTTAATTTAAAACAAAATATTTTGCTTTTGTTTTAGTTAACTATAATAACTCATATATATATATATATATATATATATATATATATATATATATATATATATATGCAATTTTTGTTTATTTTTTAATATATGTATAATGTGTACATTTATATGTTTTTGAAATATATTGAATATATTATTGTACATTTATTTGTAAATTAAATTGCCCAATTGATCAAAAACCTTGGCCATTTATCTGAATTTTTAGCTCCTCTCTGTGTTTTAATATTTTCATTCATTTTTAGATTATAAGAAAATGCTGAATTTCTGCATATATTTCTTCACTGTCATTGACGTTCTTCTGAGTGCCAATGCCATTCCAATGAACCGTTTTCAAACCCGAGTGGCTTGGAAACACTTCCTGTCTGAGCAGCCGTTCTGGTCTCTGTCTTCCTGTGCAGGTGCTGTCTCTGGGCGCTGATGTTCTGCCGGAGTACAAGCTCCAGACTCCGCGCATTCACAAGTGGACAGTGCTGCACTACAGCCCGTTCAAAGCGGTTTGGGACTGGCTGATCCTGCTGCTGGTGATCTACACAGCCATCCTGACTCCATACTCTGCTGCCTTCCTGCTCAACGGCGACGATGACGGCTCTGTGCAGAACTGCAGCTACTCCTGCAGCCCGCTCAATGTGGTAGACCTCATCGTGGACATCATGTTCATCATCGACATCATCATCAACTTCCGCACCACCTACGTCAACGCCAACGATGAGGTGGTCAGCCACCCGCTGCGCATCGCTGTGCATTACTTCAAAGGCTGGTTCCTCATTGACATGGTGGCCGCCATTCCCTTCGACCTGCTCATAGATCGCACTGGGGAGGACATAAATGCAGAGGTGAGGGGGATCATGGGAAATCAGGCTTTGAAGCTCTTATCTCTTGTGTACTATTTTGTCTTTTACACTTCAAACTTCCCTAGTAAAAAAGTAAAATATTTAAAATGCATTTATTTCATACTTAGGGCCAGTTTTACTAAACAGGGCAAATTAGCGCAAGAGCACAACTCCAAAACAGCGCCGTTGGGTGTGGAAATTTCTGCGGGTGATTTACTAACAACGCGCAAATTAAAGAACACAGACGCAACATCTCATTTACATACCGACCAATGCAATATACCAAGTTAACATAGTCACAAATAAAGAATAAAGAAATAAAGAAGCTACAATACTTTGAAAAGAACCGGAGGCCAAATCCTGTCATCATTTACTCACCCTCAAGTTGTTCCAAACCTGTATTAACTTATTTCTCCTGTTAAACACAAAATAATATATTTTGAAGAAGGTGGTAGTAACAAAACAGTTGCTGGTAGTCATTGACTTCCATAATATGGAAAAAGATACTGTAGAAGTCAATGAAATGAATGAGTAAATGATGGCAGAATTTAAATTTTTGGGTGAACTGTCCCTTTAAAATATCCTTACTTGGTCTTAAAAAGAAAACTGGAGAAACCCTGCTATAAATCTGTCATTTTGTTTGTTTTATTGTTTTTTTCTGAGCCCATTGGCTGATATTTCTTCTTTTTTATTCATAACTAATGCCATTTTTATTTGTCCATACAATTTCACATAAAACAAGACGTATCTTATGTAATATTACTTCTCAAGTAAATCCATCTTGATTTAAAAATCTTTAGACATTTGCACTGAAAAACAAGACAAAAATACTGACAAAGAACATCACTGTTTTGCATTGTAATCATAAGGTACAGTAAAAGTTATTTCCATATTCTAGTGGTTGGGAGCAGAGCTATTCAAGCGCTAAGCTATTTTATTTATTTATTTATTTTTCTTTTCTTTTTTTTTCTTTTTTTTTGTAAAATGAATTAAAAAGTATTAGATATTGTATTTTCAAACTTTGAAGTTGATAACTTGCTAATACAAGACATTGTGTTCCTTAAAGGGATAGTACATCTAAAAATGAAAATCCTGTAATCATTTACTCACCCTTAAGTTGTTCCAAGCCTGTATTGATTTCTTTGTTCTGCTAAACACAAACGAATATATTTTGAAGAATGTGGGTAACAAAACAGTTGCTGGTAGCCATTGACTTCCATCGTATGGAAAAAGATACTATAGAAGTCAATGGCGTGATGATGACAGAATTTTCAATTTTGGGTGAACTGTCTCTTTAAAATGTCTTTACTTGGTCTTAAAAAGAAACGTGTAGAAACCCTGCTATTAATCTGTCATTTTATTTGTTTTATTGTTTTTTTTTGTTTTGTTTTGTTTTTTTTGTTTGTTTGTTTTGTTTTGTTTTTTTCTGAGCCCATTGGCTAATATTTGTTCTTTTTTATTCATAATTAATGTCATTTTGATTTGCCATTCAATTTTACATAAATCAAAACGCATCTAATTTTGCTTCTCAAGTAAATGCATCTTGATTTAAGAATCTTTAGACATTTGCACTGGAAAACAAGACAAAAATACTTTCAAAGAAGATCACTGTTTTGCATTGTAACCATAAGGTACAATAAAAGTTACTTCCATATTCTAGTGGTTGGGAGCAGAGCTATTCAAGCATTAAGCTATTTTATTTTATTTTACTTATTTTTATTCATGTATTTATTTGTAATTTTTTATGATTTAAAATGTATTAGATATTGTATTTTTTGTAAGTTTGAAGTGTTGATTAATGATTAAAAAACAATGAGTAAATAATGACAAAATTTTCATTTTTGGGTGATCTGTCCCTTTAAAATGTCTTCAAAAATCTTGCGTTAAAAAGAAACGTGTAGAAACCTTGCTATAAATCTGTCATTTGTTTGTTTTATTGTCTTTTTTTAGCCAACTCAACAGACCACCCTCATCGGCCTCCTCAAGACGGCGCGTCTTCTTCGTCTCGTTCGCGTGGCACGTAAACTGGACCGTTACTCTGAGTATGGAGCGGCTGTCCTCTTCCTGCTGATGTGCACGTTCGCTCTGATCGCTCACTGGCTGGCCTGTATCTGGTACGCCATCGGGAATGTGGAGCAGAACCGCTCCATTGGCTGGCTGCATGCACTCGGCGTGGATTTGGGGAAACCGCACAACAGCAGCATCAAGGGATCAGGACCCAGCATCAAGGACAAATACGTGACCGCTTTATACTTCACCTTCAGCAGCCTGACCAGCGTGGGCTTCGGGAACGTGTCGCCCAATACCAACTCTGAGAAGATCTTCTCCATCTGTGTCATGCTGATAGGATGTGAGTATGTTTTGCTGTTTAAGGTTCAGCCGTAAGTTAGGTCTGAGATGATGGTACAGTTTTAAAAAAAAAAATCCAGTTAAAAAATTTCTTAGAAATACAATGTTTGTATTCATGTTGGTTTCTGATTTTGTTTGAAAAATGCCTAAAAATGTAGTGTAACAAATAAATTTTTATTTATCATTTCAAAAAAAGAAAAGAAAAAAATACGGATATCATGAATTTTTGAATCAAGAATATCATGATTTTTTCTTGTTTCTGATTCCGTTTGAAAAATGCCTAAAAATGTACAGTAGTATAACAAATTAAAATTTTTCTTTATCATTTCAAAAACAGAAAATAAATCATGGATATCATGAATTTTTGAATCAAGAATATCATTATTTTTTCTTGTTTCTGATTTTGTTTGAAAAGTGCCTAAAAGTGTAGTATAACACATCTAAATTTTTCTGTATCATTTTTAGATTCATATTTGCAAAAAAAAAGATTTTTTTTTTTTTTTTCGAAAAAAAAAAAAAATCTTTTTTTTTGCAAATATGAATTTTTGAATCAGGAATATCATGATTTTTCTTGTTTCTGATTTCATTTGAAAACTGCCTAAAATGTACAGTAGTATTACAAATTTAAATTTTTCTTTATCATTTCAAAAAAAGAAAAAAAATTATGACTATCATGAATTTTTTAATCAATTAATATCTCGATTTTTTTTTTCTTGTTTCTGATTTCATTTGAAAAATGCCTAAAAGTGTAGAATAACAAATTAAAATTTTTCTTAATCATTTCAAAACAAATTATGAATATCATGAATTTTATATATATATATATATATATATATATATAAGGGGTGTCAACGTTAACGCGTTAACGCATGCGATTAATCTAAAAATTTTAATGCGTTAATATTTTTTTAACGCAAATTAATCATGTGATAATGTTTGACCCCAACTTCTTCCCATCATCGCAGCGCGGAAGGTTATCTATCATTGTGTGATGAGGGAACAGCGAACCAGTATCGCTAGGATAGCGGCACAACTAAGTGGCCGTGGGCTATTTTGAAAATGCAATCGCGGGAAAAATTACAGAGCTGTGGGTTGCATTTTTTTGAACTACTTTTATAATGTACCGCGGCCGCCTAAAGTGTATATCGACAAATAAAAATTAAAATAGATCCTTTTCCTAATGTGTATTATACTTGGATTGTATACCTGGCAACTTAAGAACAGAGAGGCGGTTGTAACATCACAAACAACGTGAGTTTCAGCAGAGCATACATGTTAAGGCTTTTACACAGCAGAAATAAACATGACAACAGCCACTATAGATTATATAAGATAATAAACACACGATTATGATAGGATATGGTTTGTATGTGATTTTCTTGAGATGAATGTGTACATCTGAAATGCTAATTTGTGCAGCGATATAAAAGGCTATAAATAGCATATTTTAACAACAGTAAACGACCAAATTCCACATGTGATCGCAAAAGGAAGTTATTACAAACACTCGATGCTGGTTTGAAGTGAGTTCTGAGTAAAAGTGTACTATTAATCTCATAAATTGTCTTATGAAGCATGATTCTAATGTTAGCTCTAATGCACCTGCAGAACAGGTCCAATTCTTCTTCTTAATGCATTTTGTCATCATACTTCACGTAAGGTCGCAAGAAAATGTTTTGTTGAATTTATTTAGAAATACTTTTGATAATAGTTGGGTAAATGTATACTGGGATTGAAGCGATGTGGCTTGGTAAACGTTTTATTGTCAGTATAAAGGCTGATAATGACTGAATAAAAACAGAAGAATAATGATAAAAGAATAATTAGGATTATGTCTCATACCTGGCGGAAGTGTGAAAGGTTCTGTTTCCTTAAACTAGTCTGTCATGCATTTCATTTCAATACATTTACAGGTAAATCCTAGTATTTTAAATTTGCGATTAATCATGATTAATAACAGTCCATGATTGTGATTAACGTGATTAAATTTTTTTAATCGATATATATATATATATATATATATATATATATATATATATATATATATATATTTTTTTTTTTTTTTTTTTTTTTTTAGTTTTTTGAAGAATTTTTAACATTTTGATGAGCCTATTTTCTGTTATGAACTGATGACAATGAACTTTGTTCCAGAAACTGAAAACACATCATCATAAAAGAGGTGTATTTAAATCATTGTTTGTATAAATTGCATTTTTTAATTAACTTAATAGATCCGGAGAAAACAAATTAAGCATAACTGACCCATTAAAGCAAGTCTGAGTGTTGACCTTCATCCTGAATGTCTTGTAGTTGAGATTAAACCTTCATTAGAGATGTGCATGTTTGTTCTCTAAGCAGGTTTATAATGGAGCTCTTTTTATTGTGCACTTTATGATCAAACCTCATCACATGCTGATGAAACGTCCTCCCTTTTTAATTTTTGGGGAGCAAATCAATCTGATAGCTCGTTTTTGTAGGTCCTGATCGCAGCAATTAATGATAAATTGCCAAATTAATATCACTGCCGCACATATTAGACCTGAATAACCGTGAAGAAATTTAAGTTTTTATGGCTGGTAGAAGCATTTATCATCGGCGCTGCAGAATTACATTTTGGAAAAGGGCGAAAGTTCAAAAGGAGAAAATCAACATGACCTCTTCGATCTGCTACAAGATTATTCATTACATTCAAGACTGTAGATATCAAACACACTCAAACACTCAATATTCAACATTTAACAGCTGAATGACTGCAAAAAGCCTCATATACTAAATCATATTTTCTTCTGTGTTTTTACTGCATGTAATGGCTTTGTTTCTGTTTTGTGTGTGTGTGTGTGTGTGTGTGTGTGTGTGTGTGTGTGCGCGTATGTGTGTGCGTATGTGTGTGCGTATGTGTGTGCGTATGTGTGTGTGTGTGTGTGTGTGTAACTGTGTGTGTAACTGTGTGTGTGTGTGTGTGTGTGTGTGTGTGTGTGTGTGTGTGTGTGCGCGCGTATGTGTGTGCGTATGTGTGTGCGTGTGTGTGTGTGTGTGTGTGTGTAACTGTGTGTGTAACTGTGTGTGTGTGTGTGTGTGTGTGTGTGTGTGTGTGCTGGAATGAATCTCAAAAAATCTGGTCCAGCTGATATTTTACCCTAACATCAAGTTTTTTTTTTTTTTGTTTGTTTTTTTTTAAATTTTGCAACAGTTTTTATACAACAGTTTATACTGTATTACATTATAAAGGCTGTAATACAATGTTTTTCTTTATTTAAACCATACATTAAATGCAGTTTAACCACTATACAGTTTTAAAAATTATTACATTATTTGTTTGTTTGTTTACTTATTTATTGGCATTTAAAAGTAATCAGACTAAGATTACTTTTGCCTTATGTTAATGAGAACTGAGTGGAATAAATAAGTGTGAGTGTAAATAATCTTAGTACAATGAACCTAAGGGCTTAATGTTCTTTATGCAGAATATAATTTCTAATTTCTTTCTTTCAATTTTTATGGTAAAATATGACAGATGTGCTCTTGACAGTTTTTTTGTGATTATAATATATCAACAAACAGAAAAGGAGGAGATATTCTGTGTGTCACTACTTCGACATTTATTCGTTTAATCTGTATCGGGTTCATGAGAATCAAACTCACTGTGCTCTAGCATTTGAGCTTCACAAGCTCCTTCTTTGTTGCTATTTTTTGCTTCTTTTGTAGTATGATTCATAGTGCTGCCCACCTGCTCTGAGATCAGTCAGTGACCACCGCAGTAACACCAGCGTAGAATGGATGGCTCTGAATCCAGATGCTTTTATAGAGGCCATATAATGATGAATACAGGGAGAAATCTTCAGGGCTGACATTTAGGGTCACATGTCCTGATTTTGCTGAGTTAGATGTGTTCTTACAATAGGTCAACATATTTTGTTGACCCTGGAACAACATTTTAACTCAAAAATTTATTCTTGACCATATCCCTACACCTAAACCTAACCTTAACCATGAGTAATCCCTAAAATCAGAGGAAATGACAGATGAATGACACTGATGTACAAGCACCGAACACTGATTGTAAACCTAAACTTCACAAAAACTGTAAAGTGGTTCTTCAAATCTGATTGGTTAATCACAATGTTGTTCCAGGGTCAACAAAGATGTTGATCCAGGAACATGTCGCACTTGATAAAATCAGGTTCTGCATTTAGGGTCTGACTGAAATGCTTTCACTGAAGCTCTAGAGATCTGTACACACTGGAAAGAAACTGGTGGACAAACAATTTTTACTCACAATTAATTACAAAGAAACAGCAAGTAACAGTGAATTAAACATGACATTTTGAAGTAGAAAACAGGATTATTATAATTAACTAAAGTTAAACCTGAAACAAAGTTGAAATAAACATTAACTGGAAGAAAAAAAAGTTTAATTTCAGCTAGTTGCCAAAGCAGTTTACTTTAACTTGATGTATTTATAACTAAAACTGAAATAAAAATGAATGTTTTTTTTAAATTATTTGTTTATTTATTTATTTATTTTTGAAGCATAGAAACTGCTAGTAAATTTCGCAATTAATTACAAAGAAATGGTAACTAATACATTGAATTAAACATGACATTTGAAAAGATTGAATTTTTAACAAATTCCAATAATCTATTTTATTTACAACTTAAAATATATATAAAATACAAATATAATATTTTTTTTTACAGTGTGGAAACTATTTTCACTCATAAATTAGTTGTAAATTTCACAATTAATTACAAAGAAACAGCAAGTAACACATTGTATTAAACATAAAATTTTCAAGTACTGAAATATTGTTTTCTTGTAAAATAATCTGTTTTTATTAATAACTTCAAAAAATCATTTTCACACAGTAGGTCTAAGCTCATAATTGTGTGTTTTTATGCTGTGAGATGTTGTATAACAGCACAGAAATGTGACAGTTACAGCATAACTAGTCTTGTCCGTCAGCTCGACCAGCGAGGAAATTGGCGCTGATCTAAGCAGATGTCACAGCAGTAAAGTGTGAAGCATGTACCTGTGTAGGTGCT
Source organism: Spinibarbus caldwelli (assembly GCA_039654775.1). Taxonomy (NCBI): domain Eukaryota; kingdom Metazoa; phylum Chordata; class Actinopteri; order Cypriniformes; family Cyprinidae; genus Spinibarbus; species Spinibarbus caldwelli. The sequence continues at coordinate 1,765,937 of CM077263.1, read as the reverse complement.
TCATCATGATACTATTTTTAACCTTGCCCTTCCTGTTCCTGTTCAGCGCTCATGTACGCCAGTATCTTCGGGAACGTGTCAGCCATCATCCAGCGGCTATACTCCGGAACGGCTCGTTATCACACTCAGATGCTGCGGGTGAGAGAGTTCATCCGCTTCCATCAGATTCCCAACCCGCTGCGCCAGAGACTGGAGGAATATTTCCAACACGCCTGGTCCTACACCAACGGCATCGACATGAACGCCGTGAGTCCACCTGCTGCCTTACATCACCTTACATCAACTTCATGAGTTTGTTTCTTCATCAGGTTTGCAGTGAATGGGTGCCGTCAGAATGAGAGTCCAAACAGCTGATAAAAACATCACAATAATCAACAAGTAATCCACACCACTCCAGTCCATCAGTTAACGCCTTGAGAAGACAAAAGCTGCGAAAATGGAAAAAATAATGGAAAACAAATCCGTTATTAAGGTGTTTTTAACTTCAAACTATTATTTCTGCTAAAATATGAGTCCATGATCCATAATAACCCTGAAAAAGTCCATCTCCTGTTGTCTCTCACATCAAAATGTGAGAGCCAGATATTTGTTTAGAGCTGTTTTGGACTGTTTTGTCTTGTAAACGGTGCTTAATCTGTGCAGATTTCTCTCCTGATTCAGACTAGACTCTTTTCCACCTGAGGAAGCGTTATTATGGATTATGGACACACATTTTAGTTAAAAACGTCTTGATGTATTTATTTCAGCTTTTGTGTTCTCAAGATGTTAACTGATGGACTGGAGTGGTGTGGATTACATGTGGATTATTGTGATGTGTTTATCAGCTGTTTGGACTATCATTCTGACGGCACCCATTCACTGCAGAAGATCCATTGTTTAGCAATTGATGAAATGCTACATTTCTCCAAATCTGATGAAGAAACAAACTCATCTGTATCTTGTGAGTCATATTTGGGTGAACTATTCCTTCATCACTAACAAACTCAGATGCATCAACTTTAAAGTGATTTGTGAGCTGGATTACAGGAATGTGTATTATAAATAATGAGTTCATTTAGCAACTGTCCTCACTGGCACATCCTCTACTATTACCAGCCCCAAATTAACGAGATTATGCATTCAAGTAAAGAAAACAAATGAGCATCCACCTCTGCCCGTCAGCTCCTCTCATTAAGGAGCAGTGGAGTGTTCTGATTGGACAGTCAGAGCTGTTATGATTGCTGTGCTGAGGAGTGAAATGATGTGGACTGTAATTTTTTCATTGATTTTTCGGAAAATTCTTTACTGAACCACTCAGCTCTGAAACATTAAAATGTTGCTTTAAAGACAATGAAGTGCTACAAAAATGTAGGATTTTGTGTATTTACTGTAATGTTTCATGATACTGCAAAACCAATGAAGCTTTGCAAATGGCATAACTGACTCAAAAATGAGACTACAATATAAAACTAATGATTTATAGGCATTGATTATGAGTATAAATATTAAATACTATTGTAAGAGTCATACTTTTATTCAGCGAGGATGCATTCAATTGATCAAATGAGTCAGTAAAGACATTTATAATGTTACAAAAAATTTCTATTTCAAATAAATGCTGTTCTTTCGAAGTTTCTATTCATCTGTGAATCCTGAAAAATAAAATGTATCACAGTTTCCACAAAAATATTGGGCAGCACAACTGTTTTCAACACTGATAATAATCAGAAATGTTTCTTGAGCAGCAAATCAGTATATTAGAATGATTTCTGAAGGATCATGTGACACTGAAGACTGGAGTAATGATGCTGAAAATTCAGCTTTGAGCATAGAAATAAAATACATTTTACAATAGATTCACATAGAAAAGAGTTATTTTAAATTGTAATAATATTTCACAATTTTTACTGTATCCTTGATCAAATAAATGCAGCCTTGGTGAGCAGAAGAGACTTCTTTCAAAAAAATTAAAAAGTCTTACAGACCCCAAACTTTTTAATGGTCTGTAGCTTAAAGAAAAGAAAAGACAAGAAAAAGACTTTTCAGCATTTAATAGTTGTTTTGATGTGCTCTTTCAGGTGCTGAAGGGTTTTCCAGAGTGTCTGCAGGCTGATATCTGTCTGCATCTGAACCGAACTCTCCTGCAGAACTGTAAAGCGTTCAAGGGCTCCAGTAAAGGGTGTTTACGGGCTCTGGCCATGAAGTTCAAGACCACACACGCCCCGCCGGGAGACACGCTGGTGCACGCCGGAGACGTCCTGACCGCACTCTACTTCATCTCCCGTGGCTCCATCGAGATCTTACGTGGAGATGTTGTGGTGGCCATCTTAGGTAGGATCCAAGATCTTTTAATACTACATTAAACACTTATTTTTAAGCAACTAGGATCTGTTTTCTGTGATACATTCTATTTAAGCCATGCTAGCTAGCTGTATAGCCACAGTTTGTACTGTAAGGTCAATTTGTCATATTCTGTGATTATCCTGCAGTGCCACCTACAGGATGGCTTTTTCTGCATGACTGCATTTCTTTTGTGGAAAACGAAAGCAGATGTTTAACAGAACATTGCTGTTGTTCTTTGAAATCATACAATGATTAGTGACTGTCAAGCTCCAAATAGGGGGGAAAAAAACTATTAAAATAGTTCTTATCACTCATGGGTGACAATCCAAGCCTTCTGAAGTCATACCAAAATATGTTGTATTTATTGTATTTATTTATAGTAATTATTTAGTTTATAGTATGTATTGTTTGTTTGTTTTTCACGTCCTATATGTATCATTAAAAAATCATTAAATAAATAAATACATGTTTAAAAAATGTCAAAAAGGATGTAATGATTAAAATAAAAATATAAATATATATAACAAAAAAATGAATATAAATAATTTAATGCATAAAAGTAAAGCATTAAAATGCACAAGCATAAACAAAATTGCAGGTACACTGTTTTCCTGTCCTGTATATATATCATAAAAAATGTATTTTTTAATATAAATTATAAATAAACAAATCACAGTTGAATGAATAAATGAACGAATCAATCAATCAATCAATGTAATGTAATACAAAAAACAAACAAAAGGGAGATAATGATTGAAATAAATAAATAAATAAATAAATAAGCCTAAAAAGCCAAGTATTAAAATGCACAAACATGGATAAATAAAACTGTAGGTGCATTAAGGATAAACTAAATTCTAAGCAGCATGTTGCTTTCACTGTAATATAGAAGTAAAATATTATGGATAAAAAAGGGTTAATCAGCCAAATGGAGTTGCAGAGTGCTTACATTTGCTAGAAGGACTTTCAGCTACAATTAGAACAAAATTTAGGCAATAATGTTCCTGCACACAAATTAAAAAATATAAAAGAATAAATGTATACAGTACATCTCTGTGAGTCTGATTGCTTATGGATGTCTGACAGTGATCTTGTGTACTTCCTAGGTAAGAATGATATATTCGGTGAGCCCATCAACCTATACGCACGGCCTGGGAAATCTAACGCAGATGTGAGAGCGCTGACTTACTGCGACCTCCATAAGATCCACAGAGACGATGTGCTGGAGGTGCTGGACATGTACCCAGAGTTCTCTGACCACTTCTGGAGTAACCTGGAGATCACCTTTAACCTCAGAGACGTGAGTCACGCTTACTGTGAAATCTTCCAGTAAATGGAGTAAAAACAGAATTCATCGAGTGTGTTCCCTTACAGACAAACATGATTCCCGGATCTCCCAGCAGCGATGATTCAGACTGCGTCGGCTTCAACAAACTGCGGAGGAGAAAACTTTCATTCCGACGACGGACAGAAAAAGGTTTTCCTGATAATTCATGTTCAATCTGGATTTATTATTGTAGTTTCCATCATTTAGGGCCAGTTTTACTAAATAGGGCAAATTAGTGCAAGAGTGCAATTCCAAAATTTCTGCGGGTGATTTACTAATAACTGCACAAATTAAAGAACACAGACGCAACATCTCATTTGCATATCGACCAACGCAATATACCAAGCGCAGCGCAAATTAGAGAAGTCGCAAATAAAGAATAAAGAAATAAAGAAACCACAGTACATTGAAAAGAACCAGAGGCCAAAAAATTAAGGGTTGTAAGAAGTTTTGATAAACCTGGTATTGCGTGACTCCTAGTTGAGGGTTCCAAGTCGTCTTTTATTTCCTGAAGCAAATTAAATATAACATGACTTGGCAAACTATATGTTCAGATAATGTGTTCTTCTGGCAATCCAAATAAATTAATACATGTGGAAAAAATCCTCTCCTTATAGCACGCGCTCTCTGTTCTCTGCGGTGCCTCCTCTAGCGACAATAATTGCAGCCATTTCAAGCGCAAAATAGTTTGACACACTTTTTTTTGGGCGTTAAATAATGGCGCAAATACCAGTAATTTGACGAGCGCAAATGTTAGTAAATTGCATTGCGTGATTCATTTTAATACTCTCCTCCCGTAAATTTTGTGTCTGAAAGGGAATCTCCTACAAATGCATATTCAGGAAGGTCAGGCACAAAAATAACTGTCCATGCCTTTTCAGCGCTAATTTATTACTGTGCGTCTTCAGTAAAACCTGACAGTACTATTTTAACACCAAATGACGGTTTGCGCTGGCGCAAGCTGTTAGTAAATCTGGCCCTTAATGTTCAGAAATACACTATTTACAGATGATATATACAGACGTGCTGTTGATGAATATTCATCCCGTGTTTGTTTCTCCAGATGATGCCGATGCTGGAGAGATCAAGAAGAATCAGAAGCCCATCCGGAGAGGCAGAAAACAAGCAGCCAGTAACAAGAATGAACTCAAAGGGGAGTGGGAGGAGCCTCGGAATTCTATCTCCTCCCACTCCAGTGGCGATGAGGGGGAGGAGCCTGTGCACACATGCCCCACCCCCCCCACCACACTCATGGATGTGATTGAAGGAGAGGGCGATCGCAAAACAGGAAACACATGCAACGCCCTATCAGGTCTCATATATATATAAGAAATGTTCAGAATTTAAATGTTATAATATTAAGCTGTATATATAATATTATATAAAAATATAATATTTTCATAATATTGTTTATGTTATAATATGAAAATAAAACTGTTAACAATATAATGTTAAATATTAGTATTTTATTTACATTTTATAAAAATACCAAGGCATTACATCAAAGATCTGAGCCTTTTTTTTTTTTGGATGTGATCGCCACTCACTACAACTTTAGTTTGTTACATTATTTTTTTTACCAAGATTTGATTGAAATAATGTCATTTTTATTAACTGTATTTTTTCCAAATAGAAGATTAACATTTAAATATTAATACAATATTTTGCAAGAGTTACCTGGCCAAGATTGACAGCAAAGGGCAACACAACAAACAACCAACAATCAAACAAACCAAAAAAAGAAGAAAAAATAATTATGACAAATAATTAATAAATAAATAAACATAATTAATAAAAAAATATAAATTATGAAATATTACCCAATAATATAATATAATATAATAATAAAACAGTGATGGTGGAAAGTAAAATAAACTGTTAAAAAATAATAATAATAATAAAAAGTGTAACTATCATCAAATAAAATAATAATTAAATTATGGTAATACTATGAATTAATATGAATATTATTTAAACAAGAGTGTTTAGAAATAGAAATGTTATAAATCATACTGTATGTGGTAGTAATGTGTGTTTGTGTGTGTGTGTGTGTGTCTCAGGTGCATTCTCAGGTGTGTCTAATATCTTCAGTTTTTGGGGTGACAGTCGGGAGAGGCAGTATCAGGAGCTGCCCTGCTGCAATCTCCCGTCGCCCTCACCGCATCCCAGCACCCCCCTGCGCAGCATCAGCCGCCAGCAGCGCAGCCAGATGGAGAGCAGACTGGAGCTGCTGCAGAAACAACTCAACAGGTCTCACAACTGCACAGCTTACTGCACTCAGAACACCTGCTGTCAGATTCACAAACACTTTGGGCCACTTTTACTAACAGTCTTTTGATGTTAAAATAGTACTGTCAGGATTTACTAAAGATGTGCAGTGATGAATTAGCACTGAAAAGGTGTGGACAGTTATTTTTGCACCTGACCTTATTGAATATGCGTTTGTAGGAGTTTCCCTTTCAGATGTAAAATGTATGTGAGGAGAGTATTCAAATGAATCATGCAATCAGATTTACTAATGTTTGCGCTCGTCAAATGACTGGTTTTGGTGCCATTATTTAATGCCCAAAAATCAAAGCATGCCTTAAACTATTTTGCGCTTGAAATGGCTGCAATATTTGTCACTAGAGGAGGCACCACAGAGAACAGAGAGCACGTGCTATAAGGAGAGGATTTTTTCTACATGTATTAATTTATTTGGATTGCCAGAAGAACACATTATCCAAACATATCATTTGCCAAGCCATGTTATTTTTAATTTGCTTTAGGAAATAAAAGACGACTTGGAACCCTCAACTATAGGAGTAACGCAATACCAGCTCTATCAAAATTTATTGCAACCCTTTATTTTTTGGCCTCTGGTTCTTTTCAATGTACTATGGCTTTTTTATTTCTTTATTCTTTATTTGTGACTACACTAATTTGTGCTGCGCTTGGTATATTGCGTTGGTCTATATGTAAATGAGATGTTGCGTCTCATATTGCAAATCTCACTGTGCACTTCAGTGTTTTCTGAATAACCCGTGTGTGTGTGTGTGTGTGTATGTGTGTGTGTGTGTGTTCAGACTGGAGAGTCGCATGTCGACGGATATCGGCGCGATCATGCAGCTCCTGCAGAGGCAGATGATGCTGGTTCCTCCGTCCTACAGCAGTGTTTCCTCCCCGCCGCAGGCATCCATGTTCCCTGAGATCCTCGTGCAGCCCGTCACGCCGCTGGAGTCCAAATCACCGGCTTCTCTCTCACAGGTAACACATCATGAAGAGCAAAGATTATAGATACTGCTGACACCACACTTGATTCATTTAGGACTGTCATTTTAGAGAAAACATTAGCATATTATCTATTAAAAAATAGTCTATTGCATACATTATTTTACTACTAAGCAGTTTACTAGTCACAATTTTATAATATACTGTAAACATTTACATTTAGTCATTTAGCAGACGCTTTTATCCAAGGCTCCTTACAAATGAGGACAATAGAAGCAATCAAAACCAACAAGGGTCATTTATTTATTCATTTTTTAAATAAAAAGAAAAGTTGAAAGAATAGAAAAAGAATAGAGGACGCCAGTGTTAGAGGGTCATTTATTTATTCATTTTTTTAATAAAAAGAAAAGTTGAAAGAATAGAAAAAGAATAGAGGACACCAGTGTTAGAGAGTCATTTATTTATTTTTTTTAATGAAAAGAAAAGTTGAAAGAATAGAAAAAGAATAGAGAACACTAGTGTTAGATGGTCATTTATTTTTTTTAATGAAAAGAAAAGTTGAAAGAATAGAAAAAGAATAGAGAATACTAGTGTTAGATGGTCATTTATTTATTTTTTAAATAAAAAGAAAATTTGAAAGAATAGAAAAAGAATAGAGAATGCTAGTGTTAGAGGGTCATTTTTAATTTTTAATTTTATATATATATATATATATATATATATATATATATATGTCACAATCATGTCTGTCGTGTGTGTCATGTGTTTCCCTCCTTGCCCATATTTGGTCCTTCCTGTTCCTGTCCTGGTCAAGTCTGATTGTTTATCATTTCATTCAGGTGTGTGAGTTAATTATCATGTGTATTAAGTTCCTGCCTGTTCTGTTCATTTTCGTTTGGTCTACTCGTTACCCCCGGTGTTCCTGTGTGTCTACCCTGCCTTGTCTTGCTGTACCTTGTCTTGTCTCATTTGGATTTCATTAAAGACTGTATTTTGAGTTTACCTTCGTCTCCTTGTTTCCCTTGTGTGTGCACCGTGACAATATATATACAGTACCCTCCAAAAGTATTGGAACAGTAAAGACAAAATTGCTCTGTTGGCTGTGGACTTAAGTGGACTCTGCGTTATGTTCAACTGTCTGCCTTATGTTCAACTGTTCCAATACTTATGCTCACATCAATGAGTGGGATGAACTCTAAAAGTGCTGTTCTTTTTATTTGGTAAAACATCTATGTGTTGAATCACCCAATAATAAAATGTGACATTCTGTGGTTTTGTCTCATATTCATCTTTTAACCATATTTGTAAATGTCTTGACTCCACAGCCAACAGAGCAATTTTGTTTTTACTGTTCCAATACTTTTGGAGGGCACTGTATATTCTGTATATTTGATCTTTCATTCGAATTAAACTTTTAAAGCTGAGCAAATAATAGTAGTATAATAATAGCTAACAAAAATAGTAATATAGTTCTGGTGCTAATGTATGAACACTACTCAGGTTTGCAAACAGTGTGACAGCAGCAGCATCTCTGTTCTGTTTTCTTCTCCAGTCCTGCGAGTTTCTCAGCACCTCCACAGAGACCCATCCAGCGGTCAGCCCCGCTCCTCGCACCGGATTCTCCAGCCTCGGGGCCCGACTGGAGCTGGAGCCCGACCTGGACGTCCACCGCCGCTTCTCACTACAGGAACCGCACACACCACTGAGCTCACAGACCCCACAGAAACACGGCTCAGACCCTGGGAGCTAGAGGAGAACAAACCGGACAGACCAGCCCTCTCTGGCTTCTGGCTCTGGTTTTACACTGCGGAGGTTCAGAGATTCACTGGAGGCAGTTTTACTTGTCTTTACTGCTGTTGTCCAGTATTGGATATCCCTAAACGAATAATGATGATTATTACTCATTTCAAGTAGCCATTATGTCTTGCACTGAATTTTCCAGACTCTCTTGATCTTTATCTTCACGTCTGCGGCGCTTCCAAAACTGACTGAACTCGTTAGTGTTAGCTGGCCTAACAGAAGAAAACCATTCTAATAATAATAACCTGATGTGTTTGTCTGTCTGTCCTGTCATTGCCTTCATTTCCTGTGCATCGATGAAGAAGGCGGAGCCTCAGGCCCCGCCCAAGCACACTGGATTGGCTGGATGAGGTGATTGGCGGGTGTTTAAAGCTATGCTGTTACTGATGAAGCATATCACTGGACGAACAATATGCAATGAGTCGATCGCATGCCACGTCCCGCTTGGCTTTGGTTCGTTTGTTTTTCAGCGTTTTGTTTCGGCCTGACGTGATTTTTATAGTTAGAAAACAATAGCTTTAGCAATACTGAATCCTTTAATAAACCACAAACGAAACCAAATATTGAAGATTGGGTTGGACCAAATGCTTTTCGTTGGTTTTTCCTCATCGCCTGTGGTGTTTACGGCCTGCAGCCACAGTCACATGATTATTAATTATTATTTGGTACATTTACGAGCTCTTGAACTTGACAATGAATTGGTTTTGGGTTTCCATTGACGTGTGGACCAATGAAAAAAGAAACTTTATATAAGCTCTTAAGCATGCGATAATAAACACTTTTAATATTTAGCCATTTATTTTATATCAGACTTTACCATTATTATATTTAAATGACTATAATATTTAATATAAGCATTCTTGAGGAAGGAAGACATATTAGCATGAGAACGTGTTGTGCATCAGCATCCGCACGTGAATCATGACCGCGATTGTATCGTTCTGCCTCTAGGCTTGAATTTAGAGGTTTTTAATTGTGATTTATGTTTTGTTGATACCAAATATTCTATGTAATTTGAGTTAAACTGGTAAACTGAATATAAGGACGGTCGATTTCACAGCGTCTGATCAAATGCGTGTCTGTGTCAATGTGAAAGAACTGTTCAGCACTACTGTATTAAATAACAATAGTCACGTTTACTTTGATTGGTGCAGGAGTTTGCACATGTTTATCTAGTTTGTATTTGTTATTCATTATTATTATTATTATTATTATTAGTGTCTCCATAAATTCTGTGTATAGGAGTCTTTTCACCGCCATATATGGGTGAATCTCAAAATAACACATTCAAGTCAAATTTTACCCTAATATCAAAAGCAAGGCGACAAAAAGATATTATATTGGCATAAAGAAAACAAAATCTATTTTAGGATTTTTATAGTTCTTAGCATTCTCAGTGATGATTTTCTTTAGATTGTAATTCATTATTCATTATCATGATTTTTTGAAACCATTATAAATTAAAGCCAACAAATACTGTTTTAATGTATAAAGATTTAGAAAGGTAGTTTTGATCTCAGTAAAAAGAAATTTCAGTTTCAAAACAAATGAAATTAGTTATTTATTTATTTTTGGTTGTTGTGAGATTCACTGTCACATGGCTCTGGTATTTTGTTTGTAAAGTTGGAGAAATCTCTGACACATGAAGTCATTTATTTTTAGTTTGTTTGTTTGTAATCCAGGTTTGCTCTTAATCTGTGTCAGGTGACTGTGAGCGCAGAAATTCAGCCTGCTTGATTCACAAAACACGACTTCATTGTCCTAATGCTCAGACAGTAATTAATGGAGGTTATATAACAACATTATTGTGTTTCATTCTATGATTATTCTCCACATCACTGTTATGTGGATGTTTGGATGATGGATGGGTTTTGTGTGTGTCGTGTGTTTTTCCTGATGTTCGGTGTATCTCTGTGCACTTTACACTGTCTCTCTTACTAAAGAGGAGGTTCTCTGCTCTCTTTATGTCTATTTACAGGGATTTGAAGCCAAGGGCACTTATGCCATCAACTTTAGACACAGATCACATAAAACCGGCCAAACGCACCCAAATCCATGCGATTATACTATTAAACAGGCTTTCCCAGTGCGTCAATTTCCAATCATGAATCTTGTATGTACATATTTTTGGGTTTTAATTTATTTTGGTTATTCGTTTACACTGGATTGCTATTTTTCTCCTTCCCGATTTTGCTGTACATAAGGAAATCTTGTAAAGAAATGAATTCTTGGCATCTCTATAGCCGACACTATGCAGAATTGCATTTCCTTGGCATGCTTTGAAATGCAGAAAATAAAAAAAGAAATACTGTAGAGGAAAACTAAATATGTTTGACCCTTTTTCCTTTCTTTTTTTTAAATAAACGTGAATATCTCTGTTAATAATGAAGTATATTAGTTATTATATAATATATATATATATATAAAGGTAATAACAAAGACAGATTGAACTTGTGCACATTTTATCTGCATGCTGCACTGCGAATCTTCAGCGGCAAGAGGCCCTTTCACAGAACGTGTCGACTGAAGCACTGTACTCCCAGCTCACTGAGAGTCATTTCATGTTCTTCCAGCGTGTGGAACGATGGACATGTGACACTGGACACTGCTGTTACGTTACTGAGGTCTGGAATCACGTTGAAACGAGCTGACGAGATCAGACAGACTTCAGAAAGTCTTGATTGTGTGCTAGCATTATAAACAGTTGACTTTATAAAGTTTCAAAATATTTATTTCAATAAACTTCTTTGAAAACAACTGAAATGACTGCTTTTCTTTCTTTTTTTATGAAACATTTTATTATTTTTAATTTAAAATTTCTAGAGAAAATGTTATGAACATTAATCATTAATTATGATGATGTAGGTGATTAGTACGATTAATAGTAGTAATATGCACCTTTCCACCTGTTCTTTCATAAATAACATCTATATTTGAGATTAGATTTGATATTAAATTGAACACTTTTTAAATATATTTTAAATTCAATTAAATTTAATTTAAGTTAAGTTAATGCTGTGGGAGTCTAACAGTCTCAGTCCAAATCGGGATAGATAGATAGATAGATAGATAGATAGATAGATAGATAGATAGATAGATAGATAGATAGATAGACAGATAGATAGATAGAAAGAAAGATAGATAGATAGATAGATAGATAGATAGATAGATAGATAGATAGATAGATAGATAGACAGATAGATAGATAGAAAGAAAGATAGATAGATAGATAGATAGATAGATAGATAGATAGATAGATAGATAGATAGATAGATAGACAGACAGATAGATAGAAAGAAAGATAGATAGATAGATAGATAGATAGATAGATAGATAGATAGATAGATAGATAGATAGATAGACAGACAGATAGATAGAAAGAAAGATAGATAGATAGATAGATAGATAGATAGATAGATAGATAGATAGATAGATAGATAGATAGATAGATAGATAGATAGAAAGAAAGATAGATAGATAGATAGATAGATAGATAGATAGATAGATAGATAGATAGATAGATAGATAGATAGATAGATAGATAGATATGGGTGCAAAATCTAATTAAAAGTTCTATTTTAGGATTTTGAAGGCAGAAAAAGTCAACAAATGCAGTCCTTTAAGAGAATTCCTCCCTTCTGAAACCACTAATATATTCATTACAGTGACAGATATTAATTAAAGTTTTACTTAACGTTACTGGTAACATGCTTTACATTGTTAACATTAGTTATCATGAACTAACAATGAAGATCCAAAGTTGTATGTCTCAATATTAATTAATGGACCTGATCCAACATGAACTAACAATGAACAGTTGTTACCAAATTGTATTTTAAATAACAAATGTATTGCTCATTGTTAATGTTGGTTATTACGTTAATTAACGTTACCTAATAACCCTTACTGTAAAATGTTAGCACATTTCTAATACATCTGCAGTTATAAAAATGCATCTTTAAAACACTCAGATGCAGTCGTTTTTAATAATCAAGTGGATTATGCTCTCATCTTTGTGCAGATAATCATACACCAAATGCATTATTAAACAAATTTTATTTATAGAGACACATTAAACCAGCATAAAACAAGACAGCAAACTAACATTCAGGCTTGAAATTAAAAAAAAAAAGAAAAAAAGTTTGACTTGGCCACTAGATGGCGACATTTAACCATCCAAAAAATCTCAGCAGTGATTTTCGTTTAATTCTTCATACAGTGATCTGGTTATTGTTGAGTTATGCAAACAATATTACAAGAGTATGTGAGTAAAAATAAAAATGTGGAAGGTTTCGTAGTTTTCAAATTAATATTTCACATTCATGAGACCAATTTTAACTTAAAATGTCGTATCATATTAAATTGTATTATACACGTAAATGCTTTAGAATTATTTAGGATTTATGCATTTGTAATAAGGTCATAAATTACTGACCAGATATTTACATTTACATTTAATCATTTAGCAGACGCTTTTATCCAAAGCGACTTACAAATGAGGACAATGGAAGTAATCAAAATCAACAAAAGAGCAATGATATGCAAGTGCTATATCAAGTCTCAGTTAGCTTCATGCAGTAATAAATAAAAGAAAACAGATAGAATAGAAAAAGAATAGAGCAAGCTAGTGTTAGAGGCCTTTTTTGCTTTTGTTAATTGTATAATAAATAATAATAAAAAAAACAAATAGATAGAATACAAAAAGATTAGAAAAGCTAGTGTTAGTTTTTTAAAGAAAACAAGCAGTTTGTAAATGAATAGAGTGCAAGTCTAAAGGGGGCCAGTTTTCTTTTTTTAAAGAACAGAATTAGAATAGAGAGTGCTAGAGTTAGAGGGTCAAATAAAAATGGAAGAGATGTGTTTTTAGCCGATTATATGAAAATAATATGATATTTAAAATAATGAAATAAAATAAATGATTTTTTATTTTATTCATTTTCATTGGCTCGCCATTGGCCCGTATAAGGAGTCAAACTCTCTGATTGGACGCGCCGAGTGTCTATCAAAAGTGCGCCAGTTGGACAGGCAGCATCAGACGCTGAGACGCTCCATCCGCGTCGTGATTGGATGACACGGCTGTCCGTCTACCAATTCTGGCTTGCGATTGGCTGAGAGTGTCAGAGGGCGGGGATATGTGTGTGCGGTCAGTCAAGAGCTCAGGGCGGATCAGCGCGAGGCCGCGAGACCGACACACGCGCAGAAAACTCTCAGAAATCAACGGAAACGGTGAGAATAAACTTATTAATGTCTGTTAACTTGTCTTTATGATTAAGTTGCTAAGTAGAAAATTGCCGCGGGAATGTGTGTGCGCTGAGGGCGGTTTGCGCGAGCGGGCTGCGTGGCTCACTGACACTGTTGAAGTGACTGAACTCTCTGTCTCACTCTTTATTTACTTATTTATTTATTTATTCGTCTGCCTGTCTGTTCATTTATTTATTCGTCTATCTGTCTGTCTGTCTATGTCTGTGTTTCTAAGCAGTTGATTTGACAGGCTAACCTCCTTGATAAACTTGTTTTAAAATCACTGATTACGTTGATTTGACATAAATCTGATCAGATTGATTGATTAAGATGATGTTACTGTTGATCAATCAGACATGCTGCTGATTTCAGATCAGTTCAAGTATGAAACTGTTGTTTTTGATTCTGTATGTGACCTGGGTTGTGTATTTGTTAGTAAAGTTGTCTTGATTGTGTATGTGTGGCCTGTCATACAATATATGACATCACTCATATATTGAAATATTGAATAGGGCTATTAATTATTCAGTATTTCCTAATTTTATTGACAGTCTTGGATAATTCAGATGTATTTTTTTTTAGCAGAATGTGTTTCTATGGATATCACAGAAGAGGCATTAGATGAGTTGAGAACCGCTTTCTGTCCATCAGTTTGTCATAACTCATCCCATCTGTGGAGTTTGATGTGTGTTTGAGCTGAATTGTATATGATCCATCCTGCTGAGGATTTAGATGTGACACAAGCATCAGCGGATTACAGGAGACACACACACACACACAACCAGGCAACCTACATTTATACATGCTCACATATTCAATCTTATGCTCTTCATATTGGTATGGCGTGCAATTTGTGCCAAAAACATGTCGACAGCTTTGTGCAATACATTTATGTCTACTGTTCCTGCCTTTGTTTTATTGGTCTTGTCTTCCTTGTCATGCATTCAGCTCAGTTTTATGCTTTATACGTTACTGCTCTCATTGACCATTCTGCAACACATTTTACAGATATCCAGATAAACAACTTGTACATTTAGACTTTTTCAATAATGAGTTTTCTAATAATTTTAGATGCATTTTTCAGTAAACTTGAATGAATCTATAGTCTGTAGGTTTCACCTTTGTGCTTTGTCATAATATTCAGAGTAGAAAGATGTTAAGGATTTATTATTGAAAAAAATTGAAACATTTTTTGATTGAGAAAGCATCAAACAGTCTTTCCATGTCGCATCAGTCTAATTTGTCTTCTGTCTAGTGACTTTGCACTTATACTGAGTTTGATTTGACACATGTCAGATATTTAAGATACAGTAAGAGCATTTTCTTCCTTTTATAAAAGCATTGATTTTGCTATCCTAGTTATGCATGATTACATGGTTAGTAGCATTTTATTATTTGAATTTAGCATTGATTTTCCCCTCCTGTCCACAGCCCAACCAGAACAGACCTGTGACCCATGATTTTATAAGCACTGTTATGCTTTGTCTGATGCTTGATTGGCTTTCCTTTTGCTCATCATGTTGTTAATTGTGTTTTAAGTAAAAAAAAAAAAAAAAATACTGAAGGCTTTAGAAATACAGGTGTTTCTCAGGCATCTTATTTGTATATTTTGGATGTAGATTTGTTTCTTCATCAGATTTGGTGAAATGTAGCATCACATCACTTGCTCACCAATGGATGCTCTGCAGTGAATGGGTGCCGTCAGAATGAGAGTCCAAACAGCTGATAAAAACATCACAATAATCCACAAGTAATCCATACCACTCCAGTCCATTAGTTAACATCTGGAGAAGACAAAAGCTGAAACAAATCCATCGAGACATTTTAACTTCAAACTGTTGCTTCTGGCTAAATTATAACTTCATAATCCATAATAACACTTCCTTCAGTGAAAATGTCATCTGTCTGAATCAGGAGAGAAATCTGCACAGATCAAGTACCGTTTACAAGCCAAAACAGCTCTGAACAAATATATATTGGTGATGTGAGGGACAACAGAGGATGGACTTTTTCACTGGAGGAAGCGTTATTATGAATAATGGACTTGTATTTTAGCTGGAAGCTATGGTTTGAAGTTAAAAACGTCTTGATGGATTTGTTTCAGCTTTCTTCTTCTCAAGGCGTTAACTGATGGACTGGAGTGGTGTGGATTATTGTGATGTTTTTATCAGCTGTTTGGACTCTCATTCTGACGGCACCCATTCACTGCAATGCATCCATTGGTGAGCAAGTGATGCAATGCTACATTTCTCCAAATCTGTTTTCATAAACTAAAATATGGATGGACTGAGGGTGAGCACATTTTCAGCAAATTTTCATTTTTGGGTGAATTGTTCTTTCAGTGTACCTTGATCTAACATGATGTGACAGTGAACAGTTGTATTTTTATTATGTTAACAAAGATTAATACATGCTGTAGCAAATTTATTTCTCATTATTACTTAGTCTTAGTCAATGCATTAACTAATGGGACCTCATTGTAACATTTTACCTATTTCATGTAACAGAGCGCAGGCCATTTGTCATGTAAATGAGTCAGGAGATCAGCCAATATTGAGTTACACTTCACAGGTGGGCTTTATGAATGAATTTGCATTGTTTATGAATGAATTATTTGATTGTTTTCGCTCAAATTCCATGCAGCCTGGTCAGTTATTAGGTTTTGTTGTTTTATTGCTTATATTGAACCAACCAGTTTTGTTGGTTTATTGCTTATATTGAAGTTTCCTTGCATGATTCATGGGTAGTTCAGCATTAGGTTTTATCATCTACACACTGATATAGCTCTTAAACTGTGTCATACTTGTAACCTGCTTGAGGAAGTGAAAGGAGAAGGGTTTTTTGACATGAGATACAGTTGTAGGAGCTGCTTTTGTGTGTGTGTCAGATTGTTTACAAGGAAGAGATCGTCGTTCAGTGATTTGATAGCCTTCTGAGAGACTTCTGCTCCAGTGAAGGTGTAAATAAAACATCCTGAGGGTGTGTGTGTGTGTCTGTAAGGATTGCTGAGTCACAAAACCACCCCCACTCTTCCTGACGGATTCAGAGAGAGAAACCGAATCAATGGCTGTTGGCGTGTATGTAATTGGAGAGATTGATCCGCCGGCATGTCATTATGTAAATTGTGCGGGTCATTCTTGTGTCTTGTTAAAGCTTATATATAAGAATGGCACATTAGAATGATTTCTGAAAGATCATGTGACACTGAAGACTGGAGTAATGATGCTGAAAATTCAGCTTTGCATCAAAGGAATAAATTATAGTTTAAAATATATTCAAATAACAAATGGTTCTTTTAAATTGTAATAATTCTTCACAATATTACTGTTTTTACTGGAATTATGAACCAAGAAATGCAGCCTTGGTTGGCAGAAGAGTCATTCATGTAGATGTCCTAATAGATGCTCATTTGGATCAGTTTCTTACATTTCTTTGTGCTTTTATATAGCTTCATCTTCAGCTGTTGGTGTGGTTCTTTGTTTCCATGGCATTATGGGTGGCTCTAAAGAGTGTGTCATGAATAATGTATTAGTAAAGTGTTTTCCTGACAGCCCAGAAATATGCGGCTCATTTCACCAACCAGCATTAGCCAGCGTTTGAAATGATCTAAACTGGTTATCACCAGTGTTTGTAGTTGTGAGTTTTTTTTTCTTTTGAATGTTGGATGACTGGTTAGTCCTTTAGTTTGCTTTAACGTACTGAATTTTTTTTCTTCGAAATTGTAAATAAATCCTAAATTATTATAGTATGTAATGTTTTATATGAAAATGTATTAATTTTAATGGTTAATATTTTTTCCTAAATAATCAAAGCACCTAATTGCAGGGCAATTTGTTTTATTATCTCTTATCTCATGCTTTTGTTTGTATCAGTTTCCTTTTTGTTTTTGGTTTTACTAACTTCTTGTTATACATTTATAGGGCTTTTTTAATAATACAATTTTCCAAAAACAAAAACATTATACTGTATTTAATCACAATTTTCCAACGTGAATATTTTTATGCACATATGTGGATAAAACTATTATTATTATTATTATTATTATTATATAGTTATTAATTTATTTATTTATTAACTGATGGCTACTTTTTCTTCAAGAACCTTCTAGTTCCTTCTGTTGATAAGTATAATAATTGTGCCGCCTTGTTTGTGAACATTTATGTTCACTTTATTAGCTGAATGTTCTGGATTGTATTTGCCCTGTAGCGTCATGTTGAATAAATGTGATAGATTAGTGCTCATGAAGACCCTGGTGAGCCATAATCTCTGACGGCCCGCAGCAGGACAATCTCAGAGCTTTATGCACAATCATCCGCTGGGAAATCTCCAAAATCACCATTATCAAGCCGTTCAGAGAGGAGAGAGAGATTTGAGACAGACGTAATGAACAGAAAACATGACTGAGTGGAGAGAAATTAGGGATCGTAGCTGCCAGTCTTAATTTAGCTTTCAGACTGAAGTTAATGAGAGCTGTTGTCAGGACTGACATCAGTGCAATAGTCATTTAATAGTAACTGTTTTTTATTTGGTCTGTCACCACAAAGTCTGCAACCGGTTGCAACAAACCACTTAAGTTAAGAAAATCTTTTGTGATAATAACCTTGCAATTATAACTAAATGTTGTCTTAACTTTAAGTGTTTGTTGCAACTGAACCCTAGTCATTTTTGCTGTTTATTCCAATCATTTAGACAGGAAGGCCTCATCTTATGATCATGTAAAAAGAGCAGTTACTATTTATCTGGTACTCACTGTTTCAAACAGATCTTTCAAAGATAATAAACTTGATGAGCTATGAAATGTGCAGAGTTATGAGGAGTCACCACACCAGTGTTATGCATATTCCGTTGAAGATTGTACTGTTTATCATTGCATCAAAAAACTCACTGATCTCTGCTGTACTTTCACCTTCCTACCAGACGAACCTGTCAGACGGCACCAAAGATAAAACGTGTCGTTAAGCACATTAGTTCTGATTCACTCTAAGTGGTACAACCAAAAAAAAAAAACCCTCAGCATGATATGAGTGTTTAAATGCAGGGGATTCTGGGTACACTGAAGGAAAATTAGTGTAAGTAGCATTAATGAAACAGCATTTGTCTCGTAAAACATACTCTGATAATCTGTTATATTTACAAATTCCAAAAAAAATAAAAATAAATAAATAAATAATTTGGGGAAAAAATGGTGTTAAAACAGTTTTTGCTTGGAAATTATTTTTAAATTTCACAAATAATAAAACATTGAATTAAGTAGAAAGACTGAAGTAGTATTTTCTTGTAAAACCGACTGCAATGGTCTTGTAATATTACAATATAATAACTTCACAAAAAATAACAAATAAATAAATAAATAAATAAATTGGTGTTAAAAACTTATCTGGATAGTCTTTGTTTTATTTACAAATTCATAAAAAAAAGAAAGAAAAAAAAGAAACAATTTTCACTTGAAAATTACTTGAAAAAAGTATTGGATATTATGTAGAAAGACTGAATAGTATTTTGTTGTAAAACCTACTACAATATTATATTTACAATTTCAAAAAATCATTTGAAATGTTAAAAAAAAATTCTCTCAGTATTACTAGTAAAATTCACAAATAATTACAAAGAAATGGAAAGTAACATTGCACTAAATATGCAGTTATTAAGTAGTAAGACTGAAATAGTATTTTCTTGTAAAACTTGTTTTGATAATCTTTGTTTACAACTAAAAAATGGTATTAAAGCAATCTTCACTCAGAAATTGCTAGTAAATTTCACAAATAGTTACACAGAAACAGCAACACATTGAATTAAACATGAAATTTTTAAGTAGCAAGACTGAAATTGTTTTCTTGAAAAACTCAGGTAATCATTTTTATCATGTTGTAGAAATATTTGAATTGTAAATCGCTTCTGAATTGCATGCTTCCTGCTTGGACCTCAGCGTTTGCGATGTTTCTCGGTCTACATGTGTGGATCAATGCTGCTACCCATCAGAGGTCATACAAGCTGTGAAAATTGACACAGATCCAGCGCTTCTTGCCGAAGGGAGAAACACTTTCTCTGAGCTGACTGCGCACAAACACACTGACAGGTCGTCATTAGCTCATGATGTGTTCCTGTGAAGGAGACAGCGGACACAAAACCAACTCAATGCACCTCATGCATGTGTGTCTTCCATATGGAAATCTATTCATAAACAAAATGCATGATTATGCTAATGGATTTTGCAGTTAATATTAGTGTCCACTTAAGACTGAAGCGCATGACAGAATGAATGTGCGTTATTGAATTAGCGCTCTCGGGGGAATTTCTCACTAATTTGCCCTTCGTTGTATCTCATCAGCTCAATCTGCAGAGGAGACACCTAAACTGTAAATAAAACTTTTTTATATTTATTTATTTATAAACAAGAAAATACTATTTAATTTTTTTTTCTTCTTCAAATATTCATGTTTAATTAAATATGTTACTTGCAGTTTCTTTGTAAGTATTTGTGAAATCAACACATTTACTTATCTACAATTGGTCTACAAAACTAATTTTAAAGTATTTGCGCATTAGATTGTTCATCATGGAGATGAGTTGTAATGTGAGTGGTAACGTGTGAGAATAGTGGGTAAAAAAATCAAATATAAAATGTAATTTCATTTAATTTTATTGCACTTTATCTTTTTGTGTCTGTAGATTCAAATAATAAATATATTTGAAGCCTGTTTGCAGAAACTTACATACACCAAACTTTACAGTTTTATTCCTGTATTCTGAAGGTTTTTGTAGAGGGGTTTGTTAATATATAATTTTTCACTTTATTTATAGAACATTTTATTCCTTAAAACATATGAATTTTTTTTTTCTGGATGTTTACAGTATTTTCTGATTTATGGAGTAATAAAAAGTCACGATACCATAAAAATGATACTATACCAGCTGAAGTATCACGATACCAAGCAGTATTGTGTTAATTTAAAATTCAATTCTACAAAATGAATCAATTTCATAATTAAATAATGTAAATGAAAACAGACAAGATTTTTCTTCATTCATTCATTAATGTGAATGAATGACTGGCTATAGTTATCAATGAAATGATGTAAACAAAACTCATCTTAGCACTGCACAGAAGCTGCATGAAGTGACATTTAGATGTGGTATTTATACATTTAGACTGTAATTGCAAAAATAATGTTATGAGATTAATGTTTTAAATACAAAATTCTAAATATAGAAATATGTTGGAAAAGAATGTAATATGCCTGCTTTTAGATGGGAAACTTAAAACCGCCAGCAGGTGGGAGCAAGTGTTCATGATTGAATCACTGAGTCATTCAAACAATTCTTTCAAAACGGCTGAATCCTTCAGGAGTGAATCAAATGACTGTTTTTATGAATGGCTTAGTGAATCAGTGATTTGCCCAAGCTGATGCGGATTTGGATTCAAACACAGAAACGAAATAAAAACAGCACTCTTGACTCTTGCTCGTGTCATATTACTGAACTGTCAGGAGCATTTTTGCTCGCATATCTTCAAATTTCCAAGTTAGCAGCATGTATATTAAAACAACATATTCATTTATAATGAAATATATATATAACGATTGATATGATTGATAAGAACCAAGTGCAAAGCCGTTATGTTGATGAATGGAATTGCATTCGTGATCGCAAAGATGCTTCCAGAAACAAACTATTACACCTGTTCTAGACGTGGTCAAATGAGTAAATCTGCAAGAATACTTTCTTGTAAGATATTATGATGTTGAATAAGTGATGCTTGAGCTGCTGTTTTTTAAAATAACATCAGACAGTCTGAATCAGACCCTTTGTTCCGATAAACTGCAGCATGAACAACGACGTGCAAGTCCAACTTCTCATTGCAAACTGAACTGAAGTGTCGGGAAACACTCAATACCATATAAAGCGTACACACAGGCTGTACTACACAGAGCACAGCAGAAAGACATTTGGCAATCAACTTGTAATGTTTCTGCTGGCATGCATGTTCAAATGAACGTTTTAATCAGTGTTCCTGCCGTGCATACAACATATCTTACGGTACTACCATATGGATGATATTACCGTTTAAAAAATGTAATGGCACCGCGGGTATTTTTAAGCTTTAGTATCGTGATACTACCGTAGTACCTGTATATCGTTCAACCCTAATAAAAAGTGAAATCCAAAATATCTTTCGTGAAACTGGCTTTATCCAATATTCAGATTTCTTAGTGCTTATTTAATTAGCCTAAATAATGCCTGCGTATTTAGATACATAAATATTTTTAAAAATCTTACAATTCTTAATGTAATCAACCAATTTGGGAAGTATGGCAGTATCTAATAGTTAAGTCACCTGTAGAAAATAAAGCACTGTATATAGTCTTTTCTTAAAACCCTGATTCTTTATGTGATGACTTAACGAGATGTTAAATTGGCTGAAATTTGTGGTTTCTACTGTGTTCAGTTTGTTCGATCTTTTACAGACAGGAGTGTTATGTTTTCACATCATTTTGCATGCAGATGCAGCATATATCTGTGGACATAAATACATGTCGTGTGCTGATAATTTTTGGATCTGCAGTCAGCCAGATCTGTGTGTAGATGAGAAACGTGAGGCCAAGAGGAAGAGAACGTAAAATGCTTTCTCTGAATCAGTTTTATTTTTACACTGGCTGGCTCTGTAAAGACATGCAAACAAGTGTGACAGTGTTGTGTTTCAGGGCCTGGCCATGTGTTTTCATTAAGTGCTCAGTGAAATGGACACCGTTTGTGTCTAATATCATTAAAGGGGAAGTGCTGAGGACTCACTTTTGTCTTCAGCAGTAATAAGAGGACATCTGTATTTTGTCCTTGTTTTTGCTGAGTTTTACTAAGTTTAGTAAGTTTTCTAAACTGATTTGATGAGCCACGTTCAAAGCCATTGTGAAATATCTTACATGTGTGAACACAGATCATTTGAATTCTTTATTAAGTACATATTAAGGAAATCATGTGCATTTGGCAACAGCCATTCACACCTGGCCAATTAACAGGCAGAAAGACTTATTAATGTTGATTTTTCTGTGTGTGTATGTGTGTGTAAATACTGTGCAAAATAAGTGTTAATTAAATTTCAGCTTTGATTTCAATTATTGGCATCAACTCTGGAAAATTGTAATAATAATAATAATAATTTAAAATGCATTTTTGTTGTTGTTAATTTTGATGCAAATTGTGGTTGTTGTTAATAAGTATATTTATTATTAATATAATTTAATATTATTTTAAGTAGTAGTATAAATGATATTATTAATTATTGATAACATTTATTGTTGTTGTTGTTGTTTTAATAATAGTGATGCAATTGTTCATTATTAATTATTCTATTTATTGATGTTATTAATATATTTAATATAATTTTATTTAAATGACATTATTATTGTTAATTATTGTTAATGTGTTATTATTAGTATTATTTTATTAATTATTTTTAATGATTATTATTCATGCATGTTGTTATTAATAGATCATTTGTGTTTTTTGTCATATTGATATTATCAGCACTTTTATAAAAGCAGTAAGTATCTTGAGGCAGTTTGTTGCAGGCATTTTACTATGGTTAAGAGGGTTTCTAGGCAAGGCTTCTACTAGGCTTCGTGTCAAGTGACATACAGACTTGAGTGAGTTATTGTTTGATTTTCCCACAGCTGTGTGAAATGGACCATAGTCATTAGAGAGCAGAACAGATGTGTTGATCATTGACTGCAGCTGGTTAAGGGTCAGCAGACGACCCAGAGCAAGGTGAGGGTGAGACAGGTGAATTCTGGCTTTGTACAGACTGTGATAAAGCACAGAGACTGTGTGTGCGTGCGTGCGTGCGCGCACGTGTGTGTGCGCGTGTGTGTGTGTGTGTGTGCATGTGCATGTGCGTGTGTGTGTGCGTGTGTGTGTGTGTGTGTGTGTGTGATTGAGTCACAGTCCAGTCCTTCTCTAAACCTGCTGCAGTGTCACACCAGGGAATTCCAGGCATCTGTGGAATGTCTGGAGGCATGTACACACACACACACACACCCCCACCCACACACACACACACACTATACACAAGTACACAAACACAGACCAATGCATTACAAGTGCGCTTCATCGTTGCATATGTATGTCATATGTGTTGTTATTCAGCCAGATATGAGGTTTTTAAAACAAAGTTTAAAACAGTCCCCCCATTCATTAGAATATGTACTTTTTTATTTTATTTTGTATGATGATAATGACTATCATACATTTTTACCATGATTTACAGAATACACCCACTAAAGTTTCATTCAGTGTAACAATAGTTCATATATCATTAAAATATTGCCAGGCATATTTAGAAAAATAATTATTAGATGGCATTTGATTCATGGTTAGCGTGACCTGGGTTATGTGTGTTTGAGAGGCCAAAATACAGAAACAAGCACAGTTGTGATGTGTGAACAGTTCAGCACGTCTGACATTAAATTTGGGGTGGAAGTTTTGGACCACAACACCAGCACAAGCAGGTAATTAATATAAAAACCTGCTTTAAATGACATCATGCAAAGATATTAAACAGTATGTAGCAATGTTTTTATTCAGAAGTGCCCTTTGTGTACTTTTTCTTATATTTTTACAGTTTTACTAAATATAAAGACTTCTCGGTTTATTCTTATGAAAAGATTTTTAATGAAGTGAGGCCAGATTCACTTTTTTTTTTTTTTTAATCAAAGATGAACTTTAAAAACCTTTTATGATGTTTGTTATTATTTGTTGTTTATATCATTTTGCTATTTATTCATTACTTTTTCTCTGTTTCACTTGTTTCTGGCCATGAATATAGCCATGAAAACTGGCAAAAGCGCTAAATTATAAACTTGTTGCAAAGTGTTTGTGTTTCACTGCATGTTAAACCTGCATTAACCTGGAGTTTTGTGTGTGTGTATATATATATATATATATATATATATATATATATATATATATATATATATATATATATATATATATATGAATATAATATTTTTTGAAAAGTTGGTCCACAATTTGCTTGTTTTGTTCAATGTTGCTTCATCTTTTTCTTATTTTCTTTTTTTTGTTATTTTACTCTGTCATTTAAACAATGATTTTTTTTTTAAGTTGAATAGTGCTGTTTTATTATCATTGATTTGATTTCTCATCATTTTAGTTGAAGTTTGAGTATTTTTTTAATAGGTTTATATTTTTATTATTTTATTTATTTATTTTAATTCTTCAAGTGAAACTAAACAAAAATGAGAAACGTTGTGTAAAACCATTTAAAAATTCCATAGCGTTAACTGAAGTAAAATAATTACAGTGACCCTGATGTTGAATCATATTTCCCTCTGTAGTGAGATTTGTTTTATGAATCTCTAGTTCCTGATTCTCAAGCATATCATCACTGAAGGGTGAAAGTGTGTGTGTGTGTGTGTGTGCGTGTGCAATAAGATCAGATAGTGTTTGTGTTTGGATTCCTGACACACCTACGATTCAATCTCAACTCGTGTGCAGAAGATTATGGCATGTGTGTGAGCAGCATACCTGTGTGTGTGTGTGTGTGTGTGTGTGTGTGTGTGTGTGTGTGCACCAACGCTCTGTTTGTAGAGCAGTAGATTACACAGGCTTAACTGTGTCAATGGCCTCACACCGGAGAACAAACACATTTACTTAACTATGTTGTTATTGTTTCATTTTATATAAAGCCAATTATGACTGCAGACTAACCTGAAACTGACAAGAAAATGTGCATTTCGGGGGGGGGGGACTATATATTATTTTAGGCACTTGCCAACTTTACATTTTCTTTTCTTTTTTTAATTATTTTTTAATTTAATTTAATTATATTTTATTTTAATTTGTTTCTACTATTAGTACAACTAATACTGAAATTAAAATGAATAAATTTTATATGTATAGATATATTAAAAATAATTAAATAAAAATGACAAAATGCAATAAATTACTAATAACTTTACAAATAAAATTAAAACAGAAAATATAAAAATGTTCCAAATAATAAAAAATATAGTAGCAGTATCTCAATGATTCTAAAATAACCCTGGTGCATTTTAGAGTTAAAAAAATAACTCTTTAACTCTTGGATTATAACTTTATATAAAAGAGGATGTTTGCTCCAAAGTGAGGTTTGGTCAGATTTTGTTCATTTTTGGAGACAAATTAATAGTAAACACACCCACAATGACTGTTAAAGTGAATCATGTTAGTTCTGGCCAGCTATATCAAATCAAACCATCATGAGGTTGACAAAGCATTTGCTTTTTTAGAATAGCTTGACTTTCAAATGCTCACCTGTTGAAAGTCATCCAGGTAAGGCCTGGCCTTTCCTGAACTGCTGTTATAGCTATAGCGGTGAACTGCTGTTATATATTAATAAACCTACGTGGTGTCAAGCACATAACAGGTAGTTAGCATGTTACAGATGTGGTTCTTCTGTTTGTCGTGGTGTCTCACTCCAGAAACCTGCTGAAAGCCCTCAAACAAACACTGTTTTGCAGCTTACTGTAGCTGAACAGGTTCTGGAGGGAACGGCTGCTGAAAGACAGCGAAGGAGAGCCAGTCGTGTCATATAATGTTTATAGTTGTGGGGGAAAGTGAATGTAGCTAAAGCTGAAAATCTCAGCACAGCAGTTTATTGCTGATTCGCTGCTGCTCTCTGATCCTCTGACGCTCAGATCCTGTAGAATCCAGGTCATATGCAGTTGAAGCAATAAGCCGTGAGAGAATGATTCATGTCGTACCTAAAAACGCCCATTAGATGTGGTCAAATCACTGTAATGCATAACTGAGAGGCTTTTTTTTTTAAAGCATGAAGCAACTAAGTAATATGATATAAATAAATTGGTTAATTATATTTTTTAATTCTTTTTTGTTAGTAATTTTATTATTTGTTGTTTATTTTATTAATGTTTATTTTATTTTAATTGAATTGTATTGTATTATTTTTATTGAATTATTACATTTTTGTTTTATGATTTTCATATAATTTATTTTTATTTTATTTTCATTTAATTTTATTGTTTTAGTTTTTATTTTGTTTTATTTCTTTATTTTTATTTTATCTTTATTATTTATTTATTTTTTATTTTATTAGTCTAAATTAGTCTTTTTTAATTTTTGTTTTGTTTTATTATTTTTCATTTCATTTCTTTTCTGTTATTATTTTTATTTTTGTTTTTATTGTATTTCTTTTTTTTCCATTTATTGCTACATGAATGTTGCAAGCAATGTCAGCACAACATTAGTTCACCTTTATGTTTTATATAAAGCATGAAACAACAGTAATATGATGTTTAATAAATACACTGGTTATTAATCGCGATAATAATCATAGCAAATGCATTATGACCTCTGGGTAGTTGTGTCATTAAACAGCAGGAGTGAGTTTATTATCAGTCCGGCTCTCAGGATCAGGTGCTGGTTTGAAGGTCTGATTGCTGCAGCTCATGCTGATGATGTCACCTCACCACAGCAGAGCAGCAGACGAAATGACCTCATCAAAGTCTTGAGTCGAATTGCATGCTAATGAATTGAGTTGAGTACAGAAGGGAAGTTCAGCTCACTAGGGCCTGCCGCTGCTGTCATACACCTAATATTCACACCCACTTCCTGTCTGAAAGCCCCTCTCTTCCTCCACTGGAACATTTTGTCCTCCTCATTGTGGTGCCTCACCAATAGGGGACGCCTCACAGGATTTGACATATGGCTCAGCTCTGTGATTTATGAGATCAATATTAATGACTATTTTATTTTATTTATTTATTTATTTATTTAATTTTGTTGCATTTAATTATTATTTAATTTTGAAAAATTATTTTATTTAAACATTATTTTGTTATTGTTTGTTATATTCCAGATTTTTTTTTTTCATTTTATTATTATTAGTAGTAGTAGTAGTAGTAGTAGTGCAAATAATTGTATTATTTTTATTTTATTGTTATTTTTAAATATTATTTTGTAATTTTTACAATTTTATTTATTTAAAAAAATTTTGTATTTTTATTTTATTATTACATTTAATATAGAATTAAATTAAAGATAAAATATAATATTTTATATATATTTTTTATTTTAACTTTATTTAAAAAACAACTATTTATAAGTTTTAATAAGGGAGAAATGATTTTCAGCTTAGCCTGTTGAACTGATGCTTCAGGATAGCTCGGTTTAATCGTGAATCTGTGTGTGTGTGTGTGTGTGTGTGTCTCACAGCTTTAATCCTGCTGCGTTACACCGCTGCCACATCTTTAATCTCTGTGATTTAGGAAAACACAGGAAGACACAAATTATGATTATCAGCAGAGAGACGCCACAAATGAATCACAGGCTTTGAAAAAAGGGGAGTTAAAGAAGGGAATGAACACATTTGGGCTGGTTTCACCCTCAAGACAGTCTTGTTTTTATCTGCTGCTTTGTCTTCTACTGATAATGGGCATGTTAAATGATCAAATGAGTATCTGATGAAATAATTCAATATCTCACGGTTGATGTCAAGAGATTGCATCATAATATATGACATCATAATAGAAAGTGTTTCCTACATACATTTGTTTTTGCTGTGGTGCATATTATAGTACATAAATGACAATTAATACAAAACATTAATGAGAATAGGTAGTTCTTATTATTGTGATTTATTAAAACTACATGTTTTCTTCTCATTGTCTTTCTGTTGCAGTAAGAGTCATGGCAGATCTGAGCTTGACCGACGCTCTGACCGACAGCGTTCCTCAGCCTGACGTGGAGAACATGGTGGAGAGGGATTTTGTGGCCACGCTGGAGGCCGAAACCTTTGACGATCAGGTCAGAGAGACGGTTGACAAGGCGAACTATGTCCCACTGCTGGACAATGAGGGGAAGGGTGAGTCTGATCTGTTGATGTTAACAGGTTACTCAGCCAAAACATCATAAAACATCATAATGCTAATCTACTACCAACAAGTTTTCTTGCATTGCATTGCATTTTTTATTTATTTTATTGCATTGCATTGCATTTTTTTGTTTGTTTTTTTTTGCATTTTTTTCATTGCATTTTTTTATTTTATTTTATTGCATTGTGTTTTATTTATTATTTTATTGCATTGCATTATTTTTAATTTTATTATTGCATTTTAGTTTTTATTTTAATTTATTTCATTTTATTTTTTATTTTATTATTGCATTGCATTATTTTTTTAATTATTTTATTGTATTACCTTTTTATTATCTACTTATTTTATAATAGCAGTTGTACAGCATCTCGTTTCACAGATTGTTATTTTTTTTCTCAAGATTAAGTATTTGCAAACCGATCTCTCCTGTTTCAGTCACCTGTGATGTTCATTGAATGTTGCTGTGTGAAATTCAATTCCTCTGGTTTATATTGGCCTGTGTGAATTTTTTGTTGGCGTCTGTCTGATTGATTTCCAGGAGTTTGTTTGCATTGAGTAAACTGCGTGTTTGTCAGGAATCTGCCTTTGGCTTTTGAGGATTTTCTTATTCAAATGCCTCTAATAATTGTGGAGTGTGTGTGTGTGTATGTGAGCAGATCCTGGTACAGTAGTCGAGAACGGACAGCAGGAAGTCCAAGGGGCTCAAAAGCCTGGTAAGAGACACAGATTTTCTCATCGCCCCAGTTTAGTTTCGGGTACTCATACCTTGGTTTGCTTGTTTTCTTTCATGCTCATTTTCAGTTCAGATCATTTGTTTTGGTTGGACGGGAAGCCACTCGTCTCAGTGGGCGTAGAGGAGACTAAAACCTTCATTTAGCAAGGTTTTAGTTTACTTTGTAATTGCATGTTTATCCTGTTAGCAGTGCATTGAACAGCACTTTTTACTGTTCTCCTCAATCTTGATATCTAGTGTTCTCTGTCACTTGACGTCTGTCTGCGGGATTTGACTTGGCCAGACTTTTTATTCTTATTATTGTTTCCCGTTTGTTGATACAGACACGAGTTAAAATTGTGATCGTGCATAGACACTCAAATGGAATTGAGATTGTGAAATAGGTTCATTAATGTACATGTCATATACATCAATGTATCAGTTTACCTAGATATTTGTTGCTCTTGTTTACATGCACTGATTTTGGTCAGTCCAAATTAATCCAATTGTCGTTTTTACCTAGTTGACAAATCTAAAAATGTCAAAAGGTTTTTAGCATATATTTAGCAAATATTCATTCTCTCCCTGGGTGTTTTTAACACAAAAAATTGGGTAAAATATGTATTTTTTTAATAACATTATACTCAAAACACGTAGCATTCAAAAATTGTGTAAAATATTGGGTCTGATTTCAAGGTTTAAATGGTTAATATTTTCCTTTTTAATGGATTTGTAAGGCAGTATTATTTTGGTATAATTGAGATACTATTATAGTTTTTATTACTATTTTAATTATTTTGATAAATTATTTTTATATTTTCCATTTTCATTTTTATTTTTAAGTTTGAGTAATTTTGTTGTGTTTCTGTAATTTTTATTTATTCATTTATTTTTTTTTAATATGTCTATATACTTTTTATTTTAGGTAATTTAGTGCGTCAATTTAAACTGAACTAAAATAAGAAGAGTTGCCTTGGCAACTATCTAGAAAAAAATAAGTTGTTTATTTTATTTTATTTCAAGTAGTGGTTTTAGTTTAGTCTTCCATTAATTATAATAACCCAGCTTTAAGGTCTTCACCACCCCTTTAGATTGAGGTGTTGACATGAAGGCTTTTCAGTCTGATTAGTAATGAATTGCTTGGGGTTTTTTTTTTTTTTTTTTTTGCTCTTTATCTGATTAACCCGTCATATTACTATCCATTACTTTATATTTCTTTGCCATGACAGTGCATGTCATCTCCCGTGTCTTGATTTCAGCCCAGTGCTTTTTGCTCTTGTAGGTTCAGTGCTTATCTCAATTGCCTCCATTCTCACACACTAATATGACAGTAATAATTTACTCTCAGCTCTCAGCACACAAGAGCAAAATACTTCAGACAGGGCGAGTCAGACGGTCATCGCATGCTGATGCACAAAGATTCTTCGTCTGGACGCTGGAGTCACTGCAGCTCACAAAATAACCATCTAATATGTGCATTCACTGTAATGCTTTATGATGGTAAAAGACAAAAATAGCATGCCTCAAGTGCATTATTGAATTTATAAAACATTAAATGCCTAATAAAGATGTGAAGTACACAAATGTTCTTGAAAGCAACACCCAGCTTTGCTTTATTAATACATGATGTAGTTTGTTGACCATCCTTAAGATGGCACTGTTGTGCTGGAATGATCTCCTGCATGAGCTCTGGATTTCCAAACATTCATCATGATTATGGAAAGTTTCTCTTTGCTGTTCTTGCAGGAAGTAAGTAGGGCAGAGAATATAGATCTGCGAGCTGCAGCCGACGCAGATGTCCAGGGAATAGAGCCATTTTTAAACACCTCTTCATTTATTTATTTATTTGCATATTTGGGGGCGGGGCTCTGCATGCTGCATGTGACGAGGCTGATGTGACAGATTGATTGACAGGTGTGAAGTACTAACCAGCGCTGTTGTTCTCTTCCCGTCTGCTGTCTTTCTGCCCTGCATCGCGTGTTTCCGCCCTGTGTCTCGCTTCAGACAACTAGATCTGCTCACAGCTGCATCTCGATGCCTCTTCTCCTCCTCTCGCTTACGCCGTTGAACCTTCTGGAAAACCCGTTCCTGACACCTTCTTCAAAAGCCTCAGCGTTACACCCTGCTTAAGGACGTAGGATGTGTTCAGAGATGGAGAAAAACCCTGATTCCAAACCCTAGTGAACTGCTGTCTACACTGTAAAACCTGATAAGTTAAGAATACTCTAAACATTTGAGGAAACTTATTGCCTCAAAACATTTGAGTAAACAAACTCAATTTTTTTAAGTTAGTAGAGCTTAAAATTTTTGACAAGTGGGGCGGGGCTAAGAGCAGTGCGAGCCAAGCCAAGCCTTGTTTTCATGATCCCACCCCACTCATCACAATGATAATTATATACAACTTGCTTCCATAATCAACACATTCATTCAGATCTTTATAGTTAAGTGCTAATTAGCAACAGCACACTAGCACATGCTAATGTAGTTATCTAAATGTCTCACAACACTTGCATGTAAAAAGTCAAACAACATGCAGTATATATAGTCTTTAAGTTTTGCTGTCCATCCTCAACCTAACCACAGGCTCTACTCTTCACCACAACGGTAACACTACAAAACCAACATAACAGAAACCTATGTAAATCCTAACATAACACAACATTTAAGTACTAACTTATGTCTGTCTATGTTAATCTTGTACAAAAACTCACAAAATAACACTTAATTCCTACATTTATTTTCCTTGTTGTCTGATGCAAAGCATGCTGGGAACTAGAAAACGCAATCATTTTAAGTTCACCTATCTACAACGACATTTTAAGTTTACAGAACTTATTTTAGTTAAGTCCAGTGAGCTTTCATTATTATTTGAGTGAAATTAAACTATTGTGACTAGGGTTGGGTATTGTTGGCTTTTGAAATTCTCAATTCTGATTCTGCATATCAAATCCGTTTCTTATCAGATCTCGGTTCAGATTAAAATATTTACAAAAATTAGCCTACCTTTTATTCCTGTCACATTTAGGCTATAATCACTACTGCCAACTCAATATTTAACTAAATAACATTTATTTAACATTCAAGTAAATTCATAAATTCTTAACATTCAAGTAGCATTCAAGTAAATGCTACAGAAATTTAATAATCTATCTAAAATCTAAAAAAACAAAAACTGTACTTGAACTGTAGGAATTAAATAAAAATTATTCTTATTAAAGCTACAAGTTTTTCAATAAAAAGCAATGAATGATTTTTCCAAATAGGAAACGGTTCTCGATACCCAACACTACTACTGACATGTCTGGCTGATTTTAACACAAAAATGAGGTAAAATATTGGGTAAAATATGCATTTTTCTGGTAATGTGTTATTCAAAACGCATAAAAACATGGAACACAAAAGATGTGTAAAATATTGGATAAAATATGCATTTTACTAATGAAGTTATACAAAACACAGAACATGGCATTAAAAAACTATTAAAAATATTGTGTAAAATATGCATTTTTTCTAATAATATGATACTCAAAACACAAACACATGGGACACAAAAATTGGGTAAAATTTTATGTAAAATATACATTTTTCTATGCATAAAATATGCATTTTTCTAATAATATGATAGTAAAAAAAACAAACATATGGGACTGATAAATTGAGCAAAATAGTACGTTTTTAATTAAAGAGTTTTTATTAATGTTTTTAATTAGAATTTAATTTATTGCAATGCATTCTGGGATTTCCTGTCCATGATGCTGACTTACAATTCATCTTTAATAAGGTATCTTAAAAGGCATCGAAATCATGTCGCCTAACTTTATAGACCAGCCATTTTTTTTCAGGAGCAGACTATGATGCCTTAAAATGCTGAATATGTAGGCAGCTCACTAGGTTTTGGAACACTGTCTGGTTGTCAGGCACACTCCGGCCTCTCATGTAAAGACATTTTCCTCTTCTTCTTCGGCAAAGTCATCTCAGGCACACTGTACAGCAGCATCAGTGGCTGCGGGACGCTCCAAACACACGCCACCGGAGGACATCCCTCCGTAGGCTCATGGGAAACGGGATCTTTTGAGGGAATGGTAGCTCAGAGTAAGAGTTGATATATCTGGTGATGAGATCCACACACACACACACACTCGATCTGTTTACTGTCAGGCCTTTCTTCTTTCTCATGCACATTTCACCAATTAAAGTCAACATGAAATAACTCCAATTACTTTGCACATTTCTTATTGTGAATGATTTATCAAGCACATCATTCTTTTTTTTTTTTTTTTTTTTTTTGGGTCATTGCTTTAGGCTGCTGTAGTGTCAGTAAATGAATGTTAGTTAATGTGATAAATGTTATAGCAATAATATCAAATAGAGAGCAGATTTCCCACAATCCACCGCAAATCCACCGGGGGGGGGGGGGGGGGGTAATATATAAACTAACTGAAACACTACAATAATACAATAATAGTACCTTAAGTTAAATGACGCTGGCTGACTCGGAATATCCTGTTTCACCACAAAATGCATTATATTGTAGGAGTAAAATGGCTTGTGAATGTAGTTTTATGATGACTTTGTCTATTTTTCATCTTAATATCCTAGAGAGACTTGATTACTAGTGATAATCACTTGATTACCTGTAAACATGCACCATCAGTATGTCATATTAGTTCTGATGCACACAGCTTTGTTCATTGTCATACAGCAGTCGCCCAAAGAGACATGTTGTGTTCCCTCTCAGTCGGTCACTCTCGACGTCACGTCGGTAATGACCGACTATGGGACGTGACGTCTCCGTTCCCTCCTTCAGGGAACGAGGGTTACATACGTAACCAAGACGTTTTCATTACTGCATTTGATTGCATTGTGCACACAAACGTATGCATATGTTCACTTTCCTCTGTCCTCCTGTCTGGCCATTTTAAAGCTCACTTTGAGACCTCAGCTGCCAAAGTTCATCATCACACACACACTGGCAGCCTGTCGCAGTCTCAGCAGCGTTTATATAAGTCTGTCTAAGGCCAGAAACGCATTACATGAGCATATCAGCGCAGTTGCAATCACTCGGCTAGTGTGCTGCAAGCGTGCATGGGTTGCAAAGATGATATTAATATCTATAGAGCTGGTAGCATGATAGCCAAATATTTTCAATAAAATTAGGTATTTATTTTACACAATATGTACTCAAAATTCATTAAAAATGTCATTCAGATGTTGTGCCGTTTGTTGTGAATAGGTAGGTAGTTTGTTTATTTCAGGCCTGATGCTGCACTCAGGGTTTTTTTTTTTTTTTTTTTTTTTAATAAAGCTGATGTGTTTCCTTTACACAGCTCTCTTTCTTTCATCTGTATGTTTGTTTTTAACAAGTGCATGTGTTTTTAATGATTGATTGATTCATTTGTTTTTCTTGTCTTCTACATGGTTTTAATGAACAGAAACCTACACTTAACACTGTCTTACGTGGTCTTTTATTAAAAGGACTGAAAATAATGTGCTTATTTCATGCATTATATTCATAGGATGTCTCAGCTTGCAAAAGTGCATTTGTAAAGGTGAAGTGTGTCATTTTTGCAACAAGTGGTACCAAACCAAAAATAAGTAAGTAAATAAATAAATAACAAAATAATAAATAAATAATTAAAGAAAAAGGGTGGTAGGGAAAAATGCAAAAAAAAAACAAACAAACAAACAAATAAAAACTGGCTATATATATTGCATTTTCCCCACCACCTACCCTTTTTCTTTATTTTTGTATTATTTTATTTATTTACTTATTTATTTAGTCCGTGTGTATGTAATTTTTCCCCATCTACCCTTGGTCTTTAATTGTATATGAAGTATTAATAATATTTCTATGCAGCTGAAACACTTTGCAGGCCCAGAAATCACACGCTGCATCTTTAGAGATGGATTGATTGAAATTACATTCAAAGCAGATCTCATTTAACCTTGAGCGTTTAACCAGAAACCAAGAGAGGCTTCAAACTCGCTGATGTTGCTTCTTCCACTGACACACATGCTAGCTGCTGTAGTCTTTATTACATCTGATGTACGTGTAGATTTTTCTTGTGTCCACACAGTTAATAAAGTTTTTATCGACTGTATCTGACTGTCTGAACTGTTTTAGTCTGTCCCCGTACTTGGAAATCTGGTTATATGTTACAGCATTGATTTTGGAGATGTTTTGGATAAACTTGTTGTGTAGCTGATTGTGATGTTCATGTTAACACATCCATGTTTTGATATTTTGAGCCACAATGTTAGACTTTTTGGGGAAATTGACAGATGGCTGCATATTAAAAGGATAGTTCACCCAAAAATAGACGAGCGATATTGGACCCCATTGACTTTCACTATATGGACACTGAGACATTTTCCAAATCCAAACCATCTTCTGTTGTGTTTCAGAGAAGAAGGAAAGTCAATATGTTAATGTTAATAATGTTAACTGTGGTGTGAACTGTCATTTGAAGTTGACTCACTGCTGTACTTATGGAAATGAACTTTAGTTTTGATTAGTTTTACTCTTGGTCATTGCGATGGCGTAACTCCAGCAGCTCCAGTAATGAGCGGGGAATGAAGTGTGTTTGGGCGTCGTCAATGCGGCAGTGGCTCCTGCGGGAGCTCTATATGGGTCAGCATGGCCTACTTGAGTCTGTTTTAGGGCTGGATGGCCCCACAGCAGATGTGCTCGATCTGGAGCCGTTGTGTCCCTGATTCTCCAGAGGACGGGAACCTCTGCTGAGTCCATCTCTGATCCAGCTGTGCCCACTGCACAATCAATCACGCATTTTGTTTTAGAAAGGCACGTTGTCAATGTTTTATCGGCAGAAAGTAGCACTGACAAGAAGATATTGCAGTATATTTAATATATTTATACATATTATACATATATGTATACATATGTTTAAAAAGTCTCTAATGCATTTTTTTCAGCATCATTACTTCAGTCTTCAGTGTCACATGATCTTCAGAAATCATTCTAATATGCTGATTTGCTGCTCAAGAAACATTTCTGATTATTGTCAATGTTGAAAACAGTTGTGCTGCCCAATATTTTTGTGGAAACTGATACATTTTATTTTTCAGGATTCACAGATGAATAGAAAGAAATCATGTTGTGTAATGTACTGTGTATATATTGTAGTATTTTATTATATTTGCTAATGTATATTTAGTATTAATTTTAGTATTTTATGTGATTATGTATTATAATAAAATACTACATATTAAAAATATAATATTACTGTTTTTCATATACATAAAATATAGTAGATTAATTGTATTTTTATTTATTGTTTTACAGAGAACTGATAACCAGTTCAGTTTAAATACTGTGCAATTTTTTTCTCAAAAATGGGTCATTCTCTAAATAATGCTGAAAAATGTGTGTTATGACCCGTTTAATGTAAATATACTGTTATATATTTAATTTCTGTAGGAAAGAGTTTTTGCCTGTTTGTTGATCCTGGTTCAGTAGTTGCTTTAATATGTTAGTAAAGCTCCTCGTCTTGTCTCGTCTCGTCTCGTCTCGTCTCGCAGCTCTTAATTCAGCATTAGTTGTCTTACTTGAGTCTGATCTGAACTGAGGTCAGTTTTGAGGATGTTTCTCCACTGATGAAGGAGCCGTTTCCCATAATCCCCGTCTGCGGAGGTGCTTTTCGCTGCTTCCTCGTTCCCAGGATTGGTCTTTTGGAGATTTGGGATGTTTTAAATCATTTGTAAGCCGTTAGCATTGCATAAGTGCTCTAATCCTGTGGATAAATGTAAAACAGATGAATGGAGCAGCGGTTTTGGGCCTGCTGCGGTGGAGGACAGATGAGGAGCGTCTCTGGGGTCAGACTGAGGACACACACACTCCTCGTCTTCTTCTTTACCGTGTTCACTGTCCTCACTAGACCTCGCTCTGTTCAAGCCCAAACCTGTTTGTTTGCGTATTATTCAAGTGAGCATATCATGGGAAACTGGATTTCCCTTATTCGTTCGTTCGTTCGTTCGTTTGTTTGTTCTTTTGAAATAAGAGTTTAATCTACTGTCTTCATTTCTTCCTCTTCTTCTTTGTCCTCTTCTCTTTCTCTTCTTCCTCTTCCTCATGTCCTCATCATCTTCATCTCCTTTTTGTTGTTGTTATTCTGCCTCATTATTTTTGTCCTCTTCCTCTTTTTCTTCTTCATTTTCTTCTTTTTCTTTTCCCTCTTGTTTTGTTTTTGTTGTTCTTCCCCATCGTCTTCATCCTCCTCTTCCTCAAAGTCATCCTCCTCCTCTCCCTAATTTTCTTGTTTCTCCTTTTCCTTATCTTATTCTTCCTCATCTTCTTTTTTCTCTTCTTGTTTTTGGAATTGCTATTCCTCCTTTCTCGTCATCTTGTTCTTCCTCTTCCGTTTTTTCCTCATCTTCTTGTTTTTCTTGATTCTTCGTCTTCCTCTTCTTTGTCATGTACGTCCTTATCATTTTTCTCATCTCCCTCTTCTTCTTCATCTTCTTTCTCATTATCTTTCTCCTTTTGTTCATCTTCATTATCTTCTCTTTCTTTTCCTCTTGTTTTTGTTTTCATTGTTGTTCTTCCTCGTCGTCATCATCCCACTTTTCCTCATTTTCTTCTTCCTCCTTTTCCTCATCTTATTCTTCCTTATCATTTTCTTGTTTTTGTTATTGTTATTCCTCCTCTTCCTCGTCTTCCTCTTCCACTTCTGCACCTTCTTTATATTTTGTTATTTTTGTAATTCTTCTTCTTCTGTTTTCTTGTCACGTACATCCTTATCATCTTCATCCTCTTTTTCTTCATCATCTTCGTCTTCATCTTGTTTCTGTTGTTTTTGTTATTCTTTCTCTTCTTCCTCTTCTTCCTTGTTAACTTATTTCTCTTCATGTTTTTATTCAGCTTTTTCCTCTTCTTTTTGTTTTTCATCTTGTTTTTTGTTGTTTCATTTCCCTCATTTTCTTCCTCCTTTTCTTCATCTTATTGTTTCTCACCATATTCTTTTTCCTCTTCTTTTTGTTATTGTTGTTGTTCCTCCTCATCATCATCATCTTGTTCT
Source organism: Spinibarbus caldwelli (assembly GCA_039654775.1). Lineage (NCBI taxonomy): Eukaryota > Metazoa > Chordata > Actinopteri > Cypriniformes > Cyprinidae > Spinibarbus > Spinibarbus caldwelli. The sequence goes on along the minus strand of CM077263.1, from coordinate 1,727,405 downwards.
TGCTTTTATGCTTGTGTTCATTCCTTATTTTCTTGTTTTTGTTATTTTTGTAATTCTTCATCTTCCTCTTCCTTGTCATTTACGTCCTTGTCATCATCATCTTCCTATCCCTCCTTTTTCTTCTTCTTCCTCATCTTCTTTCTCATTATCTTCCTCTTCTTGTTTATTCCTACTCTTTCTCATCTTCTTCTCCCTTCTACTCTCCTCCTCCTTCCTCTTCTTCTGCTTCTTCTTGATATTTTTGTTGATATCCATCTTCCTCCTCATCATCATCTTTTCATCTTCTTCCTCTTCTTCTGTTGCTTCTTCCTCATCGTCATCTTATTTGTGTTATTCTTTTTCTTCTCTCATCATCATCTTCTTTGTCTTGACTTTTGAATTCTCATGGCAATTCTTGTCAGCCTGCTGTGAGCAGGTCCCTTTATTATACATAATCTGTAGTTCTTTATCTTTTTGTGAACACGTTGTGCACTAAAATGTGATTGTTTAGTCTGATATTTGTTGAACTAGTTTTGCACATTCCCAGTAATGGTCACACAGAGATACAAAGCAGTTTTTGGTGTCATTAGCAGTTTGCATAATAATCATAAATAACCCTGTTCTGTATTTGCATCTGGTCCAGAGTGGTGGCCAAAAACCTGCTGTATGATCACATTTATCACAGTATGAAATCATTTATCAGCACTGTAAGTCATTGATAGATTTGTCCGCATGTGATGAGAGCGATATAAATAAGATCCGGTGGCAGACGTGGACAGAAAGTCAGCCTTGAGGTCACCCAGACTCTGTGTCATTGCTCTGCTTCCTCTGGCAAATGTGTCATGAGATGCGGATCGTTTGCCCAGCCAACATTTCAGCGCGCCGCCTGCGTCCTCATTGGCAAAGTCATAAAAATAGACGGGGTCTGAGCGGCCCATGGGAGGTTTGGAGGCACACAGACACTGAAACGGGAAAAGAGACAGTATCACTGTCCACAGAGAGATACTGGAGCTGAAGGTAAGACTGAAGGTTCAAACTCTGGGCAAAGACGTATAAAAAAACAAAACAAACAGATAAATAAAAATATTACAGCCTCAAACTTCAGTTTTAGTAATCGTAAAATAGCTAAAATCATTCAGTGATCTGAGGACACAACCAGTAATATTGTTTATCTTCATTCATGTCTCACAGTTTTTGTTATTATAATAATAATGAGAATAATAATAATAAATTCTGTTGTTAATGGAGAAAATATGATCAAATTCTAAATGCTAATATATATTTTATTTTTTAGTAATAATAATAATAAATACTGTTGTTAATGATGACATTAAAAAACTTTTATTAATCTATAAAATGTGTTATTTATATATTTGTTTACATATGATGATGATTATAATAAGTAATAATAATAATAATATTATTATTATTGTATTTAAATATAAATATATTAGTGTTTAGTTTTTACTAGTATTTAATGATTTTTAATTACCTAATGGCATTTCTTCATATTATTTATAATATAAAAAAATAATAATAATTAATTAATAATAATAATAATAAATGTTCAGGGTTATTTTCAACCTATTTTCTATGGCCCACGTGTTGTCAATTTTCATGGATAATAATTTGTATCATTTCAAAATGAAATTAAATATACGTATAATGGAACTCTTAAAATGGCAAAAATAACTACCAAAATAATTCATATTCCTATTGCCTGTTGGGCTTCCATTAAAAGTGCATTATTGTACGTGCTGAGACATGTCAATTACCGTCTGTGGTGATCAACGTTGACATTGAGTAGACATTGACATTGAGTTGAAAATAAGACAAAAGGGCATTCCTAATAATCGTTCACCCTGCTGATGTGTTAATAAGTAAGCGGTTAGTTAACTGCACTCCTCAAAGTCAAGCAGCCTCCATCAACGAGGAGAACTAAACAGGACGTGACAGTTCTGGGCTAGATGGCCATGATTTTTTGGCATCTTTCCCTCTTTTACTCTCTCTCGTCTCGTTCTGGATTGCGTACAGCTTCCACACCCTGCCAGTTGTTGATTTCCCAGCATGCTCTCAGCCTCACCCTGAACGCCTGCAGACAGACTGGTGATGGGTCATAACTCACCATAACCTATCTTCATTAACTGGCACAGTCATCACATCTTTAGTTCTCTTTACAGCATCGTTTTGTCTAAGATGAGCAGTTTATGTGAATGTTATGAGCCGATGAATGAAACTGAGCGTTCATGATACGATCTGAGAGCAGACACGGCTAAAGGCTCGTCCGGCTCAACAGAAACGACAGGGTTAGTTTTTATAAACCATAGCTGACAGGATGATGCTGCTCATAGCTAGTTTACTCGTTTTCCTTTGAATATACAGCACACATCTCTTTCTAGAACATCTCTTTCCCTGTTGTGCATATTCACTGTGCAAATCAGGGATGTTTTTGGCATCAATAATGCTGCATATGTGTTGCATATTTGAATTGAAGTTTTGAGTCAGTGTGATTTTTCAGAAGTCTCTTCTGCTCACAAAGGCTGCATTTATTTGATCAAAAATACTGTAAAAAAAATCTGACATTATTGCAATTTAACATCTGTTTTCTATGTGAATCTATGTTAAAATGTAATTTATTTCTGTGATCAAAGCTGAATTTTCAGCATCATTACTCCAGTCTTCAGTGTCACATGATCCTTCAGAAATCATTCTAATATACTGATTTGCTGCTCAAGAAACATTTCCGATTATTATCAATGTTGAAAACAGTTGTGCTGCTAATATTTTTGTGGAAACCATGATACATTTTATTTTTCAGGATTCACAGATGAATAGAAAGTTCAAAAGAACAGCATTTATTTAAAAATAGAAATCTTTTGCAACATTATAAATGTTTTATTATCACTTTTGATCAGTTTAATGCATCCTTGATGAAGGAAATTATGAATTTCTTCTTCAACAACAACAACAACAAAAAGTTTAGTTTTGTAAAAAGAAAAAAATAAACATACGAATTTATATACAAAATAAACACAAAAATTTTTAGTTTTTTAATGTATTTTATTTTCTGTTATTTTATAATATTTTTCAATATGTAGTATTTGGTATGTATTCTTGTGTTTTATTAATGTATGTATGTGTGTGTGTGTGTGTGTGTGAATATACAGTGTGTGTGTATATATATATATATATATATATATATATATATAGATAGATAGATAGATAGATAGATAAATTTAATGCATCATAGCTATATAAATGTATTAATTTATTTATAAAATAGAATAAAATAAATATTACTGTCCCAAAACGTTTGAATATTTAAGTTTAATAACATTTTAAATTTCATGAAAGGCCATCATGACTACAGAAAACTAGGACTATAGTGGATGAGACATGGAATAATTATTTTATTTATTTATTTATTAATTTATTTATTTTGCCTTTTTGGAGCTGCTTTTCTGTAAAGAAAATGAAATAAAGAAATTTCATAGAATTTTGGAATGACATGATGGTCAGTAAATGATGATTTTTAGGTGAATTTTCCCTTTTGCAAAGAAACTGTCCATCTGATTTTGTGCACAAATACAGTATTTTCCTCACTGATTTCACACTGTTAATGTGGCTTGTAATGTCTGTGGGTGAGATTTGCCTTGCTTTTGGATGAAGAGCACATTTCTGATTATTATCAGTGCTGAAAACAGCTGTGCTGACCAATATTTTTGTGGAAACCGTGATAAAGGAAATTATTAATTTCTTCAACAACAAAAAGTTTAGTTTTGTAAAAAGAAAAAAATTCAATATATACAAATTTATATACAAAATAAAATGGTAGTTTGTATATGTTTTATTTTATAGTATTTTATTATATTCTTCAATATGTAGTATTTGGTATTTATTTTTATGAGTTTATATATATATATATATATATATATATATATATAAGTATTGATTTATTTATAAAATAAAATAAATATTACTGACCCAAAACTTTTGAAAATTTAAGTTAATAACATCTTAAATTTCATAAAAGGCCATCATGACTACAGAAGGCTCGGAACATAGTGAATGAGACATGGAATAATAAATTTTATTTTATTTATTTATTTATTTATTTATTTATTTTGCCTTTTTGGAGCTGCTTTTCTGTAAAGAAAATGAAAGAATTTTTTTTACAGTTTTGGAATGACATGAAGGTCAGTAAATGATTTTTAGATGAATTTTCCCTTCTGTCTGATTCTGTGTACAGATACATTGCCTCATGTATTTCACACTGTTAATGTGGCTTGTAATGTCTTTGGGTGAGATTTGCCTTGATTTTGGCTGAAGAGCACAGACTGCGGGTAAACCGAGCTGAACCCGCCTCACACCCGCAGGTCCGGACCAAACGTGGCTCTGTTTGGGTTCGTGGTCCCCACAGTGCTGCGGTGACTTTGGCTTCCGTCCTGTCGAGTCTTTTCAGCGTCAGCCGCTCTGAGCCGCTGGCCCGTCTGAGGAGGGACTGGAGGGGGTTTGTGGGAGAACCGCCACTTCGGATCAGGCTGCTGGCCTGGATTCCCCACACAGACGGGACCATGAGTTCACAGCGTGCCAGTCAGAGACGCGACTCAGGCCCGATCCGCTCGAGCTCTGTGCTTTAACTGTGTGTTAACTTGAGTATGCATTAGAGTATGCATGGAAATAGCATGCTGTGTGTTTGATATGGGGCAGGTGAGTTGAAGGCATGGATTTATAGTCTATAATTGGAGCGGAAAGATGATTTCATGTCTATTTTACAGGAACTGTGAATCCGCTGACGCCACATCTGACCGAGCAGCAGACGTTTGGGACAGACTTACTATCAGGTGAGTTCAGTCTCTGCTTTATGTAGTAAATAAAGCTTTACCAGAGTTGTGACATGCACTATAAGATCGAGTCTACAATGCAGATTATTGTAGTCAAGAACTGCCCACTTATACAGAAGAGACTGTCTGACTGATCTGACCATGGCCATTGTTTTGCTTTGTTTTTATGTCATTTAGGTGCAGGTTTATCTTGTGAAATAGATTAAATGGCAATAATAGATCAGCTTGGAAACATAGAGTCAAATGGTAGCGTGACAGACTCCACAAACTGCAGAAAAAATAGCAGAAAATATTGATATAATTGGATCAAAATGTCTTTCCATACAGTTTTATTTTAGTGTATTTGATGTACTATTATAGTTTTTGTTAATATTTTAAATATTTTTTTAATTTATATATTTTTGCTTTCACTTTCATTTGTTTAGTTTTAATGTTTTATTATCTTATTTTTTATATATTTTTTATTTCTTATAGTTTTATTTAGTTTATGTAGTTGTATTATTTTTTTTTACAAAAATTAATCAGACTTTAGTTTATATAATTGTATTCTTTTTTTTACTAAAACTAATAGACTTTTGAATGTTTATATATATATAAACAGTGTTATTGATGTACTGTTTATATCAGTATATTTTGCCAATAATTTAAATTATTATTTTTAGCTTTTTAGCTTTTTTAGCTTTTTCATTTTATTTTTAAAGTTTTAGTAATGTTGTATTTTGACATTTGTGTAATTTTTTTATTTTTATTTTAGTACTTCAAGTTAAACAAAAATGATTAATGTCTTGGCAACTATCTGAAATAAAATATTTGTTTGTTTTTTTTTCCTTTTCTTTTTTCTTCTTTTTTTTCCATGGGTTTATTTATTTATTTATTTATTTTAACTAAAATAGTAATACATACAGGTTACTTCACAAACATAACTCAAAAGCATTTTAGCTACTGAATTTCTGGTTTATCTGCTGTTAAGAGCATGAAACCAGACTCTAAGCAACTTTCAAAGATTTTATGACATAAAACTCAAAGATAATGGCCCTTTCTTTAGGATGCCTCATTTTGTAAGTCACTTTGAATAAAAGGGTCTGCTAAATGAATAAATACAAATGCAAATTCTTCAGTAGTGTTCATTGTATCTGTAATACGATGTTGCTGTTACTCACAGAAGTTGTGTAAAGTCAGCCAAATCAGCCAGATGGAGAAAGAGTTTTCCAGTTTAGTGTGCAGCATACATCAGATTAACAGTGCACAGATTGTGGATGGAAACTGAAGCTATTTCTTACTAAAATGATGATAGAATAGGATGCTAGGTGTTTTCTTCCTGCCTTCTGGTGCTCCTTCAGTGTGTTTCTGTGGGATCTTTCACCTGTTTTCTGGTCCAGAAGGTGAATCACAGGAGCACAAACACTGACTGATTTTTTTAAGGTTGTGTTTGCGGTTGCTATAATCTTTGATAAATGACACATGAACATTTACATCTGTCTGTTTCTTTCACTAGTACTAACCGGCTGCTTGTTTTGTCTCTGTAAAGCCTCTTAGAAAACACTCGTCACTTTTCTTCTCTCATTGAAATGCAGCGCAGCATCTGCGCACTCGTTCGTCACGCCCTGTTGTTTATCTGCTCTCTCCGTCTCTCTCTAGACTCAGTGTCTGGTTTTCCTGATCAGTGGAGCTCACAGTCCAGCCCTCCGCAGATGATGGACAGCAGCCCGATGGCAGTGTTCACAGGTGACCACCGTCAAAATCACCTGATCTCTGCCATAATCATAGTCTGTAATTTACCAGTGTTTTGTTGAAGGTGATGAATTGTTATACAGTTATACATTTATATTAATTTTCAATAATAATAATAATAATGTATTTAATAGTTTTGTTTTAATTCTGTAGAATCTTCTAAATATTTTGACATATTTTATAGTTTGTAAAAAAATGTAATAATAATAATGTAGTTGTAGTAGTTTTAGCAATAATATTTAGTGATAATATAAATTATTGTTGTTGTTTTTGTTTGTGATTATTATTATTATTATTATTATTATTATTATTATTAATAATAATAATAATAATAATTATAGTATTATATTTAATTTAATACATTTCGTTTTAATACTGTAGAATCTACTGTAGAAACATCTAATTATTTTTGTATTATTAAATATTTAATAAATAATTTTATTATTATACATTTTACATTTTATTTAAAAAAATAATTGTAATAACAAATTAATAATAGTAATAATTAATAATAAATCCAACTGCTATATTACTGCTAAATATAGCTAAAAATTATAATTAATAATAATGTTTATTAATAATTTATTAAAATATAAATACGCTGTGAATACTACAATACAATACAATACAAACTTTATTTCTATAGCACATTTAAAACAACTACCGTTGACCAAAGTGCTTTCCAGGAAACATTAAAACAACAAGAATAAAACACATGCAATTACAAAAATGAATATAAAACCTAAACACTTTTAAAGGCCATGCTGAAAAGATAAGTCTTCAAACTCGACTTAAAAGCATTCACAGAAGGAGCCGATTTAATGTGCATAGGAAGAGGGTTCCATAAGCGTGGAGCAGCCACCAAAAAAGCCCTATCACCCTTTGATTTTAACCTTGTTTTAGGAACATGAAGAATCATCTGACTGGAAGATCTCGTGTTTCTTGTATTTTGATAGGGCATTAAACGATTACCAATATATTTTGGTGCAATACAATGCAGTGCTTTAAAAACCATTAACAAAACCTTAAATTCAATTCTAAATTTGACAGGCAACCAGTGTAATGTAATAAGAACTGGGGTAATACTCTCTGGGGTCATTTCTTTCTATGAGTCAGGAGTCTAGCCGCAGAGTTCTGCACTAATTGAAGACGAGATAATTGACGCTACGATAAACTAAAATATAACGAATTGCAATAATCAATGCGTGAAGATATAAATGCATGGATGACAGTCTCCAGATCTTTAAAAGAGAGAATTGGTTTAAGTTTAGAGATAATTCGAAGTTGATAAAACCCAGCCTTAACAACACTGGCTACCTGTTTATCCAGAACCAAAGACGAGTCCATGATAATGCCCAAATTCTTTAAAACTTTACAACAATACTACTACTACTGTTAATATCTGTATTTACTGTATTTTTGATCAAATAAATCAAGCTTTGGTGTGCATAAGAGATTCTTAGTTAGTCCTCTTAGTCCAAACTCTTGACTGGTAGTGTATATACATTAATTTGACTTTTTTTTATTTATTTTTTTTTTTAATTGAAATAAAATATAAATGTTCATTTGAAATTATAAAAAATAAATAAATAAATAAATATGAAATATTGCAATAGATAATATAAATATATAAAATATCACTATTAATATTACAGTAGATTACAATATATTAAAAAAAAAAAAGTAAATGCATTTGACTGCATCTTTAATAATTTAATTTTGGGATGTTTATATACAGAGAGCAAGCTTTGAAAATCATTATTCTAATGTGATTTAGCTGCTTTCCAGTGCTTGCTGCTTGAGGCCGGATGCCCATTAATTATACACATTTATTTGTTCAGTGTCATCTTGTTGAATCTTTCTCCGGCCATTAATTAGGTTTACTAAAATTGTGTGTCCAGCAAAACAACACCTCTAATTACCCCTGACCTCATTTAATGCAGATCTCACATCATCTCGTTCTTTGATTCCTGTTTTGAATGCGATACACATCTATCTACAATAGTTATATTGGTTATATATGTTAGGGGAAACTTTAAGTTTATGGTGTTTATTGTGTGGCAACATCATGTTGAAAGTCACAGAGAAAAACTCCATCTCTGGTTGTGTGCTGATAAATAAAGATTTGATTTGATATAACCTGGAGCTTTTATTCTGCACTCTAATGGGCCACATTAGTAGTAATGCTAGTAATGAAAATGAGCGTGAATTCATTAGCAGGGTAAATAAACAGGCCTGTTTCTCTCTGGAAAGACAATAGCTGATGATGGCGCTGGTTTGAAGGGGCTCTTGGGAGGTGATGAGTCACGCTCACATCAGAATTCAGCTCAGATGCGGCGCGGTTCGTGTCTGACGGTGGATTTCACCACCTGTTACAGACTCACTCGCTTTCTGTCATACAGAAACATACATGTGTCCAATCTGATAAACATATATGACGGATATATGCATATATCATAGATACAGATGTTACAGGTGCATCAGCATCTCAGCTGATGTGATCCAAGTCTGGATCGTATTTCACTCTAATATCAAAACAAATAGATAAAAAAAATGGTTTTACTTTGAAAATAAAGCCTTTTTTGGGCCATTTGTATTTTGTTTTTTGTTTTTTTGTTTTTGTTTTTGTTTTTTGCATTGTGACATTGTTTTTTTTTAATGACAGTTAAGTGGAGTCTTTTTATATATTTGTCAAGTAGGTTGCCAAGTATCTATTACAATTTAATAATTATTTATTTAATAAATTTAATGTGCGTAATACTGTGGAATCTTCACCTTCATAGTTTTTTTATGTATTTATATTTTTTTACTAATACTTTATATTAAATTATTTTTATTTGAATAAAAAATAATAATGATAATGTTATAAATCTAACTACTATATTACTACTACTAGCAGTTGATAATAATAGTAATTATTAATTATTATATATTATAACTATTTATTATTATTGTATTGATATTATTATATTTATTTCATAATAATTTATTGCATTTAATGTATTTCATACTGTAGAATATTCTGCTGCAGGATCTTCAAAATCTTTTTAGTATTTCTATTGTATCATTTTTATAAATATTAATAAATTCAAAACATTTAATGTGCTTAATACTGAATCTTCATGTATTATTGTTTTTATATTATTTATTTATTTATTTATTTATTATTATTATTATATTTTATATTTATATTATATTTTATATTTAAAATTTTGAAGTATCAAATTTCAATATCAAATTAATAATGTTAATATTATAAATCCTACCACTACTACTACTACTACTACTACTACTACTACTACTAATAATAATAATTTAGTAGTAGCAGCAGTATTATTTACAATAATAATAATAATAGTAATAATAATAACAATGCATGATTATTACTTTTTTAATTATCAAACCTCATTCAATTGTTGTGTCTGTAATTTTATAGTTCTAGATAATGTATTGAACAACCACAAATGCATGGTATATGTCATGTATTTGATTTTTTTTTTTTTTTTTTTTTTCCTGAATATCTTTGAACCCATAGGTTTCTCTCAGCCCAGCGTAATGTCAGCGGTGATCACAGGTGCTGCTCCTTTCCAGACAGAAAGACCGTCTGGTGTGGCTGAAGCGCAGGAGCCACCAGCTGCTCAGGCCACTGAAGCCCCCAAAATACCAGCTGAACCCCTGGCAGCGACAACACCCAAGAGCCCACAGGACACATCTGCAGGTAGAGAACAAAGATCTGCATAAACACTATGATATTGAGTGTATGTCAATGTTATTAATACAATATTAGTGTATTATAAGTGTATTATAGTCACAGAATTGATCTTTCTGTAAAGCAGTAATGTTTTATAGCGTGTAATCATCTTCAAATACTGTTCATCCCCTTAATATGTCATGCACTTTCTCTCATGTACTTCCCGTGTGTTTTGTATCAGGGATTATGGGATTCCTACAGGAGACCCTGTGGAGCAGATTTCTAATCTATCAGTAATTAAAGCTATGACTGTCCACTGGGGGGGGCACTATAACTGGTGCTAGACGGAGTTACATTATCAGTTGTCAAAACTAGTCAATTTCATCCATTCTGGTATCCCAGGGGCCTTTAGGCCTCCACAGCTGTATGAGTTAGTACAGTGCAGCTGAGACCTAGAGTCATGCTGCTGGTTTATATCAAGTTCAAGAACCATATTGTGCCTGGTTTGATGCCTAGGGCTGGTTGTTGATGTGCAAACAGTGTGTTACACACCTACCAGATGGAGGGTCAGACCTGTAGAGTCATATTAACTCATGCATGAGTCAGCTCTCAGATGCCTGATCATTAAATCACCCAGATGGAAATGAGGTGATGACATCATAAGCATACTTGTAATAGAAAATGTTATATTTATATCTGTTTCATATATAAATTCATGTGTATGAGCTTCTTTATTTTGAAGAATGTGGGTAACCAAACAGTTGATGATAGTCATTGACTTCCATAGTATTTTATTCCATACTATGGAAGTCAATGGCTACCGTCATCTGTTTGGTTACGACACTCTTCAAAATATCTTCTTTTGTGTTCAACAGAACAAAAAAGAGCTCATACAGGTTTGAAGCAACTTGAAGGTGAGTAAATGATGACAGAACTGTCATTTTTGGGTGAACTATCCCTTTAACAGTCACAGATGGAGTGTGTCCCATAATGCATTGCACTCTCACAAGTTCATTTCTATCAGTCTGAACAGCACAGATCCATCTGTGTGATTTATCTGAGTGTGTCATATCAGGACAGACCATTGAGAACAACACACTTCATGTTACAGACTATCTCAGCTAACAAAAATATTCTAAGAAAGTTTTGCTAATGTTCCCGTTCAGTTATCAAAACGTTACTTCTGAATAGTCTCTTAACATTCTAAACTTTCATGTTTTAAAAACTTATTTTGGTAATGCGAACTTTAAAGGAACATTCCATTTTAAGATTTTGCAAACATTATTGAGAATGTTACTTTTGAATGTTTTTTTTAAACAAGTAGCAACATTTAAAAAAACATTACGTGTCCAACAAAAATGTTTCAGAAAAAAAGTGCAATGAACGATGTAAAAATAACGTTTTTGTGCAAGCTTCAAGAACATTATTAAAGACCAGAAAACTCTGAACGAACATTCTATTAATGTTAATTGAAGAATGTTTGAGCATAACTTTGAGAGAGCCTTGCTAGAACATTAGCCAAAGTTCTGGGAACATTCCCTGTTCAAGGATGAAGATATGTGGGTCAGTCAGCCTTTCATTTAGTATACAAAAAATCGTCCTGCATTACTGTGTTACTGTGCAAATTCAAACTCCACAAATCATCGGACTAGACCTTGTACACAAATGAATTATGCTTGACATCAGTTGTTCAGTCTGCTTCATGCAAATATTCTGCAGAAATGTAAGAGACAATGACTTTCATTGTCTTTTTTTATTTATTTTTTTTTTTTTACTTGTTTTCCAGTGGAAAAAAATATAAATTAATCTTGTAATGTGTTTCTTCTTAAGTAATATAAGACTTGTTTTCATAGATTGAATCTTAAACATATATTTTGTCATTTTGACTTAATAATCTAAGCAGAAGTAGACGATTCTTGTTAAATGTACATTTTTAATGGGATATTAGACCAAGTACCTATGAAGAATGGAATGGATTTTTTTTGCAGTACGTGAAGGTTTGTTTTAGTACTGTTTACATGCTTCAAGATTTTTCATCAGTTATGGTTTGTTGTCTTTACTCTTAAAATGTCAGGTAACCCCTTCATACCTTAATTTTGAGAAATGCAATGAAAATTCAAATTCTTATTAAGCACATCTCTAAGTTAAACAAGGTGTTTCATGTAATAGTTTTTACTATATTGTGTAGTGTGCTATAATTGAAATATTGACCAATGAGCATCCATGACTGCAACTGTCCATCTCTAAAACTAAAAAAATAATGCATGCTCTTACTGTCCTCTATCTTGTGCTACATGCACATATTGGTTAGCATCTTAAAATATGTTCAAAATTGTTTGATTTTGATCTTTGCAGATTGTAAGATATGTCATAAGGGTTAACTAATAAGTTAGCGAATGTGTGAGAGAGCGAAAAAGGGAGTTAGTGCTTCTCTAATTTCCATTCTTCTTTGCATACGAGGTGTCTTTGGTGACCGCTGGTCCGGTGAGGCTGGCATTCCATCTGACCTGCCCTTCACGCCCAGCGTTTCCACCGTCATCAGTCGCCACGCCGGTCCTCTGGTAGAGAGCAGCCCACATGAAACAGCCGACCCTCAGTGGTCCCCAAGAGATAGCGGGGCGGCAGATGCAGAGGAAAGGGAAGGGGAATTATCTGACCGTAAGAAGGAAAAGAAGAAAAAGAAACGAAGACCCAGAGATGAAGTGTATGACTTCCCCACAGAAATGCAGAGCGAAAGTGCTTTATCCGACAGCCCTCATCAACCGTCCCCCCGCAAGGAACGGGATCGAGACGGAGGCTGGGAAGACGGTGGTCGCATCGGAGCAAGAGTCAAGAAGCCGAAAAGCCGTAAGAAGATTCCTGAGGAATGGGCGATCAATGCAGAGCCCTTTGTCCCTGCTTCAGCTTGCATGCCACAAGAGTTCGCAACTGATTTCTCCCAATCACCCCTTGAAGTTGACAGCGGTCTTGTGTCGCTTTCTGAAGACTTCACCGATGAGAGTCTTATACCTCTGTCTCTTACTCAAGATCTTCTATCCCTCACAGCCACTTCTCCATCATCCACAACGCATCTTGAACCTGCAATGCCTTCTCCAAAGTCTCCCGGTCAAGCCCCCGATTTATCCCCCCAACACCCCTTGTCCATGTCATCCGTATTCAAAGATATCATCATGGAAACAGAAGATTCTCTTGCTTGCAACCTCAGTGATACTCAGCCTTTTGTCTCTCCTGGTGGAACCTTTGACGAAGCAATCTTTGGACAAGATCACACCTACACCGCTCCCATTGGGATCCAAGAGTCACCTTTAAAGGAACCGCAGGCGTCCACTCCTGGAAGCACTTGTTTTGTACCACCGATGGAAGCACTGATCTCAGCACCCCCGTTTTCTCCATCTGGACCTGCTTGGTCTCTTAATAACCACAACCAACCCTTTGATCTTGAAGGTGTTGCCTTTGAGACCCCAGTTCCTGGGTCTCTCCCTTCACCAAAGAGCAAAGCCCCAAAGGAACCAAAATCCAAACAAAGCAAGAAGTCCAGTTCATCCTCATCAAAGAGTCCAACCTCCCCTGAAGCAAAGTTGCCGTCTCCTCAGAATTCCGGTCTGAATCCGGCCGCTCCGCCGTTCTTTCCTAGTTTTGCAGAAACCAGGGAACTCAAAGCAGGAGCGCCCTTCACTTTGGAAGGTTTGTTGTGGACGTTTGGGAAGTGGATCCACGTAATGCATGGCTGAGTGGATTCCAAGCCTGGGCTTGAGTGATTTAAACTGCGCTCCGCATTAACTAACACGTCACCCCTTCAGCTGGATGCAAGGGTCAGGGTTCGCTCGAAGCGGGCTGGCTTGGTATTGCTTGGGTTTTTCTTCCACAATGAATGACCAAGTGTGTAAACAAGCAACACTCCCCTCCCCATTAACCTTGTGATTCAGGGTGTACTCTACTAATCCAAACGCTTTGGTTTGCAGTTTGTCGAGGAGGTGTTGTTGTTCCCTCACAATGTTGCATCTCTGCTGTTGTGATTGTTTCTTATACTAGCACTGGTGGCACCTAACAGTGACAATCTTCTCTCTTGGTTTCCCACTACCCCTTTATATTTCTCTTCTAGCACTTTTAGAGTGAATATATACCACCCTTGTCATTTTATGAATGCAAACAAAGTGCAATACAGTTGTGATACCTTTTCTTTCTTTTTTCTCTTCTATGTTCCCCGACATCTGTTTCTACTCACCAATTAGGTAAGTCAACATTTCTTTGGTTATTCCTTTCTCTTTTTGTCTAAGTTGTTGAAGGAGTGTATTATGTAACTTCCTCTACATTTCATTCATAACTTCCTCCACTTCCCATCAATTGCTGTTTTGTGATGTCTGTGATGTGATATGGTTAGCAGACATCCAACAGGGAATTGCAGATTCAAATTGATTCTGAAAGTTGCAATTTCAGGCAGTTTGACTGATTGAGAGAGCTCGATTTTATGCGATTGCGTAATGATGCAACAACCAATAAGAAAGGCGATTGTGAGGTGTGCTAGTTATGCAATTGGCGACATGCAGTGATATAATCATTGTCAAAGTCTGAATGCCTCTTTAAAGTAATTTGTAACAGAAGTAGTTTGTATCTCAAGACCAAATTAAGTGAATTGGTACAAAAAATCCTTGTAGCTCAGTAAACAATTTACTAGTCTGTTTTCAGTAAAGCATTTATAAGTTAAACGCAAACTGGATTCAGGAGTGCCATTTGTAAATATTTATCATAAAATGGCAGGATGTTTAGTTTTCAAGCTACTGAAGTCAACATGAAATCAAAATTGACTTAGTTTACTTTGTGAATACACATTTTTGGTGCTATTCGAAAGATCAGTCAGTTGCTTTTGGAAAAATTCCCTCAACCATTGTTTAAAATCAAAAAGTGTGCTTCACTTTTGACATTGTGGAAATAAATTGGGTTTCAACTGCTGTTTCATGTAATAACCTTAGCACAACATAAGCTACGCAACTGCAGAAAAGCAGTGTAGTATCTGAAAATGGCCAGTTGATGGTTTTTAAGGTTCTCTGTGTGTAGTGCCTTTATTAGAGAGAGTGTGTGTGTGTGTGTGTGTGTGTGTGTGTGTGTGTGTGTGTGTTTGGGCGCGTCTGACACAGCTGTCTCTTTTAGTTCTCTGTAATTTTTGGCTCTTTCTCCAGTGGGGAGGGACTCTGTCACTGAGGGAGCTACTTATACACTCCAGGAGACAGGACATCAGCGTTTGGTGTCAGACTTCCCAACATGCAAATTAATGACAGTGTACCATAAAGTGTGTGTGTGTGTGTGTGTGTGTGTGTGTGTGTGTGTGTGTGTGTGTGTGGTACTATGAGCTCATGAGATGAGAATAAGGAAACTGAAAGCTCAGTGTCAAATATCACATTAGAGTAAATTCTATTAATCCATGTTGTGTTGCCTGCAGTAATACTCCATTTGGTGTTTGTTACTGCGGTAAATATTTTAGTAAAAGAGTGACTGAACAGAAGTCTTCAGCAGCTCTAGAAATTACACTTATGGTATGCATCATATGGATCTTTTTTTTTTTGTGATCAGTGTATTGTTAATGACTAATTTTAGTTAAAATTTTAGTAATTTTGTGCATTTGTCATTTTTGCATATTTTTTATATATTTATTATATTATTATATAATTTATTATACATTCCTAATTAGCTTGAATTTTAGTTCAAGTTACATATTTCATTCAAGTTTTTAAACAAATATTTAGATTTTATTTTATTTCAGATAATATAATCAATACATGTAATGTATATAAATGCATGTGCAGTCCTCCAACAATACCCAATATCCATCAATAGCATGTTTCAAGGACACACATCTTTAATGTTTTTGTAGAGGACTTGTTAAAGTAAGATTTCTGAGAGACATCTAGCCTTGAGTGCATCCTGTGAGCATCTCTGAATGCCGCTGATTGTTTGGGGTCGTGATGTCTTTTCTGTGGTTGTGCTCTTGTGAGTCTGCGAGCCGCTGGTGACGGCCAGAGACATTGATTGTGACTTTGAGTAGCATGTGTTGTTATGAATGGAGGAGTGTTAACACACACATACAGATGCTCAGAGTGACTCAGCTCTGCTTTTGTTCAGACAGACGCTTGTGATGGGAAAAACAGATACTTGAGTTCAGTTGTTTCTCTGTGAATCTGATGTTTTAAATGCTAATTTACATTTTATAGAAATTCATTTGGGTTTTTAAACATGTATTACACCGTGTCCTAACTACACGCGACGCGACGCCGCGACACGCGATAAAAGGTATCTTTTCTATGTTAATTTGAGTTTTTGTCCTAACTAGCCGCGACGTGACGCCATGAAATTTCTAATTTAGAAACGGTTTCTATTTCCGCGACGTCGTGGCTGGAACAACAACATACAAACCAATTACAGTGATAATCTCAGGTACTGATTATGTGATTTATTCAATGTTAAACGTGTCTAATGTGAGTTTGAATATCATTCTGCGTGACCGTTAGCCATACTGAAAGCAACAACAGATAGTTTACCTCAGATCTTGAAAATAAGTTAAAACTGCGAACTCCATGTGAACCAGCAAGCGTATTCCATGACAAAGATGGCATCAGTCACTCAGTATGTACTTTTAATAATGTTAAAAAGGTTTAATATTTATGAATTAGATTATAAACATATCCATTTCTTTGCGAGTGCAGTGTGCTTCCAAGGAGAGCCCGCCCACACACGCTTCTGATTGGCTGTGATATTTGATCGATTCCGTCGCGTCGCGCAGTCGCGTCGCGTGTAGTGTGGACACCCAAACTGTGTTTCGCTGGAATCCTGTCGCGTGTAGTTAGGACACGGTGTTATGGAGCGATGAGATTGTATGTTATCCTATTTAATTGTGTCATTTAAACATTAGATTTTTGCTATTTATTGTATGCTTAAAAACTAACAACAAAAAATGGATGCTTACTTTTTCATTTTGGCTCCATCTAAATAATGGGCTTCAAAAAGACTGTTTACTTTAACCAGCTCTTTACACACACTGACCTGATTTCAGCACATTGAATTGCTGTTCACATACAAGTGTTGTTCTCAGATGATTCTCAAGTGAGGGTTATTTATTTATTTATTTAGTTTCATTTACTCAGTTCACAGGATTAAGGTGTTTTTGTGTTTTGATTCGTTTTTTTTTTTTTTTTTTTATGTGCATATGCATCATACGGATGTCATATGCATCATAGTCTACTTTGGTTGTTGCATTACTTTCATGAGGGTTTTTTTTTTTGGTCCAGTTGATGATTTAGAGATGGACAGTCAGAAAAATCCATTTAGTGTTTACTGCACATTTATTGCAATGTGTGTGTGTAGAAATGCAATGAAAAAATTCTGCATTGTTACATTTGGTTGTACTCCATCTACCTGGTTTGTTTGTTTGTTTGTAATGTTTTCTTTCCCCCCCCCCCCATATCTGTGTCCATATACTTAGTAAAAGGACTGATTTGAGTGCTAGTGTTTGGAAGCAGATGTGAGGTGTATTTTTAGAAGCCAGAGGTTTCGTGAGGTTGTGAGTGTCAGTGCAGGATTCAGCGGGGAGGATCTTACATAAGTAAACCCTGCTGAGATCCTTCACAGGGTGAAGACAGGGAAAGACGTGCGTACAGGGCCACCAGCCTCTTGGCAGCGAAACACCCTCTGAGTCGAGGTTTGACTGAGATGCAGCACGAAAGCTCCTGGGTCTCCAGCACATGCCTTTTTTGGTTGGTGTTGTGATGCAGTGTGATTGTGGTGAAGGACAGGATGTTTTTCACAACGTAATCTTATTTTGTGACTATCACGACTCAGGAAGAAGAAATAATGAAGCAGAAGATGATCTTTAGACACTGACTACTGAAAACCCATATTGGTCGATCATTGCAGACCTGAGTCAGCAGCTGTAATTGAATTAATTGATATATGTTGCATATTTACTACTGTCGGTTTAGGGTCAGTAATTTTTTTTAGTGTTTTTGAAAGTCTCTTCTGTTGCAATTATTTGATCAAAAATACAGAAAAATTTAAAATATTATTACAATTTAAAATAAGTGTTTTCTATGTGAATATATGTTAAACTGTAATTTATTCCTGTGATGCGCATCTGAATTTTCAGCATCATTCCTCCAGTCTTCAGTGTCACATGATCCTTCAGAAATCATTCTGATATGCTGATTTGCTGCTCGAGAAACATTTCTGATTATTATCAATGTTGAAAACCGTTGTGCTGCTAATATTTTTGTGGAAACCGTCATACATTTTATTTTTCAGGATTCACAGATGAATAGAAAGTTCAAAAGAACAGCATTTGTTTGAAATAGAAATCTTCTGTAGCATTATTACTGGCACTTTTGATCAGTTTAATGCATCCATCCTTCCTAATGACCCCAGATTTCTGAGCAGTAGTTGTTTGTAAGGTGGCGTCATTAGCTTTGGTGATGTGTGCTGTTCAGTGTCTATTCAAGCTGAAACGAACGTCTCTATTCCAATTTTGCCAGTTTTCAAGTGTGTAAGCGCTGAAAATGAAGTAGCATCTAGCGCCATCGCTGAGCGTTATTTTACCACGATGAAATAAACATTTATTGTTGTTCTGTGTTAGTGCGTCACTGAATTCAGATGGAGTCGGACGGTCAAAAGTCGTGATAATCAGAGTGTTTGAGAGCAGCAGAATGATGGAGCCGTAAAGGTCAATGCATTGACTGTAGTAAACACAGACTGCCTCCAGGGAGGGCATGGAGCCTGTTTCGTTTCCACGGCGACTGATAAGATGCTGATGTTTCCATGGTAACAAGGACAGATGCTGAGAAAGTGGCCATAAGTGCAGCTGCCATGTGACTTTTCAAATCAGAGTCTTTTTGTCTTAAGATGTTGTTGTGTGCTCAGCATCACTGAAAATATTCTTCTGTATTTTCACGAATGTATCTTAATTATGCAGATATGTAAATGAGGCAGCCCGCGGCCGGTTTCTGCAACAGTTGCTGTAGCTTCGGTAGGCGGTAGGAGAAAAGTGAACAGGCTGCGATCAACAGAATAATTAGCGTCTGCTCATCGATGCAGGAAACTCACTGCGTTCAGCCTGCAGTCTGACATTATCAGAAATCTAGTGTGATTTAAACATGAAAAAAACATATTCCTAGCTTACATTAAACTTCTCAGCAAAACTGAACGGCATCAGTTCAATGAAATGTTATTATACTGCCTGTTAGTCTGCTGTTTATGTAGTGATTTATTTGTTTTGTCCTTTAGTTTTTGCTGTTTCTTTTGAAATTACTTCCAGAAACATGTTTTGAGTTGAAATAAGATTGAATGCAGAGTTGATGATCTGCTTTTAAAGCTTCAATCTAGTGTATTTTCAGCATCTTTATTGTGTAAAATAGTTTGTTTTTCATTAGATTGAACTATTTTAAACTTGTACTTTTTTGGTATTGAATGTGTTATTTTTTAATCAATATTTGTCTCTCTGAGGTCTTTGAGTGGTTGTTGCAATGCATTCGCGGATTGTCTAAGTTTGAATATACATATTTTTTAAATTATATTTTTACATTATTTTATAAATTATTTTAAGTATATATATATACATTATAAATATTATATATTGAAGTATATAATATATATTATTTTATTTATTTATTTTTATTTTTTTAAGAAATTAATACTTTTATTCAGCAAGGACACATTCAATTGATGAAAAGTAAAAGTAAAGAAATTTATATTAAAAAAAAACATCTATTTTAAATAAATGCTGTTCTTTTGAACTTTCTATTCATCTGTGAAAAATCCTGAAAAATAAAATGTATCAGTTTCTACAAAAACAATTGGCAGCACAACTGTTTTCAACATTGATAATAATCAGAAATGTTTCTTGAGCTGTAAATCAGCATATTAGAATGATTTCTGAAGGATCATGTAACACTGAAGACTGGAGTAATGATGCTGAAAATTCAGCTTTGAGCACAGCAATCAATTACATTTTAACAAATATTTACATATAAAACAGCTATTTTAAATTGAAATAATATTTCACAATATTACTGTTTTCTCTGTATTTTTGATCAAATTATTGCTGCCTTGGTGAGCAGAAAACTCTTACCAGCCTCAAATTATTGAACACTCGTGTACCTCCTCTTTGGAGCAGAAATGTGCATTTAAACAGTTTCTAGGTAGGCAGCACACTGTTTTAGTGGAAAATCATAGCACTTGAGTTACTCTCAGTAGTAAGAATGACTGGATGCTTACTGGAGTTTCTTTTCAGAATATAAATAGCAGCATTGAACAATTTGTCAGCTCAGGTTGAGCGATGCTTTAGTTGGTGCTGAAAAATGTTGTGTAAAAGACTGCAATTGAATTGATCTGTTTCCCCTTCAGACAAATTATTGAACATCAGAGCATTCAGCAGGCGGTGTGAAGTTTACTTCTTCATGGCTAGCCGTGACAGAGAAGGAGCAGCTCTCCTAGATGTGTGTTTGCTTGACTGGATTACCGATTGTAAAGCCCGTAGCAGAGTCTCAGAGCTGGTGACAGAATTGATCAAACTGAACCCAAAGAGCCTATTTATGTCTCAAACTCAACGAATAGTGTGTTTGGCTCAGCAATAGTGGATTGGGTAGCTGTTAAAGTCCTTAGTTCTTACAGCAAGACAAGTTCTGCCATTTTTAGTGATGGAATTTACGAGGGAGGAATTTACAGCTAGAATAAAACTGGTTTTGGGCTGGTCCTCAGCAGGGTTATTGCTAAAACCATTTAAAAAAATACATAGATAATTAAAATCCTGAAAAAGATCCTTTAAAAAATAGTATAGCTAGTTTTCAAGTCAACGCTTTTTCAGTTTATGTTAAAGTACTAAAATAACTAAAAGTAAATAAACTAAAACTTAAACAAAAACACAGAACAAAATTACTAAATGTAATAGATAGATAGATAGATTGATAGATAAAATCTAATTAAAAATATTTACAAAAAATATGATAGTATATCAGTCATTCTAAAAGCAACATTTCTCATTTTTGTTTAGTGTAAGTTGAAGTAATAAAATAATACTAAAACTAACAACTAAAACTTAATAAAAGAAACAATGTAGATGTATTAAAATATTAAAAATGACAAAAACACTAAACAAAAATACAAAAAAATTTAAATAAACAAGAAAACAGAAAATGTAAATAAAATCAAATTCAAAATATTAAATTTATAATAGTAAATCAGTGATTCTAAAAGCAGCATTTTTAATTTTTGTTTAGTTTAAGTTGAAGTAATAAAAGAACTAATATTAAAAACTAAAACTTAAAAACTATGTAAATATTTTAAAAAAGAAATAAAAATGAAAAAACAATAAAAATACTAAAACTTGAACTAAAATTACAATGAAAAAATTGTAAAAATAAAATCTGATTCAAGATATTAACAAAATATATAATAGTATATCAATGATTCTAAAAACAGCATTTTGTCTTTTTTTTGTATAAGTTGAAGTAATAAAATAACTATAGCTAAACATTAAAACTTAAAAATTCACAAAACTAAAATGAATAAAAATGACAATCACACAACAGAAAAACTAAAATTTCAATGAAAACAGGAAAATTGTTTGAAAACAAATTCAAAATATTGACAAACTCTAATAGTACATCAATGATGGTAAAATAACACTAGTCGTCTGGCTTTTCCCATAATTCCCATAATCCCACTCAACATTACTCGACCTTACTCACTGGTGCTGTGTTTTTGGACACTCAAGGTCATTGCACACTGAGTCCGAAATTTTCGCGTGCGTTTTTCCATTTTTTCGTATTCCTCATTCTTTCCTATCAAATGCATGCTACGGATGCGAAAACGCAGAAAATCGAACCTGATCCGATTTTTTTTTTTTTCTGACGGACGAAAGTTTTGGAGGCAGTGTGTAAACGTAATTGACACAACGTGAGGCCATATTTATTTTTTAACGTGCGGAAATTTCGGACGAAAATTTCGTACTCCGTGTGCAATGACCTTCAGAGCCACTCGCGTTGACAAGGTTGCTGTTGCCATGGCGACGGGAGGCAGTTGCTCGGGAGACCTAAGTAAGCAGGGCTACCAAGGAAACAATGTTGGCTCTTAGGAGGAGGGGTGATGCTCTAAAAATAGCATCTGGGTAGACGGTTGTTGGCTTTATGTTCTCGCAGCTTCCCGACTTCATCTCTTTTTGACCACCTGTGTGTTTCTCCGGTGACATTGATAAATGCACTAAACCTCCACCTGAGATTGTGATTCGTCTCCTGCTCTTTTTATATCCCTGGTTCTGCTGCTTTAGAATCTCATTCCTAACATCAGCTACTGGGAGAAAATCTTGTAGTGTAATTAAAGTCTGCATGCTTCAGCAGACTCAACGGCTGCGTTATTTGTGATTCACCTGTCTGTTTGAATCTGTGTTTAGCCTTTTTCATCAGTATGTAAGTCGCATCCAGCCTTATGCTACATAACCCAACGTGTAGGTCAGTCAAGAGACTGTACATACATGTAGGTCAGGCCGTATGTTGGCACTGGACACTGCTGATCCTCGTTTCTGTTTGATGGCTTTGTTCAAACAGGAAGCACTTTTTAAACTTTATTTATTTATTTTACACATCTGACTCAAATCTGTTTTGATTGATTGATTCAACACTTATCAAATCTGTTTAGATTTTCAGACAACAGAAAATCTAAACAGATTAAGTTTATATTTAACCAATCAATCAATCTTTTGTTTTATTTTATTTTATTTTATTCATTCATCACATCCAACTAAAATCTGTTTACATTTTATTTTTGAGCCATAAATTTATTTACTTATTTACTAACTTTATTTATTTATTTACTTATTCATTCATTCATTTATTCATTCATCACATCCAACTAAAATCTGTTTACATTTTATTTTTGAGCCATACATTCATTTATTTATTTATTTATTTATTTATTTATTTATTTATTTATTTAACACATCAAACTCAAATCTGTTTAATTTGTATTTTTGTTCAGACAACAGAAATACAATTTACAATACAAAAAACAGACAGTACATTATTTATTTATTAATTATTAATTAATTAATTTACAAATTTGGTTTGTGTCAGTCTGGGAAATAAAAAAAAAAAACTAAAATCAATCAATCAGTTAGTTTATTTATTTATTTTTTCCATCCATCCCCAACATTTATATATTAATTGTATATTATATATTATAAAGTCCTTTTAGAAAGGCTTTCCATTATTTATATTTATTTTATTTCTTTAATATTTTATATTTAGTTTTAGTTTTAATTTTTAGTAGTTTTTTTATTATTAATTTGTGATGCAATATGTATGCTGTCAGATACACAGTGCAATAGCAAAAGTTGCTACAGTACTAAGTTACTACTAAATGTACTTTTTATTGCGAATGCATATGCAAATGGAAAAAAAAAAAGTCTGTATTCTGCAACCCAAAATGGCTTATAAAAAAAGTCTGTATTCTGCAACCCAAAATGGCTTATTTTTCTGCTTATGTCACTCTGCAAAGGATATATATATATATATATTTTTAGCACATTTTTTTGTTTTTGTTTTAGATTTTAAAGGGGAGCAAAAACAGGTTCTTTCCATACATTGCTGATAGCAGATTTAGCACACAGTGCCGTATCCTACTGGTTCAGTGCGAGTTCAATACCAGACAGGCATCTTCTTTCAGTTGTGCTTATGTAACGGGGCCGGTGGGTCTCAGTCTGGGGTCAGATGAGATCATCCCTACAGTGTCTCTGTCCCTGACAGCCTGGAAACCGCTCGCATTGGGACACAGGAATGATTTGACGCGTTCAGTGGACAGAGCCTCGCGAACACACAGACGTGAAGCACTTCTGAACTGTGCAAGCGCCGATTCGCTGTTAGAGTCAGTGAGATAAATGCATGATGAAAATAGTTTCTGTTTGAGTGAATCCAGGGATTCTTCCAACATTTTTAGCAATGTTTAATAAGGCAAGCATAACTTTTGGTTGGTTAAAGCACCACACTGATTAGATTAAGAGATGGACATGGTTTGAGGATGGGAAGTTGAGGAAGCAAGCTAATTTGTTTCGTGAAGTCGCATCATTTTTCACTGTTGAATGTGTTTGAAGACGCCCTTCATCCTAAATCATCATCTGATAATTGTCATCTTCAGCGCTTGCGTAAGGTGTTTCATTCGCGGATCATGGACTCGTGGCTGGTGGGATGTATGTTCTACTGAAACAACAGTTGCTGATGGAGGAAATTAGGCTCAGAAATGATGGTGTTTGTGTAACCGCAGTGACTGTTTTGATGCTGATGGACACTTTGTCTGCTTGCGTTAACAACGGATTGAAGGTGTACTGACAAAGCATCTCAGTGTTGAGTTTTTTTGTTTGAATTAGACGAGCATGAAATATTCATGATAAAACTTAGCAAGTAGTTCACACATTTCATCTTTGTTGAACTAGCTTTAACTTTCTTTGAAACATCTGGGCCGCATTGACGTCTTTGAAAGGCCAAAGCATGAGAAGAGTTTGCATCACTTCTTCACTACTTTAAAGGAATGTTCTGGATTCAGTGCTATTTCACATCTGTGAAAGTATCATTCATTTGTTTTGATCTTATTTATTTATTTATTTTAGTGCTGTCAATCGATTAAAAAATTTAATCACGTTAATTACAGTCATGGACTGTGATTAATCACGATTAATCGCAAATTTAAAATACTAGGATTTACCTGTAAATGTGTTGAAATAAAGAAATGCATGACAGACTAGTTTATGGAAACAGAACCTTTCACACTTCCGCCAGGTATGAGACATAATCCTTATTATTCTTTTATCATTATTCTTCTGTTTTTATTCAGCCATTATCAGCCTTTATACTGGCAATAAAACATTTACCAAGCCACATCGCTTCAATCCCAGTATACATTTACCCAACTATTATCAAAAGTATTTCTAAATAAATACAACAAAACATTTTCTGGCGACCTTACGTGACAAAATGCATTATGAAGAAGAATTGGACCTGTTCTGCAGCTGCATTAGAGCTAACATTAGAATCATGCTACATAAGACAATTTATGAGATTAATAGTACACTTTTACTCAAAACTCACTTTAAACCATTTTAATTTGGTTGTTTACTGTTGTTAAAATATGCTATTTATAGCCTTTTTGTATTGCTGTACAAATTAGCATTTCAGATGTTCACATTCATTATTGTTATGAAAATATCCAAATCTCAAGAAAATCACATACAAAACATATCCTATCGTAATCGTGTGTTTATTATTTTATATAATCTATAGTGGCTGTTGTCATGTTTATTTCTTCTGTGTAAAAGCCTTAACATGTATGTTCTGGCTGAAACTCACGTTGTTTGTGATGTTACAATCGCCTCTCCGTTCTTAAGTTGCCAGGTATACAATCCAAGTATAATACACATTAGTAAAAGGATCTATTTTAATTTTTATTTGTCTATATGCACTTTGGGCGGCCGCGGTACATTATAAAAGTAGTCCAAAAAAACGCAACCCACAGCTCTGTAATTTTTCCCGCGACTGCATTTTCAAAATAGACCAATTGTGCGGGAAAACCGTTTCCCTGGCAACACTGGTTCGCTGTACCCTTATCACACAACGATAGATAACCTTCCGCGCTGCGATGACGGCAAGAAGTTAGGGTCAAACCTTATCAAACGATTAATTTGTGTTAAAAAAATATTAACGCATTAAAATTGTTAGATTAATTGCATGCGTTAACGCGTCAATGTTGACAGCCCTAATTTATTTAAATAATTTTGTATTATTTAGTATTGTTACTGATTACTGATATATTTATTATAATATGTTGTTCTTAGTAGTAGTAATATTCATAATATTTACATGATGTATTTATACATTTTTTAGAATAAATGATATTCATTTTATTTATTGTAATAAATTCATAATTGTAACTCATTATTATTATTATTATTATTATTATTATTATTATTAGCATTATTATAGTATTAATAATAATATAAAAATAAATATTTATACATGTAATAGAATAAATATGCATTTATTTTATTGTGATAGTTCATTCATAATTTTAACATTATGAATTATTATTATTATTATTATTATTATTATTATTAACATTTTGCTCTGAGCTGAGTCAAGGGTTTAAAACAGTGTTTTCTATTTATCTGGCATTCCAGATAAACAGAAGTTCCATTTTTGTTTATTCATCTTTTTATCACTCTCTTTTCCTTCTCTGATTGGAGTGACATACATACACATATATATATATATATATATATATATATATATATATATATATACACATACATATACATACATGTATACTTAAATAAATAAATAAAGCACTGTGTGTACTGTATTATTTTGAAGAAATTTTCCGTATTTATTTTTTCAGGTGTTTTACCTGCGTTTTGAATTTCACATTGCATGGTGTTGTGTTTTGGATTTAATGGAAATGTCAGTAAAATAAATGGATAATGACCTGCCAGTACTTTTGTCTGTTATTTTACGTATTTATTTCTTACAGTGAGGAATGATGTTGTCTTTCTGCATAGGAGCTGTTTCACACTGAGACATGCACAGACACATGTTGCAGGAAATTCAATATATTCAACACAGAGTACAGATGAAGATATAGCTGTATGTAAGAGGAAAACAAAAAAACAGATACTCTTTGTCTAGAGATATCATCCATATGCAAATCTATGCCTCCGATAATCTAATACTGATACTGACTGCGTGTCTGGACATTTACAGACTGATTATGTTACCCAAAAAGACTTACGATAGACGTGCGCACTTTCTGAAACTGTGTGTGTAAATGGATGCTCATTAAGCCCTTCCTCATTTTGCATGCATGTAGCCTCAGGGATGATAGTAGTGTGTCACGATCAGAGAGAGGAGAGAAGAAAAGATGGATGCAGAGAGGACAACGTGGAGAAAACGAGAGAGGCAGAGAAGAAGGAGGGAGCTGGTTTTGGGGCAGCGAATGAACAGCCACATTACGAGGCATG
Source organism: Spinibarbus caldwelli (assembly GCA_039654775.1). NCBI lineage: Eukaryota > Metazoa > Chordata > Actinopteri > Cypriniformes > Cyprinidae > Spinibarbus > Spinibarbus caldwelli. The sequence continues at coordinate 1,700,125 of CM077263.1, read as the reverse complement.
TGATTCCTGCCATGGCAAAAGCTGGCTGAGAGAGAGAGGGAGAGAAAGAGACGCTTCCAGCTAGATCTCAGTGCTGCTTAGTCTGCTGTCGCGTGCAGAAGCAGCAGAGAAGGTTACATTCTAAGTCATTTTTACACAGGAAAAGGACTTAAAAAGACACCCAAATCCGAAGGGAAACAGAAGCATGTCCTCTCTCTCGAACCAACAACCAGCGTCTCCGTTCTCAGAATATAGTGAGCTATGTAAAGTCCCATCCATGTCCACTTCAGCCACCCCTCCAGGTTGGGACTGGCAGCATGGAGACCTTGGGGCACCGCCGAGTTTCGGAGGTGGCCTTCGGGCAACGGGAATGACAGATGAGGACAAGCTATGCTTTTACGAGTCTCCTTCTGAGCTCAACGTCCCTGGACGAGGAGCCGTTCCAACAAGCATGTCTTTCGGCAGTACTGGGGACAGTCCAGAAAGCCTCTCATCCTCGTCTCCTTCCGCTGCGTCTTTTGGAAAATTTGCAGACAACAATAGCATGATGCTTCTGGAATCATCTGAGGGTCACAAAGAGGTTCTGTCACCACTCAAACCTTTGAAACCGGCTTCGTTCTCCGGATTGCTTCCGGAAGAGAGTCCCTGCACTCCATCGGCTCTCACGCCTCCAAACTACTGCGTCATTGGTGTGGTCAACGATAGTTACCTGGAGAGCAAAGATGAGCGGCCGAAAGCTGAAGGGTCTTCGTATGAAAGCGAGGAAGAGGAAGACCTTGAACCTTGCTTCATGGGAAGAGCCGAGCAACAGAGAAAAGCGATGAAGCGAGCAATGTCCGAATGTTCGCATCTTTCCGTACCTGCCAGTCTCGATCTTCCGGATAAGTATCCAGGTGGAGGCGTTCTTGACAAGTTGCCTTCGCCCATCGGAGGACCTCGTCGCCAGCATGCTGCTGCTATGAAACGCTCTCTAACCGTAGCCGACGATCAACCTCCGACCCCGCCGCCAACCCTCTCAGCTGGAGCCACTCGCAACGACCTGCGGAACGATATCGAACTACATTTCCCCCCTTTTCCTACACGCAAAGACCAAAGCAGCTTTCCCCTCTCGCCTGTGGAGGACCTGTTGGAGGGGCCATTCATTGACAAGGATCAAGGAGTCGTTCTACCCGTGCCGGTGACAACACGTGCTCTTAATGGGACTTGCAACAACGCTGGAGACAAAATCGACACGATTGCTGAGGCGTTTGAGGGTAGGTGATGGCGAGAGTAACATTTGAGGTGTAAGACGTAGAGCAGCTTTTTTATTGGTGCAATCTGAGGTGAGCAATGTGATCGAGAGAAGCATGGCATAATCGTTCTTAGAAACAAAGAAATTAAAGTTTGGAAAGCATGTTTCAATGGGTTTTTGCAGTGATACCATTGAAGAACCATTTTGGGTTCCCCCAAGAACATTTAGTCAAAAGAGTTTTTAAAAGAACCCATTTTCAAAAATAATGGTTCTTTATTGGCATCCTTTGGTTCCATGAAGAACTATTAACATACATGTAAAAAAAAAAAAGAAAAAAAAAAAGGTTGTTTTGGAATGGAATTGAATCTTTTTCCAGTATAAAGATTCTTCATGGAACCATGGATGCCAATGAGGAACCTTTATTTTTAAGAATGTGTATGTGTAAAAAATTGGATTTATTTAGTCAATATGATGAGACATGGAGAGAAGCATGGCATAATCGTTCGTAGAAATGAAAAATTAAGGTTTGGAAAGCATGTTTCAATGTATTTCCAATGGGTTTTTGCAGTGATGCCATAAAAAAAGAACCATTTTGGGTTCTTTAGTGAAGAGTTATTAAAAGAACCATTTTTAAAAATAATGGTTCTTTATTGGTAGGGCTGTGCGATTAATCGAAATCGCATTGAAATCGCGATTTGAGACGTGATTTTCTAATCGCAAAGCCTGCGATGTGGATGCGATATTACTCTGTTCCAGAGCATATGCGTAACAGCCTTGAGTGGCAGTCTTACTAACTAATAGAGTGAGCACACCTCCGTCTGTTCTCCCCAATCAGCACTGATCTATCCAACTGCGCAAACACCCACCATTAAAAAAAAAAACAGAAAGCAAGAGAGAGAGAGAGGGATTATGGCATCTACAGGGTCAGATCGATAGTTAGGCAAATTAAAACTAAAGAAAAACGTATGTAACTTCAGCTTCGAAATGACAGACAACGAACAAAAAAGGTCATTTGCAAGAGCTGCGTCACAACTCATATCAAGAGCTCCTTTAAAGCGCATCTGGCAATATGGATGAGGCTTGACGCACGCGCGCAACCTGTGTCAGCTCGCGCCTGGCTCCGCGTTTAAATCAAATATAAATTCAGTCTAACTGCTTGCTAATTTCACTTGGATGAAATGAAACATTCAGCACATTTTCCACTTGTTCTTGAAATCCCAAATACTTAAAAATAAATATAAATCTGACAAACTATAAATAAATCAGCCTATGTAACATATGTAATATTTTAATAATCGACTACAGCAATACAGTTCATTTATATAAAAAATAAACAAATATTTCCTGTGAAATTCAGTAATTAAGTAAATTCTGTAAAAGTAGTTATACCATTATAATCTTCCCTGCTGAAAAAAACAAACAAACAAACAAAAAAAATAGATCTCCTCCCAAGACACAATAGAAAATTTAATGGGAATTGTATTGGTTTTAATGTAAACTATAATGGTATCTACTGGAATTTCATGGATTCTATTGGTGGAATACAATATGGCAGATGGCAACCAGTAGAACAACAGTAATTCCTACTGGAATAATGCCCAAAACAAAAAGGAATTTTGTAATGGTTTAATGGAAACTGTAAGAATTTCTGTTAATGGTTTCTATTGTTTTTTACATTTACATTTATGCATTTAGCAGATGCTTTTATCCAAAGCGACTTACAGAAGCTTGACTTTGCAAATTTAAAATCGCAATATCGGTCAAAAAAATCGCAATCTGATATTTTCCCCCAAATCGCACAGCCCTATTTATTGGCATCTATGGTTCCATGAAAAACTATTAACATGCATGAAAAACTGGTTGTTTTGGAATGGAATGCAACCTTTTTCCAGGATAAAGAAGCTTTTATACATTGATATGAAAGATTCTTCATGGAACCATGGATGCCAATGAGGAACCTTTATTTTTAAGTATAAAATTGGATTTATTGAGTCAATATGATGAGACATCGAGAGAAGCATGGCATAATCGTTCATAGAAATGAAGAAATTAAGGTTTGGAAAGCATATATGTCAAATAAAGACTCCAAAAGAGGGTTTTTGTAGTGATGCCATATAAGAACCATTTTGGGTTTCTCAAAGAACTTTTAATGAACAGTTCTTAAAAGAACCAGTTTTCTTATAGTCTTAAAAATAAAACTTATTTATTGGCATCTGTTGCACCTTTAACGTCCTTCACACTAATAAAAATGGTTCTTTTGGAATAAAATAGAACCTTTTTCCAGTATGAAGAACCTGTTGTGCATTGATGGGGAAAAAAGGTTCTTCATGCAACCATGGATGCCAATAAGAAACCTTTATTTTTATAAGTGCATATAATGAGGTTTATTGAGTCAATATGAGGAGACAGGTTCCTAGACTAGGACTGCGTCTTTCTGATGGGTAGCGGTGGCAGAAGTAGGTGATTCATGTAGTGTCTCTGTTCTGTGTGTATGGCACTATCACGCCACTGCTGAACGCATGCTCATTACCAGCTACAGACGAGCAGCGGACAGCGTAAGTAATATCCGTCCTGATTTCCTAGAGTAAAACCTCCCCCTCAGTAAATCGAGGTCAGAAACTCTCCTCAACGTGTGCCGCATTTTTAATTATGGGTAGAGCTCCAGAAATCTCCTGCTGCACCCTATAACGGTTAACGCTTGCGAGTTTTGTTTTTTGTTTAAAGAGTAATTCACAGGAGGGGTGTGTTAAATGGTCTAGTTTAATCCCTCAGTTGTCTTCTGGCTGGTTTGACAGATAGTGGAAATGCAATGTAGCAAATGTCTGAATGAAACGTTTCCTGCCTCAAGGGGAAGCAAACAAAAGATAAAATCGCTGGTGAAATGTCTTTGATGAATGGAAAAGCAGGTGCAGATAATGTAAAGTGTGGATTAGTGTGCTGACGATGGTGAGTCATGGATGGATGCTTGTAGCAAACTAGTTTTCAGTTTGCAGTTATTAATGCAGGATGTTTGTGATTTCTTGAATTAATTTTGGTTGATTTGGAGTCTGGATGGTTTTAGTGAAATGGGAGTGTCTGGAAGTGGGTGTTACTGAAGGTCATGTGATCTGCTTGCATGACAAATCACACTGAATACACAAGACTTGCTTTCACGATTTCAGCATTTAACAAAGATGACAGCAGTACTTGAACTGCTAACTGTTATATTATCCAAAAAGTGGTCAAAAAAGATCTAAATCCATAATGAAATTAAATTTGAAACAATTTGCCTCAGTTATCCTGTTCAAAAACATCAAAGTAAATGAGAAGCATTGTGAAAAATACGGTATCTACAATCCCAGACATTCCTATCCAGGCAGGATTTGGTTTATCAAAGGACACATGGAAACTGAAGGTAATTTGCGCTATGGTTTTTGCAGAGGTTGCTTCACAAAGTACATCTGTGAAAACTAGTCCTGTCAGTCTAGTATCTGTCTGTTTTGTAGGTGTCTTCACATTTATAGACTGATTTCCTTCATTTTTAGCAGGTGTTGTTCTGCTCTCTGGCTTTATTTCATTTCTCGCTGACATGCACTCAGCAGTTTCTCATCTGCTTTGATGTGTCACTGTGAAACTGGTGTCTTTGTTATTATAAATGCACCTGAGCCATGTGGAAATCGATCAGCTTAATGCAGGAGTTCTTACTCGACTCAATGCATAGATATTTCTACAAATAGCTGAAATCCACGCTTCGCTCAGTGGTGACAGATTCATTTTAATACAGGATGCAGTATTTTTGCACGCTGGGAAGCAGCTTATATGTGCAAAAGAAAAATGCTGCTGGAATATCAATGATGGCTGATTTTATTTATTTATTTCATGCTCACTAGATTTAATCTTCAATGCAAAATGTGAAGTAAATATGCAAATAGGCTCCTTTACAAAACAGTTTCTTATTGATTTGGAATAGAACCAGATTTCTGTGCATGGTTTATGGGAGCAGACTTTACAATAAGGTCCCAACTATGCATTAACTAACAATGAGCAATGTATTTGTCACAGTATTTATTAATGGTAGTTATTTTTAGTTCATGTTTAGGTCTACTAAATGATATTATCAGATGCATCTTTTGATTTAATAATGCATTAGTAAATATTAAAATTGACATTAACTAAAATTAATGAATGCTTTCAAACTATTTTTGATTAGTTCATGTTAACTAATGTAGTTAACTAATATTAACGAATGAAACCTTATTGTAAAGTGTTACCTATTTACATTTTGCTGTTAAATTAAGTAGCACCTGTTGGATATTGTCACACATCATGTCATAATTGCATTGCGATTAGAAAACAGTCTTTTCATTATAAACCGGACGGATATAATTACACGAGTGAATGAATATCACAATAACGTTCTCATGAGATGAGGTAAATGGTTGTGGTTTCTCTGAACTCTGTACAGTTGTTATGGTACTATTTTATCATTAAAAATATATATTTATTGTAAATTTACCAGTGGGATTTATCAGGAGTCATTAAGCAAAGTTCATTCTCAAATACTCACTCAATGATGCTGTTAATCATTGTAGTTACTGATGCCATATCCCACTATACTTGTTTTAAATTATGATCTGCAACTTTAGCTGCAGAACTCTGTTTTGTCCTTCAACTCAAGGACACGAGGCTTCTCAAAGAGACGAACAGTCTTTTTAATGGATCTGCCATTGAACGTGAAGTGACCAGAGAGCCGCCTGTAAGATATATTACACATGGATGCCGGCCAAACTCAAGACAGCATCTCTCTGGCCTCATAACAGCTCTCCGCTTTAGTCTTTCTTCTCTCAGCCTCATCCAGCTGTCATTTATCACACCGCTCTCTGAAATACTTGACTCTGATTGGTCGAATTACAACAGATTGTTTTCTTAGTTAAGTGATTATCTACATCCTACAACTTTTTTCTCACATAATAAAATAAAGTACACTCAAATCAGTTGGAATATCCATTTCTTTAGTTATTTAGTAAGTCGTTGTACCATTACCCAAAAGTGAAAATGAAGTTTACTTTCTCAGGGTTCGTACAAGGTGCTTAAAGTGCTTGAAGTACTTGAATTTCTTAAAAAATAGTATTAAAATCTATAGTATTAAAGTCTCATTTTAGTGACCCAATTATCTGCATTTAGTCTCATCTTGTGAGCTAAGTGTATTGTCACACCCCTAGTGTCGATAAGCGGTGCTATAGCTCATAATTTTCCAAGTGTATGATATAGCTTTCATTCTTCAGGTCAATCATATATTCATGAAAAAAAAAAAAAAATCACTTTGAATAAGGAAAGCGATAACTTTGCCATAGTATCCTTTCACATGTTAAAGTTACCACAGTCATTGCATTCTTTTGTGCTGCACTTTGTGCACCATTTTGTTTTATTAGTTTATTAAAATTTGAAATGATAACGATATTGTTTGATAAGTGAGATCTCTGATATTAATCCTTGAAAACCGAAAAAAAGAAATTTCATTTTGCAGTTTCTGTACGAACCCTGCTTTCTGTTCATATTATACCTGGACTTTGAAGTGGACCCAAATCTCTTTCTTTCCATTAACATTTAAGCATCCAGCTTATATGGATATATTTATTGCATTAATTTTTGCAGCCTTTTGCAATTGAATTATCATGATTGTGGCAGCTCAATCAGTTTTAATACAAAATGTGTATGTAATGAACCTTTAATGAACCATTTTGTCTTTTATCATTGGTTTGCTAATTTTTTGCTCATGTTTATATATTAACCTGTTTTCAACTCTTCAACTTGTTTCTCTCTACTAGAAAACTCTGAGAAGAACAAGCCGGAGGTGAACAAAATGGACACCGTCCAGAAGTTTGACAACTTTAATGTTGTTAGCAAGACGGAGAAAAATCAGAAAATGGAAAAGATGGAGGAGAAAGACAAAACTGACCACACAGACAAACAGACAACCAAAGTCGAAAACACAGAAGCTCTGGACAAAAACAAAGACGTGGACGTTGGTAAATCAGAGAAGATGGACAAGGATGAAATAGTTCACAAAGTAGAAATGCCAGTGAAAGTTGAGAAGATTGAACCGTCGGAGAAAACTACTAAAGATGAGACTGAAAAAGCTGATAAGGTTGAGAAGACTGCAGACAAAAAAGAGACGACTGAAAAGATTGATTCCTCTCCAAAGGTGGAGAAAGAGAAGGTGGAGCCGGTGGAAAAGGTTGAGCTGAAGACGGAAGAAGTGAAAGTCGTGGAGAACAAGCAGGAAGTGAAAGTCGAAGAGAACAAATCGGATCAGAAAGTGGAGAAAGATAAAGAAGAACAGGTGAAGGAAGTGGAAAAGGAGAAAGCAGAACAGAAGACAGAACAAGACAAGACAGAAAAGGACAAAGTAGAACAGAAAGCAGAAAAGATTGAGCCAGCTGACAAGAAACCTGCCAAAGCTGAGAAGGACGAGAAAGCCAAAAAACCAGCTGCTAAACCCTCAGCGGCCAAGCCTACGGTAACCAACGGTGCACCTGGAAAAGACTTGACTAGTCCTGAGAAGAAGACCAAGGTTTGTGAAAACGTTCTGTTGTCTCTTTGTGCTCCATTGACCTTCCTGCTTTTGCTTCCGCTAATGCTAATGAGTTTGATTCTGTTCTTAAAGCATGTTAATGCCAAAACTAAACCAAAATTCATTTATCACTGTTTCAATGTAGGGTTGGGAATCGAGAACCTAAAACAAAGCAGTGTTATTTTGGTATTATTTATCTACTATTATAGCTTTTATTACTATTTTGCATTAGCTTTTATATTTATATTTTCAATTTTTATTCATTTTAGTTTCATTTTTAGTCATTTTTATATGTGCTTTTGTAATTATTTATTTATTTATTTTATTACTATTTAGTTTAGTATTTCCAGTTAGCAATTTGTGTAGGGTTGGGGACCTAAAATCAAAAACAAAATGCTGCTATTTTAGTATAATTTATGTACTATTATGGTTTTTATTAATATTATGTATTAGCTTTTATTTTTGTATTTTCAGTTTTCATTTTAAATTTAGTTCACTTTTTTGTTGTTGTTTTTTTATTTTGCATTTTTTTTCTTCTCTTATGTATGCCTTTATTTCTGTCATGTGAATGCTGCATGATTGTAAAGTGTCCTTGAGTTTGTAGAAAGGCGCTATATAAAATAAACATATTATTATTTTTATTTATGTATTTATTTTATTTATTTATTTATTTATTTCACTTTTAATTTTAGTTCAGGTTTAGTTTTTAGTTATTTCCAGTTAGTAAATTTAATGTGTGAATGAATGAATGGAGTGAGTGAGTGAGTGAGTGAGTGAATGAATACATACATACATACATACATGCATACATAAATAACTTGGTTGCCAAGCCTATCTAATATTTATATTTTAAGCTTTTCATTCAGGTCCTTTAGTGGCTCAGCAATTTCTACATCCTTCCTATGATTAACGTTAAGAAACTGAAATCAGGAAATTTCTCACGCTTCCCATCCCTACATGACCATCTAATAAACAGAGTAAACTTGATGTTTACTCTAGATATAATGACAGAAAATTTAGTCTGATCTTGTGCTTTTTTTGGCCTGCTCTGCTCATGTCGCTGCCGTTATCATTTGTCCTCATTCTATTTTTTGTTCATCATTTGCCATCCATCCGTTGGGTTTGCTGTCCATCCATGTAGCCTGTCGCCGGCGCAACCAAACCTAGCTCTGCCAAGCCGCGGCCGAGCTCCGCCTCCAGCGCTGCAGCCGCGCCCAAGCGCCCCACCCCTACCTCAGCCACCAGCGCACCCATTCCCCTCAGCAAAAAAGCCCCTGTGCCCAAAGCACCTGCCCCAGCCGCTGGCACCAAACGGCCAGCCACAGCATCCACACGACCCTCCACTGCGTCCAGCACAGCGACCAGAGAGCTCAAGCCCAAGGTGAGTCTCCATCCGTCTGCTGAAGACGACATCGGAAACCCCTGCTAAAGGTCGAAGCGACTCAATTCGGCGCTGCATGGATGCTCTGGTTGTGTGTGCCATTCATGCTTGATCACATCAACATGTGTTTTGTAGTTTAACTGTTGTTTAAACTACTCTATGGTGCAAAAGATTGGGATCGGTTATCAGAAGTGGGTCAGCAAGGCTGCATTTATTTGATTAAAAATACAATAAAAATGTGAAATATTTTTAGAATTTAAAATGACTGTCTTTTATGTGAATGTTTAAAAATGTAATTTATTTCTGTGACGCAGTGCTGAATTTTCAGCATCATTACTCCAGTCTTCAGTGTCACATGATCCTTCAGAAATCATTCTAATATACCGATTTGCTGCTCAAGAAACATTTCCAATTATTATCAGTTGAAAACAGTTGTGCTGCCCAATATTTTTGTGGAAAACATAATTTTATTTTTTAGGATTCACAGATGAATAGAAAGTTCAAAAGAACAGCATTTATTTGAAATCATTTTACTGTCACTTTTGCTCAATTTAATGCATCCTTGCTGAATAAAAGTATTAGTTTTTTTAAAAAACAACAAAAAATGTAGATGTATATCTACAGAGAAGCTAAAAAATATTAGAGCTCCTAAACTTATAAAATTACTAGTTATAATAGAATTTTTTCTTGGAAGCTAGAGTTAGAAATTACTCACTGCAGTATCTATAAAATGTTTTATTCCAGTCATGAACCCCTTGAAAGGGCCATTAAAAAACCTAATATAGTTTATTATGTATACTATGATGATGTTTTCAGATCTGACACACTCAACCTTTGCTCTTGTTAAATCTCTTTAAAAATGAACAATGTTCAGTTCAAGTCTTCCCTCTAGTGGTCATCTGTTTAACTTCACTACTGACTAAAATCAGTTTAACTATTGAAATGAAATGAAGGTTAATATGTACTATTAGCAATCAGATTAACAATAACAAACAGAAAATACAGTTTCATTGTTGGTTATAAAGCGTGTGTTTCCACAGTAGTATTAAGAAATATGATTGAATCCACAATAAGAAAAGAGAGGTTTGGCACATAGGGTTTTTTTGGTTAGGCCGTATTGGTGTGATTGGATTCTTAGGAAGTGACTTTATCTGAACCCGTCAGGCTATTTTTAGAGCAACAGTAACATATTTTTGGCTGAAACGTCTCTGTTTGATTTTGATGTGTTTTTACTACAGAGAGAATATCACAGTGCTACTGACCCTAACTAACCCTGTGTTTCTCCTCCGACAGACGGCCACAGAGAAACGCCCGCCTGTGCCAAAGGCTGCTGTCGCTCCGGCTCGGCCCACCGCAGACAAACCTGCGACCGCAACACGCACCGCAGCCAGCGCTCCTGCAGCACGACGCCCAGGTCAGACATGATGTGTTTAAAGATGAGCCATTGCATTTTGTGCTGATTTATGAAATACTAAGAATATTCACTTTATGCATTTCTATTTTTGTGTTTAGTCGCAAAGACTGAGAGCAAGCCGGGAGAGGAAAAGAAACCGAGCACACCGAAAACTACAGGTACAGCAAACACCAAACCAGCCATAATGCTATATTTATGTATATTTATGTATACACTACTGGTTAAAAGTTTGGATGCATCACTAAATATAGTAAATATAGTAATGTTGTGAATATGCAATTAATTGCAATTTAAAAGAACTGCTTATATTTTAACACTCTGGTGTTGACTGGGGGTATATATAATATTTTTATTTAGTAAAAATTACATTTATTGAGCAATGTGTTTATTGATGGATGCTGAAAAATCAACTTTGCATCACAAGAATAAATTTAATTTTAAAATATATTCAAATAGATAACACAATTATTTTAAATAATAATAATGTGTATGAATATAAATTAAATATTTTTATTCTTTTAAAATTACTTTTATTCAGTACGTTTATTGATGACTGCTAAAAATTCAACTTTCCATCTCTGGAATAAATTGCATTTTAAAATATGTCCAAATAGAAAACAGTTATTTTAAATTATAATACTATTTCACAATATTATTGTTTTTGCTGTGTTTTTAATCAAATAAGTACAGCTTTGGTGAGCAGAAGACAACACCTATAAAAATAGTAATTATTCCATAATTTTGAACGGTAGTGTATGTTGAATAATACAAAAATTCAGTGTAGTAACTTAAAAGCAACAAGTAAAAGATGCAGAGATGCGGTGCTGACAAACACACATTTAAATCCATGAAAAATCTCTTTAAAATCCAGAAGTGAATTGCGCAGCAGGAATGAGTTCAGGATAATCTCGCACACGGAGCTCAGCTGGTCGACCGCTGCACTGCTTCTTACCCCCGTTTCCAGAGATTTGAACCAAACGCAGCGGTGCAGAGAGATTATTTTAATCTGACACATAAAGAGGGTTTTGTGCTACAAACTGAACATTCAGATATCCTTCAGAAACTAGTGCTCACTTATGTAGACGCCATTTATAAAGGTTTTGGCATTGCATTTATTTCTCTTAACTTTCTGCAGAAGTGTTTCAAAGCTCAACTACATCCCTAAACGTGTTTCTCTTAAACATAGTTAAATCAGTTGCGGAGGCTCGATTATAATATTGTTTTCTGCTGGATTCCAGGACATAGTGGAATTATTGGAAACGAACAAGCTGACATAGCTGCAAAACAAGCTCTTACAGAAAATGTAAATGAACACCAAATCCCGCCCTCTGATGTGAAGCCAGTAATCAACAAATACATACTGGAGAAATGGCAACCTGTATGGGAAGAATGTCAAAATAACAAACTTTTTGAAAAAAATTCTGTTGTAGGAACAAGATATATTAATTCTTTTTTAAATCTAGGCATGACCAAGTTGTGTATACAAGGTGTCGTATTGGACATACTAGATTAACTCATGGACATTTATTGATTGGTGAAGAAGCACCAAAATGTCAGTATAGTGACGGTGAAGCATGTGCTTTTGGTCTGCCCAATATTTAATGTCATGATACAAAGGTTATTATAAGGACAAACTCTTAAGGACTTGTTTTACAGTTTCTTTCAAAAGTAAATTAAAAGAATCTTTTATAGAATTTTATGTACGCTTTGTTTTATAATTGCTTTATTTAAAGGGGTCCTATTATGCTCTTTTACAAAGTCTTGATTTTGTTTTGGGGGTGTCCTAGAACATGCTCTCGTGCTTAGTGGTTTGAAAATCGCATTACAATACCTTTCTCCCCAGCCTGGCACAAACGGCTCGATTAGTTCCGGGTTTGATGAAGGCCTGCCTTCCGGAAAACGAAATGTGTTGTGATTGGTCTGTCCCAGTGCGTTGTGATTGGCGAACAGCTTAGACGGTGTTTCAGTACTGCCCCGCCCCTTGCCAAAACAGCAAGTTCATCAATATTGCCATATCAATTCAGACCCCGAGAATACTGAACAAGAGTATCGCGCAGAACCTGTGCACACACGGATATTGCAAGACATATTAGAGTGGTAACGTTATTTTTGGCTAAATCACGTTTTAGATATGATGTCAACAACCACTTAAAGACAACTATATTTACTATGTACAGATAAGTGCAACAGTAATATGTATTACATTGCAGAAACGGCATACAACTTATACTTTGAAACGTAAATAACACACACAACAACAAATAAAGCAGCATACTTACAGGCTGTGATGCAGATACAGCAGATTGTCCTGACAAAGTGGGAACTGCTCTGTCTTTCAGCAAAAGCTTTTTGGTGAAACCAGCACTGTACTCCCTCATGTTGTGGAAGCTGTCCTATTAAAAAAGTAAAATGCACAGCACATTCAAATTTCCGTAGGCGGAATTTATTTTAAGAATATTCTAATGGGCCGCTTTGTGACATCACAAACCCAGGAAAGCAACGCTGTAGTCCAAACGAGCCGTTCGTTTTAGTTCTTGAAAAGGGATTTTTTAAAAACGAAACATCTCCCTTTGGAGTGGACTTTGAGATTTGTAACTTTGTAGATCTTTTTTTATGCCCAAACATACACACTACACACTGACTAAAATTCAAAAAGTGAAAAAGCATAATAGGACCCCTTTAAATGTTTGTATTTTGTATTGTGTGCTAATGTGTTGTTTTTTAAATGTATAATACTTGTTTGCCATGGAATAGCCTGTGAAGCTGATGTGGCAATAAAATTAATTCAAATCTCAAACATAGTTAAGCTGACCTCACGTCTGGGGTTTCAGATGCTGCCCGCTCTAAACCTGCACCTCTCAAAGCCTCCACCACTACAAGCAGCACCGCCACCGCTCGCCCTCGCACCACCAAAACACCCGCCTCCAGCAGCACTACAGCCGCTGCTGCGCCCGAGAAGAAGCCTCCGGTCCCCCGCGCCCCTCGACCCAGCTCCAGCGCCACGACCCGCACCACAGCGCGACCCAGCTCCACACCGGCTCCAGACATCAAAAACATCCGCTCAAAGATCAGCTCCACGGGCAACATTAAACACCAGCCTGGAGGAGGAAAGGTAACCGCATACATGCGCCCTTCATAGTGGACATGACTGAGAACTGCAGTTAGCTGAGAATGTGATGTCTGATTAGTAGTCAGTCCTCTAGCTTTAGTGTTTTCATATTTAGAGCCAGTCTGTATATTTTGCACACTTAGAAAGAAGAAAGTACTGTGCAGTTTTTTTTGAGTATTATTTACATACTACTTCTACTGTTTTATATAGTATTTATTATTTAAGATAATTAGTGTTTATTTTTATGATTTCAGTTTACTTTTTAATTTTAGTTTTATAAGTTGAAGTATTTTTTTTTCATTGGTTTTGTATTTCTATTTAGCTTCAGTTTATTTTTATTTTACTTTTACTTGAAGTGATTTTAGTCATTTTTAATACAATACAGACATGTTTCAGCGGTTTCTTTTCTGCAGGATGTGCCTCGGTCTTCTTTAGTGTACTGATCTGAAATGGCATTATTTAAAGCTGCAGTCCATAAGTTTTGCCTCTTTGTCGCCATCTCTGTTTGAAAACCTGGAATTGCAAGCTGCTTGCGTAATTATCTCGCTTGTGTGGGTTTTGCAGCAGCGCGGCTCCAGCGCGGATGAATCTAATGTTTTGAGGAGTATGTGGCTGTCAGTCACCGCACCGGTGTGGATATTTACTGTACTTCGCAATCACAGATTCTAGCCTATGTCTTGGAATATATGACCCAAATAAGAATTTTCACCGGATATTGTCATCTGAACAAGTAACAAGTCTGCCACGTTTGTTCTGACCAACTGAGGAAAAAAGCATTACAATAAATTGTGCTGCCAATGGTTATTAAATCTAGTGATCAGTTAGCTCATATCACATCAAACCGTGCAAATTATTATTATTGTTATACTTTATTCTCAAATTATTAATGTTAACAACATCAGCATTGCGTGACTATGAGTGTAGTGTGTATTAGCGTGAATTTCATAGTAAGAAATTATTTTAACCCGAAAAGCAAATTATGTTCCCTTCGAACTGGTTTTCTTTCAAATACAAATCCTGTGTAATCCCAGGCTATCTGTAATCAGAAACACATTTAAAACTGGAATATAATTTAATTTAATTCACGTGTTTCATAAACACACAATCCTTTCTGGATTACAATCCGCCATCAAAATTATACATTTAATTATTCGAGCTGCTGTGAGAAAAGGCTATAAATGATCCACCACCTGCAGGATCCTCACATGCGATAGCCTAGTAGCCGGGAAAACTTCTTTATGTTTACAGACGTGACGTCATGACGCAGTGCCATGCTCGAATCTCCCGCGAAAACCTACCCGTGCCACTCAAATTAGAAAATATTATTATAAGCTAACCCTTGTGAATCGGGCTAAAGGCGATAGTTTTGAACACTGGCTGGTTATGTACTTTCTCAAATATTAATTTTGGATAATTTTTAACCAAAAAAAAGTTACGGACTGCAGCTTTAAAAAGGCTTCTTAGTTTTTCTTGCATGACTATAACTGTGTCCGAAACCTGAAAAATGATGTTGTTACAGGCAGCATCCAGAGGCATGAGTTTTTTAATATTGTTAAAATAAATATATATATATATATATATATATATATATATTTTTTTTTTTTTTTTTTTTTTTTTAATAGAACGTGAATGTATCCTTTTTAATATATTTAAATATGATATTTAGGTAATAATAATATATAGAATAATTATAGATTTTATTTAAAAATGTATTGCTACATAATTATAAAATAAGTAATATAAGTTATATATGTATGTGTGTGTGTGTGTGTGTGTTTAATTATTTTACTATATAAAATGTTCATGTATATTTTTAATACATATTTGTATAAATATTGAACTATATTGTTTATTGTAATTATTAAATAGTAAATATAAAAAATAAAGCAATTAAAAAAGTCATAAAACAGATGACTTAATCAGATGTTAACATCATGTAATTATTAATTCACAGATATCCTTTTTCAGCTTTTAATCGAATTTCTAGAGAAAACATAAGCAAAAGAATCATTAAATATTCTCTATATACTAAAACTCTGCCTGTTAAGTCACTGCCTTTGGTTTTGGACACAGCTCTTCTGTCCTGATTTATCTATCTGCAAACGTTCTGTTTCTCAGTCTAATATGATCATGAGTGAAAAGCAGCATGGTTCACAGTCCTCCAGAGTGTCTATTCTACTCATGTTGGCATCTATGTGAGATATGTAAATTAGCTCCATTCTTCATAATCATTATCTCTCACTCACGTCCTGAAGTCACAGCTTTATTGCATCCCTCCTCTCATGTTTGTGTTTCATCCTGGTCTTTTTCCTGGCTGAGCTCTTTCTGTTTGACTCGCTAACACTCTCCCGTTCCTGAGAAACGTCTCCTGTCACCACAAAGAGTTCAAGAGCGTTGTCTAGTATAAGTGAGGTCATAAAGCCAGGTCACAGTTTTGTGTTTGGCGCATGAAGATGAACCGTGCATGACTGGAGTTTGTCACGCTGCACTGAAGAACGATCCTAACCCCTCAGTTCTGCCTTTTCCTCTGATCCTAAAGTTTTCCCGGTTCTGATATGAGGTTACAGTAGGTTTTAGCTCGTCCCGTCTCCACACTTACAGTATGAGCGATTGACTCGAGGGCTGTATCCGGGCTCGTTCTGCCTGCAGGTCACAGTGTCTCAGAGCAGAACAGACGCTCAGAGCTCGCCCTCCAAAGAGACCAGCCAGGGCAAAGTGAGTTCAAGCCATCAGCCCATCACACTCACGTCTGCACATCTGTCTCTGAATGATCTCTCTCTGCAGTCTTTTCAAACTCACCTTCTCTTCTCTATATAGCCCACACAGATCTGATATACAGATCCGTAATAGATTGTGATCTATAAAATTTAATTTATATGTAGTTAAAGAAATATTTTATATAATATTTTCATATGAAAAAGTTTTAATATATTTTAAATATAAAAATTCAATATTATATTTATTTAACATTTAATTTTTAAGTAATTAATATTATTAATTATTTTAATAAATCAAATTATGTGTATGAAATATGTATAATAATGTGTATAATAAATTATATTATTTATTATTTTATATATAACTATTCATTTTTTATTTTTATTATATTACATATTTTAATATTAAAATATTTATGTATTTATATATTTTAAATTCATATGTTAAATTGTAAAATATGTATCACATTTAATTATTAAATATTTGTTAAGTAATAATATATACTTAAAATGTCTAAAATACACAATTTTTATTATATAGTGCTACTATTAATATTGTTATTAATGTTGTATTACTTTGTCTCTTCTCAAATTTTAGTACTGTAACACAAAATAAATTACACAAAATATACTTAATAAAATTAAGTATATATTATTAACATTATTAATTTATTGATATGTCTTTTATAATATTTTATAAAATATTTTTTTATTTTGTAATATATTCATGATTTATATATATATATATATATATATATATATATATATATATATATAATTGTTTTTAAATGAAATCAAATGAATTAATAATAATAGCAATATAGTAATAATAAGAAAGATAGATGTGTGATTACATCACTCACTGTATCAGCTGATATTGTTATTAGACATTGAAAAAAAAACACATATTGATCCATCACTAATCTTTACATCTTTCCTTCTGGAGATCTTTGGGTGCTTACATTGGGTTTTTATCATCTAGTCATATTTGATCATATAGTGTTTGGCCCTTGCTCCTCATTATTAAATATTCTGCATCACATTATACATCACAGCAGGGATATTCAAATTGCATAGTTTTGGTACCACATACTGTAAAAAAAAAAAATGCTGGCTGTAAATCTAGTTATAATAGTCTACAGTCCATAAATAAAGTTATAAATAATCATAATATTACTTAATGATTTTTTGTTTTTAAAATGTGCAATAGCTAACAATCACAAAATGAATTTGATTATAAGTTTTACACCACATTGGGTAACAGGAACACTCTCATTGTAATCAAGATTGTCTACATTGGATTATCACTGGCAGTTTGCAGCATTTCATTGACTATAATGGGGACCATATGGTTATGGCATTGCATTATTCCTGGAAATTATTTTTCAAAAAACATCCAGATTTTGGTGTCGGGATTTTGATTTGAGTATCCCTGCATCACAATGTCCATTTGCAGCTCACCAACCAGATATTCATCAATCGCTGAGTCTAAATTTCTGTCCATTGGTGATTTTTATTAGCCAAGTTTAAAAATGAGGGGAAGCTGTGTATTTAAGAGCCCTAATGGTGTTTACACTAACAATCAACGGGACGTCTTCATTATGATTGATGCTAGTTGCTTTTAGATGCTTCTGCTTGTGTCCTCTGTTGTCTTCCCTCTCTAACCTGAACCTCCCTGGTGTCCCGTCCCTCCCGGTCCGTCGTGCTGTGTTGTAGGTTCAGATAGTCTCCAAAAAAGTGGACTACAGTCACGTGACTTCTCGATTGGGCTCCAAGGACAATATCAAACATGTTCCTGGTGGAGGGAACGTAAGTAACGTTACTGCATGCGGTGTAGCCGTCATTCAAACAAACACCATCATTGTGCCACAAGATGCACTCAGACCAAACAATGAGACGCTTTCTTCACTTAAGAGCTGGGAGAAACGCTGCCAAATCCATTTCCAAATCCAGTGGCACTGAGCTGCATTTTCCAAAACAGCGTTTCAAAGCAAATCATGGTGACAGCAGAGGTTTGGATTCTGGACGTTTGTTCATAATCTTCTCTCACACTAACTCACATCTGCTGCGATGCTTTCTGAAATCTGTTTTTAGAGATGTTTTTCATCACCTTGTGTTTCATTTCAGGTTCAAGCACTGCATGCTACTTTTATTTTACGATTTGAGCAGCTTCATCAGATGATTGTGTGTTCACAGGTCCAGATTCTCAACAAGAAGGTTGACTTGAGTAAAGTGACCTCAAAGTGTGGCTCCAAGGCCAACATCAAACATAAACCAGGTATGATGTTCATTCATCCGTAAATAGTCATTTAAATGGCTTTAAAGCTTTCGGTTCCTTCTCAGTCTCTGTCATCTCAGCGTTTAGACCAGTGGGTTTGTGGGTTTTTCTGTAGGTGGAGGTGATGTTAAGATCGAGAGCCATAAGGTGAGCTTTAAGGATAAAGCTCAGTCCAAGGTGGGCTCAATGGATAATGTCAATCATGAGCCTGGAGGCGGGAACGTTAAGGTGAGTTTGGCATGAAGACCAGTTGCACAAACTTTAAAAAGTGCCTTTGAGATGTTATAGGTGTTAATAAGAAGTCAAGTCATACTTTATTCTATATTCAGACAATTCAGACATTTTAATTAAATATATGAAGTTGTGTTTAGTGTTTAAAGGAATAATTCACCCGAATATCTATAACACTGCCCTGCATCATATCTGCTGAATGAAATCTAGCACTTGTTTCTTTCTGATTTCAAAAATAGTGTTTTACTTGAGCACGTCACACTTTTTCACAAAATATGATGCATTTGGTAGCATTTTTGCTTTAGATAAGCATTTGTGTGGTAAAGAAGTCCTGCATTCTCCCTTAATCAGCAGAAAAAACACCACAAACACATTATTCCGGTCTTAATTTTGAGCCAGATTACAACTATTTGTTCAATTCTCAGCACATTGTCACATGTATGAATCATTCTCAAGACATGATTTTAAGCCTAATCCTGATTCACACTTTATCCACTCTTTTGCAGATTGTAAGTTATGCATTTTGCATACTTGAATATTTATTTTTTGTCAAAACGTTTGATATTTGACTGCTTTTATTTATGTATTTTTTTAATTAGTGCATTAAAGCTGATGCATGTATGTGATTTGAAAAATCTTCATTCAAATTTTGTAAAAAAAAAAATAAAAATAATAATAATTAAATAAATGAAAAAATTGAACTCTGCATCAACAAATTTGCTAATATTATGGCTTTTTTAAAACTCAGCAGTATATAATTTTTTATTTATTTATTTATTTATTTATTTAAATTTATTTATTCTTTTTTTATGCAGGGCTGTGTTATTAATCATGTTCGAAACACTCATGATTTCTGTGGAGTATAAAAGGGGATGTTTAACAGAACGCATTCATGAGACTTAACTTTAAAATATTTCATTTTGTGAAGTTAAAATTGTCATTTTGGTTGAACTGTTTCTTTAAAAGCTGTTTTATTTGAAATCAGTGGTAATATTACACTTGCATGGAAAGTTTAAAACGTGCTAATTTTTTATTTTTCATGCTTTTATGTTTTAAGCCCATGTGTTTTTACAGTTTTCATTTCAGCTCCAAAGCAATCACTTATGTGTATGCTAAAAAAAAAAAAGAAAAAAAAGAAAGAAAAAAGAAAAAAAGGTTTTATCTAAAGTGAAGAGTAAGGACTTTTATCTGAAGGAAAAAGAGCAAATTCCAGAGCAGTTTCTGGACTCGCTCTGCTGGGTTCAGCCCGCTGTGTGTTAGTGATGTCACCTGCCCCTCAGCCTATGGCCATCCATTTCAGTCACATGACCACTTGCTCCGCCCATTATTATTTTGCACCCATCCACTCTGAAAACACATTCGTGATTATGATCACACAGATACTGTTTTTAAACTTTAAAATACGTTTACTGAGACTTTTGGAAACGGCATGAATTTTGGACTTTTTGCTACATCTGTAATTAATATAAAATGAGTTTAAATTAAGCATGTTTAACAGAATAATGCTGAAGTTTACATTGTAGTATGAACTGTAAGTTTTATTTTGTATGAAAACTTGTTTTTAGGTAAGCATCTGTTCATCATAGTTTTAAGTGTTTGTTGACAAGTTTCAAATTATTGAAAAGTTTTCTTTTCAATAATTATATATTTCTGTTTTTCTGAACATAATTCTTAAAAAGTTTAAATGCATGTACAGATAATGATAGACATACGTCTCTGTTTGCAAGGATTTCTATTCATTCTCATTCATCCTTGCAAGTTCAATTTCAAAAGGTGAATTCAGTTCCACATGATAGTCGCTTCTATATGTATGTATGTATATATATATATATATATATATATATATATATATATATATATATGTACGTATATATGAAATTTAGTCATTACATTTCTGTCATGATTTTTGATTGTAAAGTTTTGCTTTGTTCACTGTACAGATATACAGTACCAGTCTAGTTCATTTTAGAATAATAGTACAAGTAATGTAGTGATCAAAATATAAAATAAATAAATAAATCTGGACAATCAACCAAAAATGTTTTATATATATATATATATATATATATATATATATATATATATATATATATATATATATATATATATATATATATATATATATATATATACACACACACACAGTCAAAACAAAATTTATTCAGACACCTTCAACATTTCTCATATTATCACAGTTTATTTGCTATAGTTTAGAAAAGGGTAATAAAATATGTGAAGAACTCAGAGTTAAACTTTCAGAGCAAATTCATCTTGATAATGTCAGATAACTTTGATAGAAAGGTATGTAACAAAACATGGTCAGGTCAAAGTGTCAAATCAAATTTTTGGTCCCAAATTTTTATCAGTTTTACTGGTAGTCCACTGTATGAAGAATTTCTGAGTATAATATGTCACAGTTTACTTTATTTTGCTATCCTCACTTATATAAATGAACTGTAGCGTCCTGCACCCAATAGTAAAAAAATATCAAAAATTATATCTGGTGTCTGAATCGTTTTTGGTTTGACTGTATGTATATGTGTGTGCATATATATATATATATATATATATATATATATAGTTATATATATATATATATATATATATATATATATATATATATAGTTATATAATTGCATTTATACATTTAGATATTATTTTTATTATTACATTAAAATATATTTAAAATAAATTATTTTTTAAACAGAAGACTATATGTCTAAACTGGTACTGTATATCAACCATATTCCTTCATCATGCAAGGTTTGATTTATATTCTGTTCTGGCTGTGCGTCCATCGCCATTTCACCCACATCTTTCCTATTGACGCCCTGCTGTGTGTTTCTAGGCTGAGGGGGCCCAGGAGACAGCTGAGGGTAGCGGGGCTCCCTCTAGTGGTGTCTCGGCCACCCAGGCGTCAGCCGGCGCTGCCCAGGAGAATGGGCTGAAGGAGGGCGGCCCCTGCAGGAGTGAGGAGCTCCGGGACCCACAGGGCCTGGACTCGCTCATCCCTGAAACAAGTAAGTTTGTGTGTGACCCGGCCCAAGACTCAGAGCCCCGCTCAAACCCTGTCAGACTAGAGGACCTTTAGAACTGATGACTCTGATTCACCCACATTCACATTCCATTCCTCATATTTACTGCAAAATATTATTAGTTTCTACATCATTTCATGCACACTATTACTTTGTGGCTTTTTTCTTTAGCTCTTAATTTTATGCAGCATGTGAATTGTTTGTTATTCCGTTGTCTGGTTTATCACTGTACAGGGGCAGACTGGGGCCAAAAATTGGCCCTGGACTTTTTGGCACAGAGCGGCCCACCAAACCCGGTCCGCAACACACCGCACCACACATAAATGACTGGCATTCTTTACACTATAATTTGTCTTTCCTGGTGTATATGGCAAATAGTACATTTTTAAGAATTTTTATGAGGGACAGTTTAATATCACTATAAATACCTATATTATCAGTCCATATGACACAATGCTCTGGTATCGTCTAGAAGACTTGAATAGTGCAGAATGCAGACTGTTTTTGTGGTGCCTTTCTATCGGTCATATACAGTATTTGTCCCTTTGCAGGAGCTTCACATCTATCATTTTAAGGAATAGAGCTCCAATTGTGGAAAAGAGTATACTAATTATTTTGATGATGAATAATACAGTAAACAGTACTGTGAAATATATAATGTTACAATTTAAAATAGCTGTTTTCTATGCGAATATATAGTAAAATATAATTTATTGCTGTGATCCAAGCTGCATTTTCAGACAGTAAAGATATTTACACTTATTGCGATGTACTTATATTTCAAATAAATGCATATTTCAAATAAATGCTGTTCTTTAACTGAGAACCATTATACCAATAATAAAAACCATTATTAATAATTGATCACAAATAATAACTGATAATAATTAAGCAGCACATTAAGCAGCATTAAATGATTTCTGAAGGGACACTGAAGACTGGAGTAATGATGCTGAAAATTCAGCTTTGATCACAGAAATAAATTACATTTTAAAATATCCTAAATAGAAAACCACTCTTTTAAGTATAATATTTCATAATATTATTGTTTTTACTGTATTTGAACAAAGAAATGCAATCTTTCAAATAAATAAATAAAAAGCCTTAATTATTTCAAACTTTTAACCACCAGTGTGTATATAAAATAATGCATGTGAATTAATAAGCAACTTATTTTTATTAGGCCTATGATATAAATCACTTTCCTATGCACAGCACTCGAAAGCAAAAGTCTTCAGATTTACAGTGGTCTAGAGTAAGACTGAGATTGATTTTTATAGATTTTTAAACATTTTCTTAGACACGTGAAATCACGGAAGAAAGCCTATATAGAGATATGCATTAACTCTTGTCTCATGTCTGCCGAACACTGCTATGTTATGTACATTGTGACGAATAACGAAAATGGCATTAAAATCTGCGTCATTCGAAAAGGCCAGTAGTAGTTTGATTACTGATTAATTTGTCTGATTTTATGATAAAAATATTGAATAAAAACACTGAATGTAATATTTTATTTTTAAAAATTAAGATTAAAATATTGAATGAAACATTGAATATAAAATTTTTGAGTGAATTCAAAATGTTAATACAAAATGTTAAATTAAAACGTAACATTTTAGGTAAAATCAAAATATGGAATAAAAACACTGAATGTAGCATTTAAAAAATTTTTTTAAGTAAAATCAAAATATTAAATAAAAAGATTGAATATAAAATGTTTTAGTAAATTTTAAATATTTTTAAAAAAGTAACATTTTAGGTAAGATCAAAATCTTCGATAAAAATTTAAATACACATCTTTTCAATTGTCAAAATATAGAATAAAAACATTGAATGTAACATTTTATTTTTTAAGTAAAATCAAAATATTGAATAACAAACATTGAATGCACATTTTGTCTTTTTAATTAGGTCAAGATATTGAATGAAACATTGATGTAACATTTTATTTTTTTAAGTAAAATCAAAACATTAAATATAAGACACTGAATATAAAATTTTAAATCAAAATATTGAATAAAACATGGAATCTAACATTTGAGTAAATTAAAAATATTGTCTAAAAACAATGAATATGCATTTTATTTTTTAAGTAAAATCAAAATATTAAATATAAGACATTGCATGTCAAATTAAAATAATAAAAACATGGAATATAACATTTTATTTTTAAAATATTGAATAAAAAATGTTGTTTTTTTTTTGAAGGTATTTTTAAGTTTGTTTAAAACTAAAATTGAATGTTTAACTTCGACTTTTTGCTATCACTCTGCCCTTTTCATTTCAACCCCCGACCGCTTCTTCTCCTCCCCTTGATTATGTCCTGTCTTTCTCCACACTCTGTGATGCAGATTGAGTCTTTCAAGCTAAATTTCCGCGAGAACGCCCGCTCTCGCACGGACCATGGCGCCGACATCATCACCTGGCCCTTCTCGGGTGACAGCCCTGTCCACCTGCTCCGCAGCAGCGTCTCGCTCAACGACTCCCTCGTGACCGCTGGCATCCCTCGCTCTCACACCACCCCGGCCCTCCTCTCCTCCCAGGAACAAGAACTCCGGACATGATTTCTGTCTTTTCATTGGTCCACTGCTCTCTAAACCCCGCCTCCTACCATTGCTCAGACTCATATGATTGGTGTGCTCTTTGTTGACGTTCCTGATCGGTTAGGCTGTACAGACTGCAGTCATCAGGATGCACAAAAAATGACCGGCTGGGAACGAAATCTTGCCCGAGGGTCTGTAAACTCTGAGGTTACACTTTGACATGGCTAAACTCATACCTAACAGTCACCACACCTGCTACATCACTTGTTGTAGAGCATGAATCTAGTTAAGTTTCTTTTTCTTTTCTTTTTTTATCTGTGTTGCAACTCCTTCTGGACCGGTATTCATAATCAAACCTGCACATGCCCATCTGATCACCACATACAAATACATCTGGATCCATCTGGACAGCTCTCTCACTGCTTTCAAGTCCTCATGGGAAGTTCGTGCTTACGAGTTATTTACCATGTGATTGTGTAGTTATAATCCATGTAATCATATCAATATTATTGTGTCATTTTAGTGCCAAAGCAACAAAGAGCAAAGGATGTGTGTTAAATGTGCAACTGATGGTAATTTTATCATTCTAATGAATAGGGAATGTAGCTTTGTTGTATAAAGATTTGAGCCACGGTCACACTACGCTTTGAGCATGCAGAATATCTACGGACACTGCAACAATTATATTACACCGGAAAAAAATGATGTAGAAATAATTTTCACTCAATTACAATTACAAAGAAATTGCAAGTAACACGTTGAAATAAATATGCAGTTTTAAAGTAGAAACAGAAATAGTGTTTTCATGTAAAATATACTTTTTGTTTTATTTCCTCTTTAAAAGAAAAAAAAAAACATTTTCACTCAGAAATTTCACAAGTAAATTTCACAATTACAAAGAAACTGCAAAGAACACATTGCATTAAAACATGCAATTTTAAAGTAGAAGAATTTAAATATTTTCTTGTAAAACACTTTATTTACTACATTTTTACAGTGGCATCTTTTTTTAGAAAAATAATTAAACATTTAATGTATACAAAAAGTAAAAATATGCAGTCTGCTCACATTTACTGCAATGCTGCAGATTTAAAGTTTGCTTTTTCTTTTTTTGTTGTTGAACAATTCAGCTAAGAGGTCACGTCATGATCTATCAATATTTTATTGGTCATATGTTTTCACGTCATAAAAATGACATTTTCACGTCTCACAGGGCAGAGTTTGCCAAATTTAAATTTTGAAATGCAGCGAAAATAGTAAATAAGTATTTTCTGAAACATTTACAATTAAAATGGCTTATAACAGCTCCAACTTGGAAAGTCTCCCAACATCTCGTAAGCACGATCATTCCCGCTCGATTTGAAGGCAGCATCATTCAGCATACAGGGCTGTCATGTGACCCTGTCTCACCTCACCCTTGACCTCCAGTAGAACAGACATTGAAGCACATAGGCTTTCTGAATCTCTCTAAAACTCTTCGTGATGGTGTGTTTGAGTGCATACTGTAGCAATGAACTGTGGTGTTAAACGGTTTCTTTTGACTCTTCCTTTTATTTTCGTGACCAGCGGATGTTTCCTTTTCCTCGTTATTGTAAAGCAATATAACGTCTCCTACAATGCCTATAAGACATGAAACTCCACGCACACGCACAGCAAACAGCGCTCATAGTGTCAAACACAGCTCCAGACGGCTTTGTGAAAGTGAAGAGGGTCTGAGGTGGACGTGGAAAGAAAAATACCCTTCTGGAAAAAGGAGTACACTTGTAGTGTACTTAAAATCTTAAAAGTGCATTTAATACATTGATGATAATATAATATTACTGAAATAAAAGTCCACTTAAGTGTACTTAAGTATAAGTATACATTCATAACTGCACATTTTGCAATAATGTCAAATGAAAAGTTTTCCATTAAATTATATTTTAAATCATTGTTTTCATAACCTTTAAAGAAGTACACTTATTTTGATGTGTTGACTAACATACTAAAGCACATGTAAAATACTTGATTATTAATATATGATCATTTAACTGTAGTGTGTTATGCAATATTTAAGTTGAATTTATTTTACTAAACTGCAACTTCATTACAAATTTGTAATGAAATACATGACCTACAAGTTTCAACAGAAATGACATTAAAATATATTTCAGTTTACTATACGTTTGTCATTAACCACACTTTAACCATCAAAGACAAATGAATTATGAAATTGCATGTAAAGATGTAATTAAGTCCTATTTAAGTGGGTCAAAAAAGCATTCTTAAGTTCAGCAAATTGCATTTAATATAAATTTAAGCCATTATTCACTTTAATTTACTTTCAATTAGCATGCAATTTAAGTGTCTGAAAACATTACATTAAATTCACACTCAAGTATATTCTTTCTCTAGTACTCTTTTTGAAAGTATGCTAAAGTGTGCTTCTTTTTCACAAAGTGAAGGAAGTAGAAGTTGACTTGATGCACGAGGGGTTTCCGTTGGCAGTGTTTTGGCATCATGTACAGTAGGTACAGTATGTTTTTATGTGGAAATGAGGGTTGAGTTTGTGCCTGGTACCGATCGCATCCTGCCTTTGGAGGGACGCAGAGACAGAATGTCACAGCCTGAAAACTTTGATGTACTTTTAATAGTTGCTTTATGAGAAACCAGTGAAATTGTGAGTGAGTCTGGTGGTGGTTTTACTACTACTCTTATTGCATATGTTTCTGCAGGTCTTTTTTAAGAGTAAAAGCTTCACATTATAGTGTGATCATGTGAGTGGAACGGTTCCTGCGGGGTTTTAATGGTGGAGCTTGTAGTTTATTTCTCTTGTAGCATTTTCTGTTATACAGTAGTTTATCTTCAGATAGCCTTTTTGAGGTTGCACAGAATCACACGCTTGGTTTAGTGTCCTTTTGGTGTAATAATGGGGTAAGAGGACATTACCGTTCTTTTCGTGTTATTTTCTTCATCAGCTGTGGGCAGTATGGCGATCGGACAGATGTTTTTTTAGCGAGCTTTTCTTTTTATGAGTATGACAAATTATTGTTGCATCTATTGCTTATTCTCATCAGACCTCTTTAATCCCGGAACATGCAAAGCAATAAGACTGTCAGTGTGACAGACCCCAGATTTTGACTTTTAGAAATCTGCATCATGCATGACAGCGTAAAGCACTCAGATCATGAAATATTATGCGATTGATCGAAAAATTGACGAATGCATGGCCATGTTAGAAAATCTTGTGATCTTCTTTGAAAAAGTTTTAGATAAAGAATACAAGTAGGACAGTGTAACTTCATTGTGTATTCTCATTTTTAAAGATTATTTAAATAATTCACCTATATGAATTGGTGGAAAATGCCAAAAAAAATGGTTGCATTAATTTATGAATTGATGATTTTTGGGCAATAGCGGTTATTATTTATAGGTTTTTTTTTTGTTTTTGTTTTTGTTTTGTTTTTTCCCAATGAGAAGTGTGTAAATATTAGTCTGAAGTCTGAAGGGTCTTTCGTTAAGGGCCTTTAGTTTTTCAGGATAGTAATCATGCTTAGCGGCTGTTTGTAGTGAAAAGGTCACATTTGAATGGGTTCCCTGTGCCTGAATGAACCCCGAGAACAATCATACTATCATTTATAGCCTCTTTACATGTATTTACAGTTGATTTCCCTAGAGTTATGTTGCTATCTCTGTTAATGCATGTATTATTGGCATAAAAAATAAATCTGCAATGGTCAAAGAAGCTGAGGGCTAATATTACGTACCTTTAATGGCTATTACTCATATTTTTGTGATTTTGGCCCTGCATTTTTTTAATGGAAAAGGCAGAGAGCAAATGTATTGAAGCTATATTAAAGCACATGTATTTGGCCGCCGTGTCTTTAATGTTGTGGCGAGCTTGGTAGCGCTTACGCCCAGATGATGCCAGGTGGGTCACTTCCAGATGGGCATCGATATTTAGCCCATGTCCTCTTAACATCTTCTAATAACTTCTAATAACCCTTTATGTTTCTATGAATCTTAGTCTTACAAGAAAAAGATACTCAGAATAACACTGTCAAACTAAAAATGGGGGATTGCATTGAATGTGTTTCATTTGCACAGATTTTATTGTGCCATGAAGGACCAGGGCATCCTGTTGAAGCAGGGAGAGGAGAGGTCCAATTATTGTTATTATTATTATTATTATGGTTATGATTTTGTTTTGTTTTTCTTATTTGGGAGTAATCTGGGAGAGATGTTGCCCTGGAACGTAATTACACTCATAAAGATGTTCAACCCTAAAGTAACATGGAAACTAAAGAAACATGAGATTAATGTGCAGTAGATTGGGTTTCTGGAGATGCAGTAAGAAGCTCTAAGCTGATATGAATAGAATATTCAGAAACCAGGTGAGACTGTTCGCCAGACTCATCATTTGCAAGGTTTTTGTTGTTTTGTTTTCCTTTATTTTTTGAGTTTTTCCATGAAAATTGAATTTCATTATGTTTTTGGTTTGAATGAGGTGTTTATTGTGGTTAATTGTTAACTATGATGTGATTATTAAACATTAAATAAAATAAAGTGTTTAAAACATTCTGTAGGTGTGGGTTTGGTTTTTATGTATTAAAGCAAACGTTTCTTGTCACCCCAGGATCTTAAGTATTTATGTGCTTCACAAAAAAAAAAAAACACTTTTGTTTACTTTTATTGTTTTATATTGCCACTTGTTTATTGTTTTATATTGCTATGTATTTTATAAGCTGATCATTTTAGATTTCTGAGCATTAATTTTGCTTTTCTAATATTCTCAGAACAACCTTGAAAGACAGAATATTGGTTTTATATTTATTTAATTTTTATTTTTAATTACTCAAATTTTTTTGAAAGAAAAAATACTTGATGTTCAGTCATAAAAAGAGGAAAAAAGAAAAACTACTGTAGAAAAGGTATGGATTTAACATACACTGGTTAATTTCATATTTTGTAATATAGCCTTTCATATTTTTGTACTGTATATATTATTTTTGCAAAGACACTTCCCTTGCCTTATCGGTCAATTAAGTCCAACATCTGCATCTTTTTTTTTTTTTTTTTTTTTCTTAAAGTTTTACATTTATTTCACTACAGTACTTAGGTACTTGTCTTAATTTAACTTTCTCCTCAGATTTTCTAAAGATTAATTTCGACGATATAACATTCAAGGTACAAAGTTTGTGTTGATATCCAGTGCAACCAATTAAATAGTTTTTTGTTTTTTGTTTTTTGTCAGATGTGGCAACGGTAACGTTACGTAACAACATTTTATACCTTAAGCTGCTTGTTTTAAATTCACTTGATTAAGTGCTTAATTACATGTTATTGTTGCTAACAGTACTTTTAATGAGGTGACAAACTCAAAGTGATTTTAGTGCCACAAAGGCGTGAATTTTACCGAAAGAAATCTAGTAATGTAACATTATATGAAATACGTTTAATCTGATGCAGGATAAATATATTGTGTATACAAATCTGTATTAAACCAAATATAGTTATTGATAGGTTATTTTCACTTGAGGAAATGCTTAAAAGTCAAAATGGGGAAAGAAAGGCAGTTTGTTCAGAGCCACAGTAAGTTCAAGCATTTGGGATCCATCATTAATTAACACTATTTACAAAGGTAAGGTACAGGGTACTTAAGAAATATTGAACGATTATTTTTAAACTAGTCATCAAGTCTGAAAAATTGTACATTTATATGATGTTTCGTCAGGTGCAAAAGAGCGCCAAGTTTTTATGACGTCAGATTCGTGGTGGGGGAAAACAAGAACCAATGAACCGGTTCTTTTTAATGAGTCTTTTTGACGATTCTGAGTCAAAGTCACTTTGTAAGTGAATCACTGATTTGTGTCTTTTTTATTTATTTATTTATTTTTTTTTTTTTTTTATGTCTGTTCATATCACAACTTGTAATTAACTATATATATATTATTATTATAGCTTATGATGTCAAATTTTAACGGACACTTTATGATACAATAGCATATTGGGACACAACCAGAAATTAAAAAAAAAATAAATAAAATATTTACAAAATATAGTGATATTTAAGTGAATCAAACATCCTCAGAATAAACAGTGACAACATCAGTGATGACATTGATATCTTGAATCAAGCTGCAGAGTGGAATAGGGTAAGTATTTAATGAATTTGTCCTAATTTTGTGAACCATACGTCAACCAGGTAATGTATTGTAATCAGTTATGGAAAAAGTGTTTGCATAGTAAAATATGCTATACTTCAAATATATGAAACCTACAACATTTGTAGAGCTTACCCGTAGTACCATTTGACATATTTACACTATTGCCAAAAGTATTGGGTCACCCCCTTCTAATGAACAGGTTTGACTACTTTAGTAATTTCCATGAGTACAAATCTTAATGTTTAAGCATATAATGATATTCTAGGGAATTGTGTGCTTCTAATTTTATAGCAACAGTTTGGCCTCTGTGTATAAAGCAAGGTTCAAAAAGAAATGACTGATTTAGTCAGTGTGGAAGAACTTGACTGGTCTGCAGAAAGCCAAATCCTAATCCAAGCTGAACACCTCTGGTGTGACTTTAAATGCAGATCTTGAGCCAAAAACTCATCACCAAACACCAATGACTTGTACATACACTATATGGACAAACGTATTGGGACACCTCCTTCTTTAGAACAGAAAAATGCGCTTCCAAAACTGTGGCAACAGAGATGGAAACATAATTCATGTATTTAAAAACTGTATTTCCATCTCTGTTGCAACAGTTTTGGAAGTGTCTAAAATGACTGTACCCATATGTACAAGTCATTGGTGTTTGGTGATGAGTTTTTGGCTCAAGATCTGCATTTAAAGTCTCACCAGAGGTGTTCAGCTTGGATTACGATTGGCTTTCTGCAGACCAGTCAAGTTCTTCCACACTGACTAAATCAATCTTTTTTTTTTTGAACCTTGCCTTATACACAGAGGCATTGTCATGTTAGAATAGAAAAGGGTCCTGTCCAAACTGTTGCTGTAAAATTAGAAGCACACAATTCCCTAGAATATTTACATTACATTTAGTCATTTAGCAGACGCTTTTATCCAAAGCAACTTACAAATGAGGACAATGGAAGCAATCAAAATCAACAAAAGCAATGATATGCAAGTGCTTTAACAAGTCTCAGTTAGCTTAACGCAGTACACATAGAATATCATTATATGCTTTAACGTTAAGATTTGTACTCATGGAAATTACTAAAGTAGTCAAACTTGTTCATTGAAGGGGGTGTCCTAATACTTTTGTCCTTATAGTGTACTCACAGATTTAATAGATTTACATTGTTTGTTTGGGGGGTTTTTGTTGTTGTTTTTTATACATTTAATGCCCACATTTGCACTTTAGATACATGGTGAGACTGAATGATACAATGAAACAAAGCCACAGACACAAGAATTGAGAATTGCAGTTTTTATTGCTTCATCAGAACCAGTACATGAATGTGGTTTCACAGAAAGCAAAAGCATTATAGTGGAGGATTACTCTTCATCATGTCCTTTCTGTAACAAGAGAGCAAATAGAATGTAAGTATAATGGTAATGTACTATATCAGATTTTTTAATTGGACAGAAAAAAATACCTTAGATCCTGAATCTCTGCTCTTGGCTCTCAACTTGTTGACCTGAGATTCAGCAATATCAGCCCTCTCCTCTGCCTCATCCAGCTCATGCTGCAGTTTACGGAACTTGGTCAGATTAGAGTTGGCCTGTTCCTCCTGAAAAACACATTAACAAGAACATATTGTTAATAATAATACAGAGACAGCAATACTTCAGTATCTGAGTGGCATTGTTTACTTACAGCCTCCTCAGCAGTTCTCTTGTAGGACTTGACCTTCAGCTGGAGTTTGTCCACCAGATCCTGAAGACGTGCCAGATTCTTACGGTCCTCCTCAGTCTGTAAACAGTGGGTACAAAGTGACTTCATCGTCATCTATATGGTATGAATAAAAAAGCATTTATTTGTATGACAAAGAAAGTGACCTGGTAGGTGAGCTCCTTGATGCGTCTCTCATATTTACGGACTCCTTTCACAGACTCACTCGCCTTTCTCTGTTCCAGCTCCACCTCGTTTTCCAGCTCTCTCACCTAACCAAACCGAAAATGATTTTAAATTCACCAACTCTGAAGCTCTGAACCCAAATATTAATGAACAGCACTAATCATCTTTGCAAAATGTATGAATAGATATTGCATCATTAAGAACCGATTTTGATAAACTAACCCTGGCTTCCAGTTTCTGGACCTGCTTCTTGCCTCCCTTCATGGCGATCTGCTCAGCTTCATCCAGACGGTGCTGCAGGTCCTTGATTGTCTGCTCCATGTTCTTCTTCATGCGCTCCAGATGAGCACTGGTGTCCTGCTCCTTCTTCAGCTCCTCTGCCATCATGGCAGCATCAGTGATGGCCTTCTTGGCTTTTTCCTCAGCATTCCTGCACTCCTGCACTGCCTCCTCAACCTCAGTCTGAAGCTGAGTATTATCTCCCTCCAGCTTCTTCTTCTGATTCAGCAGACTGGTGTTCTGCATCAAAATAATTTACACCATTTAAAATCACCAATGTCAAAGTTCACTGGTAAAAGTAAAGATAACTCTGTAAATTGAACCAATATTTGAAATGCATTACCTGAGAATGCAGGAGCTGAACTCTCTCACTGACATCCAGCAGTTCCTGCTCGGCCAGTTTCCTTCCTCTCTCAGTCTGTTCCACCAGGGATCTCAGCTCGTCCAGTTCAGCCTGCAGCAGATTGTTGCGTCTATCCACAATAGCAATGTTCTCTTTGAGATCATCATTACCACGCAGAGCCTCATCCAGCTGCATTTGGGCATCCTGTGAAGCAGAAGTTTTACAAATGAATAGGCTGAAGAACAATGTTGGATTTCACTGAAGAGTCTTAAAATCTGAGTTGAAGATTCTTCATACTTTGAGATGTCCATGAAGACCCTTGAGTTGCTTCTGGGCTTCTGATGCCTGTCTGTTAGCCTGGCTGAGCTGAATCTCCATCTCATTGAGGTCTCCCTCCATCTTCTTCTTCAGTCTGAGAGCTTCATTCCTGCTGCGAGTCTCTGATTCAAGAGAGCTCTGAAGGGTATCAACCATTCTCTGCTGGTTCCTCTTGGCTTGCTCCATCTCTTCATCTTTCTCAGTCAGCTTGCGTTCAATATCAGCCTTTACTTGATTGAACTCCAGTTGAGCTCTCAAGATCTTTCCTTCCTCATGTTCAAGTGAGCCCTTTCAATGTGAAACAGTTTTAAGTCCTTTGTCCAAAATCAGCTTTATGTGAACAAAAAAGAAATGATAATTTAAGGTTACCTCAGCCTCCTCCAAGGCTGTCTGGATCTCTGCTTTTTCCTGCTCCAGCTGCTTTCTAATTTTCTCCAACTCATGGATGCTTTTTCCTGACTCTCCAAGTTGCTCAGTGAGGTCAGAGATTTCCTCTGTTATGACAGAAAAATAACTGTTAAGCAAAATTATGCTGAAGATATCATCTGTTAATTCTGCAGGTAACCAAAATTTAGTTACCTTGGAGGTTCTTGTTCTCTCTCTTCATGGTCTCAAGATGATCCAGGACCTCTTCATAAGAGTTCTTCAGTTTGAAGAGTTCAGTGCTAAGAGATCTAGACTCTTTCTGGGCACTTTCTAGTTCAGTCTGAGACTCCTCGTACTTCTGCTTCCACTCAGCCAGGACCTGTTAGCCATTTATTCAGGTGTTTATTTTAATTACTAATAAAATTATCAAAGTAAGACAAAAGTAATAAATATTCACATTAATTTGTTGTATTACCTTGTCAAAGTTTCTTTGTTTCTTGTCCAGAGCAGCAGCAGCAGCATTGGATCTCTCCACATCCACCATGAGATCTTCAATCTCATTCTGCAGCCTGTGTTTGGTCTTCTCCAGTGAGGAGCATTTAGCATTAACAGCTTCCACAGCTTCTTCTGCTTCTTGAAGACGCTGAGCCAGTTTTTTCCTAATTGTGTCAGGGAGGAGATTTTAAGTATTGATAAGAAATAATGATGAAAAAAAAAAACATAAAACCAAATAGTATATTTCCCATTACTTACTTAGCATCCTCCAGCTCCTCAGTCCTCTGGATGGCATCAGTTTCATACTTGGTTCTCCACTGAGCCACCTCAGAGTTTGCCTTGGACAGACTCCGCTGCAGCTCAGCTTTGGCTTCTTGCTCCTCCTCAAACTGCTCCCTCAGCAGATCAGAGTCGTGACGAGCAGACTGAACTGCATGGGCCAGGGCATTCTTAGCCTGAAAGAAAAAATAGTCAGTTGCTTGGATGTGGTTTCTGGTATCCTACTCTGTAACAAAAAGGATTCAACTTCTGGAAAAACTTAATGGATTGTAAAACAAACCTTGACTTCCTCCTCTAATTGTCTCTTGAGGTCTTCAATCTGCTGAGTGTAGGACTGCTTGCCTCTGGTCAGCTGAGACACCAGGGAGTCTTTCTCCTCTAGCTGTCTGGACAGTTCACCTGAAATGGCAAAAAAAAAAAAAAAAGTGTTTTT
The DNA here is from genome assembly GCA_039654775.1 of Spinibarbus caldwelli. Classification (NCBI taxonomy): domain Eukaryota; kingdom Metazoa; phylum Chordata; class Actinopteri; order Cypriniformes; family Cyprinidae; genus Spinibarbus; species Spinibarbus caldwelli. Next base: position 1,665,113 of record CM077263.1, on the reverse strand, counting down.
TGTAGTTATGACTAATTTTTTTTTTTTTTTTTTAAACTGAAAATTGAAATTAAAATTGCTATATTTTGTAACCTTACCATTCTCAGTTTGCAGCTTGGCTTTTTGCATGGTGAAGTCATTGATTGTGCGCTGGCCTTCCTCAGCCTTGGTTCTGTACTCACTCATCTGGTCTTCCAGAGTTCTGCACATTTTCTCCAGGTTGCTCTAATAAAATATATTGAGAAAGTGAGTGATATTGATTTTACATTTCAGTCTCATGTAATCTGTTTTATTTATTGCCACTAACCTTTGATTTGACAATCTGCTCCATGTTGGACACCACATCATCAAGCTCTAACTTCAGTTCACTCTTCTCTTTCTCCAGCTTCTGTTTCACTCTCTGAAGGTTGTCAATCTGCTCACCCAGATCAGCTACACTGTCTGCATGTTTCTTCCTCAGTGTAGCAGCGGTGGCCTCATGTTGCAGAGTGGCCTCTTCAAGGTCTCTGCGCAGCTTCTGGAACTCAGCTTCACGTTTCTTGTTCATCTCAATCTGGGCAGCAGTGGCTCCACCAGCCTCCTCCAACCTCTCACTGATCTCCTCCAGTTCTCTGGACAGATCAGCTCTCTGTTTCTCAACTTTGGCACGAGCAGCTCTCTCAGCCTCCAGCTCTTCCTCAAGCTCTTCAATACGAGCCTAGAAATTGAGAATAAATAAGGTTTTAATAAGAATCATAATACATTTCAATTGTCCTTTTTATATGATTCATCCTTTTTTGATTTAAACAAACCTGCAGCTCCTTCAGTTTCTTCTGGAGCTGGGCACCAAGGGCTTGTTCATCCTCAATTTTACTGTTGAGCTGGCCAATTTCAAAGTCCTTCCTTTAAGGTGATATCAAAAAAGTTTGATGAGTTAATTCTATTAAAAAAAATAAATAAATTATTTGAATTGTTTGACATGTTCTTACTTCTTTAGCTTCTCCTCCAGTTGCTGTTTATCATTTTCCAAGTCCATAATGCTCTCCTGGGTCAATTTTAAATCACCCTCCAGCTTTCTCTTTGCCCTCTCAAGATCCATGCGCAGCTTCTTTTCTTGCTCCAAGGATCCCTCAAGCTTATTATATAAAATGTCATTAATTTACATTGTCTTGTAAAACATGACAAATATCATACTTAAGGTGTTTAGAGTGAGATTTTGTTGTACTTACATCATCCACTTGTTGCTCCAGCTTGGCTTTGGCTTTAGTGAGAGTGTTGACTTTGTCTTCCTCACTCTGGAGGTCATCCAGCGTTTGCTGATGGGCCTCCTGCAGAGCTTTCTTCTCCTTGGTCAGCTTAGCAATGATTTCATCAAGTGCTGACATTTCCTCTGTGAGATTTTTAACCTAAGCAAAAGAGCATTAGCTCAGTAAACACTCAAAAATGTGTAATGCTGAAAAAACTATAAAAGGTATAACCGTTAACCTTGTTCTCAGTGGCATGTTTCTCTTTCTCCACTTTGGCCAGAGTGAGCTCAAGATCATCGATGTCCTTCTTGAGCTCAGAACATTCATCCTCCAGCTTTCGTTTCTTTGCAACCAACTCTGCATTCATTTCTTCTTCATCTTCCAGTCTCTCAGTCAGCTCTTTGGCTTTGGCTTCAAGCTGGATTTTGCTCTTGATCAGACCCTCACATCTCTCCTCAGCATCTGTTAGATTATCTTGCTCCTATCAGAGCAAGAAAAAAAAAAGAATTTATAGACAAATTAGATTTTTTTTTTTTTGGAATAGTGGAAAAGTGAAGATGTTGTTTTTCCATGTTGACTTACAGACTGCACAGCAAGCTGGAGGTCATTCTTCTCTTGGAGAAGAGAAACCATCTTTTCCTCAAGTTCCTTTTTGCGGGCTTCAATTTTTGCATAAGCCTCTTTCAACTTGGTGAATTCTTCCTTCATGTTGGCCATTTCTTTCTCAGTCTCAGCAGATTTCAGCAGAGGCTTAATCTTGAAGTAGAGCTTCATCCAGGGCCAATTCTTGACACCCATGAAGGCACGTATGTTCCACTGGATCACCAACAAAGAATCTCTGCAAAGTAATTCAGTGTATGTCAACATAGACAAAAGTGATGGATCTCTTCTTCAATATAATAAGAAGACATTACAATTATACTAACCTGCGCTCAACAATCTTCTGGAACTCAATTCTTGAGAGAATACCGCGAGCTCTTGCTTGAATCCCAGTAATGATGAGAGCAAGACGGTCATCTCTCATCTCTTCAAGGATACCCAGGAGACCAGCTTTGAAGAACACCTTTACAAAATATATGCCAGTATTTATTTACTGTTTTTTCTTTACACTTTCTGCATTATGATAATTTGAATTGGCTATTTGAAGAGAAATTTTGTTAGAATATTTTATACCTTAGTATGTCCTAACTTGTACTGGCTGTGGTCAATGTCCAGTGAGCCCAGCAGTTTCTCAGCGGCTTTCTTGTTGTCAATGAACTGACCCTCGGGGATAGCAGATGGGTTCAGAATACGGTATCTAACAAGAGGTACAAAAGTAAAAGTTTTACCCCCTGTGCATTAAAATGTTTATTTCAGTCTTTATTTTACTGTCTCTTTCAGGTTTTTCACCTCTGCTTGAAGTCTCCATACAGGATCCTGTTGGGGAAGCCCTTTCTGCAGATTCTGATGCCCTCCAGCACACCGTTACAGCGCAGCTGGTGCATGACCAGAGGATTCTCCATTACTCCTGGAGTCTTAGTCTCATTTGGAATCAGGCAACGCACAAAATGAGGGTGAGTTGACCTCAAGTTGGTCATCAGCTTGTTCAAGTTCTCCTGTGATTGAAAAACAAACCATAACATTGTAAGGTATGCAGTTTTGAACGTTTTTTTTTGATCATTTGTTTCAATAATCCTTACCCTATGAAGGGCTGACACAGTCTGGAAAGACGAACCCTTCTTTTTGCCACCTCCTTTACCTCCCTTGGCATCTTGTGCTGAAACCAACAGAAAATGTAAAATAAAAGTGTTTTAACATGTCACATTACAGTCCAGACCCAGAAAAAAAAAAAGTATACTGAATACGCTTTACTGAAGATCAGTACACACCTGAGTCAGCCCCAGCATATCCAGCAAACAGGATCGACAACAGCTTCACAGTAGACTTTTGGAAGAGTCCAACCACAGTCTCATTAAGAGGGTCCTTGTTCTTCACCAGCCAGTTTGAAATGTTGTAGTCAACAATGCCAGCATAGTGAACCAGGGAGAAATGGGCTTCTGGTTTACCCTTGACTATCCTGGGCTTCTGGAAAGTAGGATTCTTACCCAAGTGGTTGTCATAAAGCTTAGCTTTGAATGTTGCATCAGTGGCTTTAGGGAACATGCACTCCTCTTCAAGGATGGACATGATACCCATAGGCTGCAGAGAACAAAACATAATGGAAAAAATATTACTGTAAATAATATGAAAAAGCATGAACACACAAAACAAATGTTTTCATTATCATTATAATTAATATTTCTGCACATAAACCCACCTTCTCAATTAACTCAATACAAGCCGCTAAGTCCATGCCAAAGTCAATGAACTCCCACTCAATACCCTCCTTCTTGTATTCCTCTTGCTCCAACACAAACATGTGGTGGTTGAAGAACTGCTGTAACTTCTCATTAGTGAAGTTGATGCACAGCTGCTCAAAGGTGTTGAACTGCAGGTGGAATATATTGTATAATCACGTTGATGAAACAGGATGCACTGCTTGTTTTATTTGTTTTAGAATAACAAAAATCTATTGATGTCATCTTACATCAAAGATCTCAAACCCAGCAATGTCCAGCACGCCAATGAAGTACTGGCGAGGCTGTTTGGTGTCCAGGGATTGGTTGATTCTCACAACCATCCACAAGAACATCTTCTCGTACACTGACTTTGCCAGAGCACCAATAGAGTAGTACACCTGAAAGGAGTGGAAGAACATTAAAAAATGGATTAAAACATTGCTTTTTTTGTTGTAACGTGTTTTCCAAGCTCTACATTTTACATTATATAAAGTTTCTTCACCTGTTGGACACTCTGTCCCTTGGTCACCCACTCATTTCCTACTTTAACTCTCGGGTGGCACAAACCCTTGATGAGATCAGCAGAGTTCAGGCCCATCAGATATGCGACTTTGTCAGCATCTTGTAAAGAAAAAAGTTTTTTTCAAATTTAGAACCGTTTATCAAAAAGTCACCAGTGGCAGTGTGGTAATGATTGTAAATCATCACTTACCTTCAGTCCCATCAGCCTCTGCCTGTTCCTCTCGTTGCTTCTGCTTGAACTTCATGTTGCCGTAGTGCATGATAGCACCAGTCAGCTTGTAGATGCCTGACTTTTCATCTGTAGTGAAGCCCAGCACATCAAAGGCCTCCTGCCATTTGAAAACAGCATGACAAAGCAATAACATTAGTCTACTTTTATCAAACTTTTTGTGGCTCTTGTCAGCAGTTCTAATTTATGTATATTTTATTTGATATATAGGAATATGTTACTAACGTCAGTGGCAATCAGCTCTTCAGCATCATCGATAGATGCCACTTGTGTCTCTCCTTGGGAGATGTACGCGTAGTCATAGGGGTTGTTGGTGATGAGCAGCATCTCTAAGGAGAAATGGGAACATAGATCAGAAAAGACGCATCTAATGAGAAACTTTAATGTTAATAGAAATGACGGGTAATTTTACCCAGCAGTTCTGGTTTTCTCTGAGACAAGATCTGGTAGAAGATGTGGTAGTCTCTCTCAGCCTTGAGCTGATAAGTGACACGAGACTTCTCCAGCAGATCTAAATTAGGAAAATCAAAATGATTACTGTGTTAAATGTATTTGGAAGTATTATAGTTTTCTAATCACAACCGTGATAAAATAAAGCATACTTACAAGTTTCAATATCTGCAGAAGCCAGCTTTCCACTTACACCAAAGTGAATTCGGATGAATTTACCCTGTTCAATAATGAATAATCACATAATTTTTTTATATGAATAATCATATGCATTATACACTATCTGGACACAATACGTTCTCCACTATGAGGGAGGACTTACGAATCGGGAGGAGTTATCATTTCTGATGGTCTTGGCATTGCCAAAGGCCTCCAGGGCAGGGTTAGCTTGGATGATTTGATCCTCCAGAGTACCCTATAAACAAACCATATCATGTTTAAAATCTTCAAACGAACACAATAACATTTTAAAATGAAGTAATATTCATATTTTTATTTTAGTACAGGTAGTTTTGTGGTTATATTCACCTTCTTCTCAGAAGCTGCATCCTTCTTCCCAGTTACAGCAGCAATGCTTGCAAAGTACTGGATTACTCTTTTGGTGTTCACAGTCTTTCCAGCACCGGATTCTCCACTGCGGATTAAAATGAAAGACGTTTTTTTTTTTATCATTTAAGCACATTAAGTACATTTAATATCACGAAAAAGGGAGGCTGAAATGACTTACGTGATCAGGACAGACTGGTTCTCTCTGTCTGTTGGGTGAAATTCAGAAAGGAAAAAGTTTTGTCTATAATATTTTACAATATAAATTAGTTTAGTTGAATAAATGTGAAATACATTTCTAACCTGACAGCATGTACTGGTAGGCGTTGTCAGAGATGGAGAAGATGTGAGGAGGAGCTTCAGTCCTCTTCTTTCCTCTGTAGGCTTTGACCACAGAGGCATCATACACAGGCAGCCACTTGTAGGGGTTGACAGTGACGCAGAACAGCCCTGAGTAGGTCTGTAATGTGGCAGATGAATCAGTTCAGTGCAATTATACACGCAAGTAATCGCAGTCGATTCATTTAGACTCTCATTCATCACTCACGTAGATCATCCAGGCTGCGTAACGCTCTTTGAGGTTAAACAGCACAGCGGGCTCATGCAGGAAGGTGAACATTGCCATGTCCTCAATTTTATCGAACTTTGGCGGGTTCTGAGGGTGAATATCTGCCTCCTTGAAAGTCAGAGTCTGTTGAAATAAAAATTATAACTTTACACGAGTCCTCACCATTTAGTTTTTGCAAGCTACACTGTAAACAACATTTTCTTCTAGATAATCCACATTGAAATTTAAAATTGTTACATTTTTAAGCTTTCTCTGAAGAAATTGTGAGTGCCAGCCTTAGCAAATCTAAACATTTTGAGATCCTGATAAACAAAGCGTCCTTACCTTTCCAAATTCAGTGTCAACAGTGACTTTGTCACCATCTCGACTGGTGATAGAGGCTTTGACGTACTCAACCTCGGGATCAGGCACAAAGCATTCCTTCTTCATGTCGAAGGGCCGAGTTTGGGCCTCCAGACGCTCCTTCTCTGACTTACGCAAGAAGGTAGCAGCAGACCCAAACTCTGCCATGACGGCGTCAGCCATTCTGAAACCTAGAAGCAAACAGCCTTATAAATATAACGTCCTTCTTTGACAAAAATTGCACAGAAGCACTAACAACATGTAACTGGCATCACAGGTGCAAAAATGATAAACAAATGCATTTCAGTACTGTAGATACATTTTTTTAGAGGATGCAAAACTTCTCACCTTGTGTTTGTCAAACTCTGTACACTATAACTGCAGAGCTGGTGTTACTCTAATGACAAAACAAAAGACTCATTATTGTTTCAGAACAATGATGTGATTCTGATCATTAACCCAAAATTAGAATGGTTATATCTTTTTGTATCAGTTCTGGAAGCAGTGATTGTGAAGATTGTCCGGGAGATCTTCCTTGGTCTTTCTGCTTGGAGGCTCTTACCTTGGATTGTCCTGTGTGTTGTGTCCCTCCAGAGTTGATGCTACCTTTTTAAAGGGAGTCACTGATCCCAAAATGGTGGTATATTGTGGATGCTCCACCCTGGTCCCGCTAAATAAATCTTCAAATGATTGAATGGCATAGATGTTCACCGGGCAGTTGACATATATGGTGTGATGTAACAATAGGCTCTAAGGAGGAAGGACAAAAGAACTCCCATGTTGCTTTAAAGATTCATCAGCACCATCCTAATTAGGAAATCGTTTTACGACGTTGTCTCAGGTGAACAAAGAACAACAGTAGTCTATTTTGGATTCCTCCCTCCTAGAAAAGGACACTTCTTGACATCTGAGAAATGTGAACCTGTCATGGTATGCTATAACAATTTTTATTGTCTTGCTCAGCCTCTCCATTGTTGTTTTCTCTCAGAAAGACAAGCTTTGCAAAGAGCTAACGTGACTCATTCAATTAATATTAAAGCTTAATGCACTGGTAGAGATTTTAAAAGTTTGTTCAAAAGGTGACTACTTAGGGAAGTTATTGTCTTATATAAGATGTTAATCAGTTCCACTTAGCTAAAGTACCACTGACAGCTCAGGGCTAATCATAATCACCCTTTTGTCAAAGTAACATCTGAACACTTTTTGTGAGATATCAGGTTTAACTTTTGCACACATTGTAGACGTTCCAATGTCATTGCTTGAGACAGTCATATTAGCTAAGTAAAGAGAAGGCCTAAAAGAAAACGTGACAAATAATTGAAGTCTGTCTATAGATGGAGGCGATGGACAGCCAACAGCTGGGCTTTTGTGCCGTAGTGCAAGGTCAGCATAGGTCTACGGCTCAATTGTCATGGCTTGTACCGCTAGACCTCAACCTCTTGCACTTCTTGTTGACGTCCCATTATTTTTCCTCTATCCTTGAGGACAAAGATAACCATACTGCATTTTTCTCAGCTTTACAGTGACTGCTGAGGGTCTCAGACAGCTGTGGATGGGGGCAGTGTGAGAGGCTCCAGCAGCTGCTCGTTGTTCTGCAAATGCTGTGGTGTGAATTGTTGCAAGTGGTGCATGTTTTATTAGGAACCTTGAGATCTTTTAACATTAGGATTAGGCTCAACAAGTGATCCTTTTAACAACATCAGTATCAAAGTATTATGTTGTTAGAACATGCATACTTACAAATTATATTAACTTCTGTTATTTTAGACAGTTTTCAGAGTCCTATAATATCTGCTCTGAAGGTCACAGCATTGTGTACACTAGTTTTTCATTTTAATATCCTTAAAGTTTCTGATTGTGACCTGCAAACCCACTATGGATGGAAGAGTTTAAATGTTCTTTCATTTTTAAGATTTTCAAAAATGATAGGATATCATAGATGAAGAACATGGTGACACACTGATTTATAAACATACTAGACATTAAAAAAAAATCTAATTGCAAATTTTTCTGATAAAAAATTGTGATTGTTATTTAAAATGCAATTTAAACAAAAATATTAATATAGTTAATTTTACTAAATAAAAATGAAACGAAATATTACTGTCACAATATTTCACTGTTTTTAAAGAAAAAATAATATGATTATAATAATTGTATTTTACATTAGAACTGTAAAAATGACAAAGCTAATACAAATACAAACACTGGCACATAATCAGCTGAAACAAACAGCATATATATCGAATTAAATCACAGCCTTTACGATTTCATAATTGCACTAAGCCATATCACAGTTTTATTTTTAATTTGTGGTGTTTGCAAAGCAAAACATCACTATTACTCTTTTGTTAATCATGCAGCCCTGAAAGAAAATGTCCTTAACCTGCATAAACTGTGTGCTATGCTATGTATGTCTAAATGTGGCAAACAACCTTATGTAGGTATAAATCAGTGTAGGTTGTGGACAACATCTTATCATATGTCCTAGTAATCAATAATTATTTGTATACCTATATTTACATTACATTCAGATGTTTTTATCCAAAGCGACTTACAAATGAGGACAATGGAAGTAATCAAAATCAACAAAAGAGCAATGATATGCAAGTACTATAACAAGTCTCAGTTAGCTTCACGTAGAACACATAGTAATGTTTTTTTTCTTAATTATATAATAAATAAAAAGAAAACAGATGGAATAGAAAAAGAATAGAGCAAGCTAGTGTTAGAGGCCTTTTTTGTTTTTGTTAATTGTATATTAAAAAGAAAAGGAATAGTTAGAATAGAAAAAGAATAGAGAAGCTAGTGTTAGTCTTTTTTTTTGAAAAAAGAATAGAATTAGAATAGAGATTGCTAGAGTTAGAGGGTCAAATATAGATGGAAGAGATGTGTTTTTAGCTGATTCTTGAAGATGGCTAAGGACTTCAGTTTCGATTTCGATTTTGGTCTCCAATGATTATGAAAATACAATAATCGAGATAAAACGATTATTGCGCCCCCTTTCCAGCAGTGTGCTTTCACTCTTCCATAAAAACCCATTTTCACGTGTAAATCAGTAAAATCATGTAACGTGACTTTTGCAAAATGGGACGTGCTTGAGTTATTAAAGTTGATTAGATTTATTAATGTTTTTGAAATGTTCCTCTGGAGGATTAGGGCGTGTTCACACTTGAAGTGAAGAAGTTGACAAGAGCGCTTTTTAGTGAAATAAAAAGCTGGCAGAGTTTAGTTACAAATAGCAGCCGAGGCGTCTTTTGTTGCTATAACAACAGCTGCAACAGTAGCGCTGTGTGCTGCAGAAATGTTGAGAAACATTAAAAAGTTGGTTCTTGCGTTGGCTTTTGAAGTTAAGTGGGAGGGTAATGTCGTTTCACAGTGACGTGTGAAGAGTGGAAGGAAACTGTATGGTGTTTACAACAGTTTAGTCCAGGAGCTCCAGTTGGATAATGCACGGTTTGCGGCATATTTTAGACTAGATAGAGTTTTGTGCTTATATCATACAACTCTTTGTGCTCTGAAACTAGCACGATCAATCTACGGCTCTTCTCCATTTTTTCTTGTTGTTATGGAAACGACTCGCTACTCGCTTGTCATTGGTCAGCTGTCAAAAAGGCGCTTGACGTAGGGCGTTTTTTTCAGAAAAGTTAAACTTTTTTCAACTTGAAAAAACGCTCTGAGCTGCAGAAAAAGACGCCGGCGGTGGCGTTTCAAAAAGAGCTCAGAAAAGGAGCTGTCTTATAAGGTCTTTTATAGCTTTAATAAGTTTAATTATTACAGTGAAGACTATGCTGTTTTATTTTACATTTAATTAATCAATTTCTATAGTAGGCTGTTAACTGAATACTTAGACTTGCATTAATTTTTTTTTTTTTTTTTTTTTGGTTATCTGTCCCACTAATAATCATCTTAAATAATCGTGATTATGATTTTTGTCATAATCGAGCAGCCCTATGTTTAAGTTTATTCTGCCTGTATGTTTTTCCTACAAGCCAGTTGGACTCATTCATCACTATGTCCTTGGAGGTCCAGAGATCATTTCTGGTTTGCATCTCAGATTTTTGAGACGTTTTCTCAAGGTTTTGAGTTGAATGTGAAATTGTCTGCAGCATATCGCTTACATGGTTTCAGTAGTTAGTGTGAGTGCCTCATTAAGGCCTTCACTCTGGATTAACAAGAGATCCGGAGAACCTTAACATCCCATCTCTTTTCCTTCAGCTGCCAGCTCCATCTCTTGCCATGACAAGGTGGAACATTCCGATCCACACTCTTCCCTGAGACAGAGGCGGTTCATTCTCAGCTGTTTAGGCCCTTTTGACATCTCGACTCACCATAAGGTCAATGACTTGACCCATTGTGCATCATGACCATTGAGCAGACTATTAATGGAGACTGGGGGGTCTGTTTGTTTGATTTACTACGACAAGTGTCCAACTGGACGTCCCATGATGCTTTGGCTCCTTTGATTGAGCTGCTTGTCATTTCTTCGTTATCCCTTGCTCAAGCCAGCTGTATGATGGAAGCAGAGAATACAGGTATTAATAATTGCATGATGCATCTATCTATCTATCTATCTATCTATCTTAATTTGTTTGTTTTCCACAAGAACACATGCTACCATTATGCAAACTGGCATGACTTTTGACCTCTGCTGTGCAAATGTGTATTTTTCTCTCACTCTCTTGCTCCTGGTGTTTCCACCTCGACTCAGCCACACAAACACTATGCTTCCTGCAGGAGAAGACCGAACACACTTCTGAAGCGCAGATGAAGGTGATGCTTTTTCTTTTTGATTTTTAATTCAACAGTGTTTTAATTTGACAGGAAAAAAATGTTTTAATAAGGGACAAATATCATATTTGATGAATACTGAATTAAACCCTTTGAGAAACTAAAACTGTCACACGACCATAATATGTGAGAGCCAATAAAAAAGAAAAATGAGTAAATGGACAAACATTTTTATAAAAAAAAAAAATCTAATTTCATTTGTCATTGGTTATGGTTGTTCAGGGATTAATCTCATGAAAGCTTATAGAAATGTCTGGGTTGCACTTTACTCCAAAATCAAAAGAAAATAAGAAAAAGAAGAAAAAAAATAGCATAAAGAAATCAAAGCCTATTTTTAAGACCTGTAAAATATTTATTTGCAGTTCTAAATCTCAACTGCTGTTAAATGGGAAAAATAATTTAAAATGTACAGTAAGTTTGTAAAGTACTATTGAAAATCTAAATCATTATAATATTTGTACTGGATTTAATTTACATTGGTGTCTTCCAAATGAGATCACAATTAAAAAAATCATCCATAAAAATTCATCCATTAATTAAGTTTGCTTTGCAAAATATGTTTTGCCTTTCTTTTGATTTTGGGGTGAAATAGGACATTTATCTGTGAGATTTGTGATTACTTTCATTTGGTTAGTAACTAAGAGTGTATTTTGATAAGTAGGGCAGAGTGGGGCAAGTTGTCACAATGTTATGTTTCAGTAGGTATAAAGTATGGTTTATTATGCAAACTACATACATGTAATCTTTACTTTTTCTTGGTTTCAAACAACAAATTAGAACAAAATTGTTTGTGAAGCATGTACCCCAAACTAAATTTCTAGTATCAAGATGTTGGGTGAATAAGTGAACACAATAAACACTGACATACATTAAGATGAAAGTCAGTTGTATGATGTATAGTTGAACTGTTCTCAGGAGTATTCTTTCATAAACATCAGGTCATTGATAGAGTTATCACATCTATTTTTTTTCTCTGTTTTACATTATGTAATTAAATACATTTTGCTTATGCATTACTTAATGCATTGGGTAACACAAACTAACAATGAACACTACTTCTGGAGCATTTATGAATGTAGGTTAATGTTAATTGCTACATATACATTTTTAACAATTCAGTTTGTATAAATTAAAATTGGTATATTATGAAGGGACATAAATTAACAATGAAAAATAATGTAAATCTAGTATAAATTAACATTCACCTAGATTGATAAATTGTTTTTCATCATTATTTAAGATATTTAATGCATTAATTTGAACTAACTGAACATTTTTGTAATGTGTCACAAAAAGGTAAAGCTTTAAACTTTTCTTGGGTGATAACTTGGGTGAAAATTTCCAATAGGTTTTTTGAAGCCTATAACAAATGTATACATAAATTGATGTTCAGAAATGTGACAACTTGCCCCACCCTGCCCTACATGGACACCTGCTAAGAGCGCATGCTTGATAAGAGATTCAAGGGTGGTGGTGCCCTCAAGTGGTGGTGACTGATTATTACAGCTCTCATTGTCACTGCATTGTGGAGGTTACTTCAGGTTTAATCCCAATCTTAATCAACGTTTATTGGCTAGGTATGCATAATATACAAGGGATTTTCTGCCGGTATGAGGCATCCCACAAACACACACACACACACACACAAACACTTACAATATTACACAAGAGAAAACAAAGAAGAAAAAAAATAATAATTGCTAACATAATAGAATTTAGAGTCTTTATGGAAAAAAAAGCTATTCTGAAATCTGGTAGTTCTCGTTTTAACCAGACTATAACACCTTCCAGAAGGTAAAAGTCTGAAAAGATTGAATGCAGGATGTAAAGGATCACAGACATTTACAAAATATTACCAGTTAATTGATAAGAAAGATATTCTGAAATAACAGTAATGAGCTAAACTGTAAACTCTTAATTAAATATGCCTTCTTCATATTCAACTGAACCCTATGAAGAGAAAAATAGGTAATTTAAAGAAATGCCAGATGAGTATGAGTTTTGGGGAAAATTGTTGTTTTTCTTTTACCTCAGCCTCCTCCAGAGCGGTCTGTATCTCTTGTTTCTCCTGCTCCAGTTGTTTCCAAACTTTCTCCAGCTCATGAATAGTCTTCCCAGTCTCACCAAGTTGCTCAGTGAGGTCAGAGATTTCCTCTGTGCAATAGAAATAACACATGGCCTCACAAATGCAAGAAAGTAAACTAATGGTTTGGAGTTGTAAAACGATCCTTATCTTGGAGATTCTTGTTCTCTCTCTTCATTCTCTTCAGGTGGTCCAGTGATTCCTCACGAGTTTTTCAATTTAAAGAGTTCAGTGCTCAGAGATCTAGCTTCTTTTTGGGCACTTTCCAGTTCAGTTTGGGATTCCATTCAGCCAGAACCTGGTTAAATTTAACAGGGCCAAATAATAGTAAAGAATTGTACTGGACACTCTCCATAGTTAGAAATGTGTAACTTTAAATGCTATTTTGTTTTGTAATATATGGTTTAAGTGAGGTGTCACTGGTTTTTAAGGTAATGACTTTCTCTCTTTACTTTATCAAAGTTTCTTTGTTTCTTGTCCAGAGCAGCAGCAGCAGCATTGGATCTCTCCACATCCACCATGAGATCTTCAATCTCATTCTGCAGCCTGTGTTTGGTCTTCTCCAGTGAGGAGCATTTAGCATTAACAGCTTCCACAGCTTCTTCTGCTTCTTGCAAACACTGAACCAGCTTCTTCCTGTAATAAATAATCAAAATACAAAATATATAAAAAATCTGAAGCATCGTTCATTACACTGTACTTGAACATGTTTAAAGGCTGCAAACCCTAGTGAAATAGTCAGAAGATACACTGTAAAAGATGATGCACTGTTAACTTAGTAAAATTACGTTCATTTTACTTATTTGTTTCTGCTCTGTTGACATTACTCAGTTTGATCGAGTTTTTATTACTTTATGTTACTTAAAGCATTGCAATTAAGTTCAATAAACTTAATTTCTTTGTGTTCAATGAAAAGGTCGAACATGTGACTCCTTTGTGCATGCGTTATAGACAGAGGTGCACATTAGTTTTTCAGCCTGGTTCTCATAAGAGAACCTGGAGATTTGGTTTGGTCCTCACACTGCGCATAGTGTGACCCTAATAAATAAATAAATAAATAAAAAGCGCTGTTTATTTTTGATGTGATTACTCGTTTGACAGATATTTATGATATTTGATATATATGAAGAGCTTACTTGCAAAAACAGATAACTATTTATAATTTTCAAAAATCATGTTTTATGTTATAATGTTTTTATTCTGTTTTATTGTTTTAGTTAGCTGTATTTTAAAATAAAAAGTGAGTATTAAATACAAATACAATTATTATATAGTAAGCTTAATTTTAACATTACTAATATTTACTTCTTTTTTTTCATATGAATTTTCATCATTTTCAAACTTAAAATCAGCAGGCTTTTATTTTGGCGGGTTGCCGGCGCTTCCGACAGACGCGTGCGAGCACTTGTGCGAGATATTTGCATGCTTTTTATGTATTGTCAAACGGCGGTAAGTTATTTACTTTCCACAGTCTATAAATATGTAAGCAAAAACACTGTAATGGTAATGCTTAAAGTGTTGTCAGGTGGTAATTGAAGCAAAATAAACCCGTTGAAATTAGCCGCGAAATTAACTCTCATTCTGAAGGGACGCAAGTTAAACATAATAGCGCAAGCAACCGCGAAGCCTGAAGATATTAATTCTGTATATTACTAAAGACTGAAGATAATACCACCGCGATGGATTCTGTATGACTTTATTCAGCGTTGAGGACACTTTATCAAACCTACAGAGGACGGCACTCAGAGGCCTTCACTAACCAGAGCCGTTGAGAAATAGAAATAGAAATAGAGTTTCTCAACGGCTCTGTCACTAACATGAAGCAGTTTGAAATTCAAACCGTAACGGTCATCTGACGGTGACGCGGCTCTAACGGTCTTCTGACAGACGGACGGGTGCTCTGCTGTATTTTCACACTTAAAACAATAATTTGGTATTCCTCTTGTACCATTGTCCTCTTTTATGCCAAGAAATAAGTCAGCTGGCAGTTCTCTCCCAAGCGGTTCCACTGCTGCCAGCACTAAGTCTGAGTATGATTCAGTGGGCTATATAACACTTTTAATTGTCAGGAAGTTACTTGTCTTTAAAAGTTTTGTTTCAATATACTTACTGTTGATCAAAAATAGCCTTAAACCTATACGGTTTATTATATTATTATAGTATATTACAGGTTTATTACAACTTAAGCTGTCAAATTACTCCACAAAGTTGTCCCTTAGTTTGTACAAAACAGAATAAGTGTAGATGTTTAGAATGGATGATAAAAGCAGAAATATGAAGGATATATTTTTTACAGCACAAATTCTGTTATTTTTTGATCAGTTCTGTAATTCACCTGCGACAAAAATTAACACCTGGTTGTGCATTAGAGACAGGTCAACATAAAATCAGGAGTAACTGACAACACATCCCAGCACATACAACTTCAGTTGTGTTCCTATAATATTCCTTTAACAAAGAGTGATGTGTAACATACAATAATAAGTGTTTCTGATATCATGCCTCAGTCCAATCGGAGAGCACATAAATAATCCTCAGCGCTTCTCACCCAGTCCTTCAGCGATCCTCTGGGTGCGCCATACATAGCAGCAGTGAGTTAAAGAACTAAGAGAACCAATTCCATCCTTCTAGAGTGAGAACTTAAATATATTTCAAAATGACCTCTTGTCATTTTGAGCCCTTATCTCATATTGGTCTAATACAGTGCTTCCCAAACCTGTCCTGGAGGACCCCTAGCCCTGCACATTTTGTATGTCTCCCTTATCTAACACACCTGATTCAACTCATCAGCTCGTTAGTAGAGATTGCAAGACATGAATTGGGTGTGTCTGATAAGGGAGACATACAAAATGTGCAAATGTTTGGGAAGCACTGGTCTAATATATTACTAAGAAGTCACCGAATGCTACATGGGTCAGACTTCAATGTTTAATCAAGAGTGTACACCCTTGTTTATGCCACTGTGCGCTGACAAGCGTTTGCATACTCTGTGGACGTGCTTCGGTACCCTTCACACTTCAGGATGGAGTCCATGTGCCACGACTCCACTGACACATGTTAGGAATGACTACAAATAGAGGATTATTAGGATGGGACTCCGAGGTCAGTCCCTCAGTATTTGCATTTTGAAGAGTGAAGGCTAGGTCTCTGGGTTGGGTGTAGCCAGAAGAGGAACGTTATCCCTACGTCTTCGGACCAGCGGAGGACGCCGATACTGTTCTCCGTCCACCAGCGTCTGTGGAAGGGGTTTGCGTTTGCTTTCTGGGAGGAGGAGGATTGAGAGAACCGCCAGCAGGGCCAGAGACGAGTAGACCACATGGTGCAGAAAGTAGCCGTAGTGATTACGCAGATTCATGAGAGGAGAACTGAGGCGGCCCACGCAACCCAAAGCCATGACCGCTCCCACACCACTTCCTCTGTGGACACAAGAATAGAACATTAAAATCACCACATTCATGGTGTGTCTCTATGAAATCTACAGTCTAAATGGAAATATTATCCCATTTAGAATATTGGAATTACCGTAATTATTAGTTTCCGATTTGGAAATTGGATGTTAATGGCCTCTCAAGTTGTAATTAACTTGAAAGGAACTTGAAGGATATTACGATTTTCAGAGTTTGGCGAGCCATAAACTTGGCGGCAATGAGAACTATTGCAGATATCATCTACATTACTTTCTTTTGCCTTTACAATATATTTATGTTTATAAACAGAGGTGCACATAAGTTTTTCAGCCTGGTTTTAATAAGAGCTCCTGGAGATTTGGTTTAGTCCTCACACTGCACATAGTGTGACCCATAAAATATAACTATAAAAAAATAATAGTTATAATTATTGCACTTTTTCATTTAGTTTTTTTTTTTTTTAAATAAAATGCTAAAGTGTGATAATACTATTATATTTTTAAATAAAAAAGATAATATTAAATAAAAATACAATCATTATAGCAAACTTAAAAATGAAATGCTAATATTCACTTTTTTATATGAATTTTCATTATTGTCAAACTTAAAATCGGCAAGTTTTTATCTTGGCGGGTTGCCGGTGCTGTTACCAATTAAATTTTATAACATTGATAACATTACAGACATTATATTTATGCATTTGGCAAATGCTTTTATCCAGTGCATTCAGAATTTACATTTTATTACTTCATACATTCCCTAGGCATCAAACCCATGACCTTGCCGTTTGTTCGTGTCATGCTCTACTGGCTATAATATGTGAAAACTCTTAATAAGTGAACAACAAGAACAACTGGTGCAAACTCCTCCCTCCGTTTGATCCCAGGAGAAATGCTCTTGGTAGGAAGCCAGAACAACACAGAAGACATGCATAAATGACATCCCTAAACGGCTCTCTGGAGTCCAATAGGGATCGTGCTGTTTTCTTGACTCTCTCATTGTCCATACATATGTGACCCTGGAGCACAAAACCAGTCTTAAGTCGCTGCGGTATATTTGTATCAATAGCCAAAAATACATTGTATGGGTCAAAATTAGCAATTTTTCTTTTATGCCAAAAATCATTAGGATATTAAGTAAAGATCATGTTCCATGAAGATATTTTGTAAATTTCTTACCGTAAATATATCAAAACTTCATTTTTGATTAGTAATATACATTGCTAAGAACTTCATTTGGACAACTTTAAAGGTGATTTTCTCAATATTTAGATTTTTTTGCACCTTCAGATTCCAGATTTTCAAATAGTTGTATCTCAGCCAAATATTGTCAAATCCTAACAAACCATACATCAATGGAAAGCTTATTTATTCAGCTTTCAGATGATATATAAATCTCAATTTCAAAAAATTGACACTTAAACCAGAACAGGTTTTGTGGTCCAGGGTCACATATGCATTCTTCAGCTACAGGAGCTAAAATAACCGAGAGGTTATGATGGTGCGCTAGTAACCAGCCCGCGGGAGCGTGTGTTTACCTGATGATGGTGGGCATGACTTCAGCGGTGAACAGAATGGAGAGAGAGGCAGCCGCTTGGGACGAGAACAGGCCCATTATGGAGAACACAGTCATGGCCGACTCACTCAGATCTGCAGGGACACATTCATCTGAACGTTAGACATAAAGCAAAATTGTTTGAATTTTGACGATGTTTGAAACTTTGTATCACTAGCACTTCTCGTGTTATTGCCTCCTTATGCTATGCTATATAATATGATAACTTCTTGTATTCCTCATTTTAAGTGTTTACTAAAAGAATAAAATGTACATATCCACACAATTATGTGCGCAAATCTCGCAAAACCTGCCAAGAATATGTTCAGATCATATTCCACTTATACAAATACATATTCCACTTAAACAAAATACTGAGAAAATTGCCTTTAAAGTTGTCCAAATAAAGTTCTTAGAAATGCATATTACTAATCAAAAATTAAGTTTTGATATATTTACAGTAGGAAATTTACAAAATATCTTCATGGAACATGATCTTTATTTAATATCCTAATGATTTTTGGCATAAAAGAAAAATGGATCATTTTGACCCATACAATGTATTTTTGGCTATTGCTACAAATATACCTGTGCTACTTTTTTGTAGCACTGGTTTTGTGGTCCAGAGTCACGTGTGTGTGTGTGTGCATAAAAGAATCTATTTTTAGACTTTGTTTGCATTGTTAAATTATTTTCAACAATTAAATGCATTTATAATTAATAATAAAGAACATTTTTCACAACATCTAAGCAAATACTAACCAATGAAAATGTAAAAAAATATTTAAACTGTTAAATAGAATTGTAAGTATTCATCTATAGGTTAGCAATATTTGTTGTTTTAAATATATGTAGATTATTATTATTTAAAAAAAAAATCATTGTGTTCATGATTTTTATAAATGCATTACAGTGATAAATGGGAATTATGTTTATTTTATACATTACAATATTGACAATTTGAGGAGAAAAGTGCTCACATTGCAATTCTAGAATTTTCAAAAACATTTTCCTTATTATACAAAAATTGAAAATTTATAATTTGATTAAAATGTAGTATTTTATGAAATTATAAAATAATTAAAATATATAAAATAATTATAAAAAATAAAACACCTTACTACTTTGTTTCGATTTTAGGGTGAAATATCACCCAAAAAAATCCTGAGCAGAAAACACTTACAGTCCATGAGTCCCAGCAGGATTAGGGAGGCCAGTCCGGTCAAGGTCATGGCTAGAAGTAGAATTCCACGACGTCCACACCTGTCCACTGTTGCCCAGAGCAGCAGCCAGGCCCCGCCCCCTGCACAGACAGACAGCAGGTACGTCCAATAGAAACTGGGGGTGAATCCTCTGACATCACCTCTGAAGGAGCTGTAGCAGTGACTGATGCCATGAGAGATGAACCTGAACACAAGACAAGAGTCATCGAGAACGCACTTCAAGATATGATAAACCAATGGTAAGCAAGATCAGCCACTTAATTAAAGAATTCAGAAATATAGGAATAAATACAAAAATAAATGTAAATGTTGAAATAAATCTGCCAATATTTAAATAAGGAAATAAATGCTTGTGGGAATAAATAAATATATGCATACATGAATAAATTAATGCTTTTTAATTTTGTATTTATGCATGAAATGCAATTAAAAATAAATACACACTACCAGTCAAAAGGTTTTGAACAGTAAGATTTTTAATGTTTTTTTTAAAGAAGTCTCTTCTGCTCACCAAGCCTGCATTTATTTGATCCAAAGTACAGCAAAAACAGTAACATTTGGAAATATTTTTACTACTTAAAATAACTTTTCTATTTGAATATATTTTTAAATGTAATTTATTCATGTGATATCACAGCTGAATTTTCAGCATCATTACTCCAGTCACATGATCCTTCAGAAATCATTCTAGTATTCTGATTTGCTGCTCAAAAAACATTTATTATTATTATTATTATTATGTTGAAAGCAGCCGAGTAGAATTTTTTTAGGTTTCTTTGATGAATAGAAAGTTCAGAAGAACAGCATTTATCTGAAATAGAAATCTTTTGTAACATTATAAATGTCTCGATATTTCTCCATTGTCAAATATGATAACCAAATAAAAATAAATAATTTTTACTATTTTGATGCTACTTTGCAAGAGCAGCCTGACTCCAACATCCGAAACTTGACCACTTCAGCTCATTAGGCAAGAAGTGTATCAGCAGGAATGACTTACGAAGTGAATCCCAGCACACACAGGTTTTTCCAGATGTTTCTGCTGTGCAGCAGCTCTGGGAAGGACAGATGAGGACGTCCAGGAGATGAAGACGATTCTGTGTCCAACTCTGCATCAGAAACACAACAATGCACAGTTTGTTCCTTGAGAAACAAACTAATAGACGAAAACTAGGGCTGTGCAATTCATCGAAATACAGTTTCACGTTCAGCCTCCAACAATTATGAAAATACAATAATTGAGATAAACGATTATCGCACCCTCTTTCCAGCGGTGCACATTTGCTCCTCCATAAAACCCCAATTTCACATGCAAATCGGTAAAATCATGTAACGTGACTTGCAAAATGGGACGTGCTTGATATATTAAAGTTGATTAGATTTATTCATGTTTTTAAAAGCGTGAAAGAGAACTTGAGCTGTTCCTCAGCAGGATTTCTGTGCATGTGGAACAGAACACAGTAAAGTCATCTTTTAGTTCAAAAGTGCGCGCTTAAACAGTCAAATACATGCCAAAATGCAGTGCTTTGCAATTATTCATGTAAACCCTCGTTGGTTATGTAATAAATGAACGTAAACAGTTGAGAATGAAAATGTGTGTAACAGTAAATTGGATCTCTTAAAGTGACAGCGGGTTAATATTCCTGCTCCTGATTATGTGCTTAATATTAATCAAACAACAAAAGACAAAATCACTCACTGCTCTTGACTTAAAGACTTTTGTAGTTTTAATAAACAAATGACGTTTTCTTCTTACAGTGAAGACTATGCTGTTTTATTTTATATTATATTATTCAATTTCTGTAGTAGGCTGTTAACTCAATACTTTAGACTTGCATTAAAAAAAAAAACAAAGCACAGTTTGTTTCATTTGTATCTTTTTATTCTATTGTATTTGTCCTTTACTTTTTTATTACTGACAGTTTTATTTTTTTCAATAATTTTGAGAACTTTTTTGTTTGTTTTTACTAATATTAGTTATCCTAGTATTCTGCTGCAGTATTGAGAATTTTGACATTTCACTGGTCTCTAAAATATAGATGTCATAGCAACCTTATTTACAGAAACATGTGATATATATCGCTATCTTTAAATAAATCATTCAAATGAAGTTGTGTTCATATGGCCCACTCATAATCATGATTATAATATTGACCAAAATAATTGTGATTATGATTTTTGTCATAATCGAGCAGCCCTAACGAAAACCTCCAACAGAAACTGTGTTTGCTTTCCAAAATGAATCAGAAAACATTTTCCAGTGTGAACAAGAGCAAGATATTTTTAAACAGACCCGTGAAGCTGTCGTCATCTCTCTGCCGCTCGCTCCGTTCACTGAAGGAATTCATGTCTCCTGTCCTCTCAGAGAGCAGAAGCCAGCGCGGCGATTCGGGAAACACTCCTGGGATCCTGAAGACAAACAAACGGATCTTTAAATGCCAGCTAAAAGAGCAGCTTCATGCATTAATGGGATAATCTGTTCAACAAACAGCACAACTGCGAGAAGCGACACTGTCTGGTAGTCACAGAAACAAAGGTGCTTCATCATTACTAAGGAGCGCTGGCTGCACTCAAAGCTCTGAAGCTTCACAGGGGATTTCAGATCGATATTTGTGAATGATGCTGAAGGAGCAGTCGCATTGCATTTAGGCTGAAGAAGTGTTGAAAAGCCTCCTGTTCCCAGCTGCCACAGTGTTTAATAACACAAGAGATATAATCCACAGCACTGAAGGCCTGACCTGCAGGAAACTGTGTTTATGTTACCTTACACCTTACCTTGCATCAAATGAATCACCTGCAAATGTGTTTTTCAGAAATCAGCTCATAGAACTGGTTTTAGGGATTAACACTGAGGATTGCTGAGAGTGTCTCAGGTCATAGAAAGGTCACTTCCTTTATTAGTTCAGTGCTTTCTTATGTTCTTAGATTATAAGTATCTAATGTCATGTGTTTTCATCCCTTGCAAACTTTTTGTTTGGATTTCTGTGATGATCTGAATGAAAGTTTGTTTCCCAGGAAATGCATATATTGATTAAAAACAATGTAAACCTTGAATGCAATTTAAGTCACTTAAACATCGGCCAAGTGCATAAATGTGCAAATGTACATTTTCAGGCTTCTCAGTATTAATTTTGGTACCATGGCAAAAACACTGTTTTTGATTATTTGACAGAATATATATATATATATATATATATATATATATATATATAAAACTTTATATATTTTATATTATTATTTTAGTATCGAGAAATTATAATTTTTTTAATTTTTGTTTTCTTTTTATTTAAAAATGTAATATAATTATTAATATAATAATATTACTTTTTTTTATTATTATTATTAGTGTTTATTTCAGTTTTATTTTCAAATGAGAAATTGTACCTTGGCAGCTACTTTTTTTTTTTTTTTCAGTTAACTTTTTTTTTTCCAAGTAACAATTTTTAATGGTTTTAATTTTAGTTTCAATTTTAGTTAAGTCTAATAACTCATATATATATATATATATATATTTAATTGTATTAGCATACATAATATAAATAAAAACTCATTAATAACTCAATTTTAAGTAAATGCCTACACTGAAACACTAGCATTTAGCCTTCAATTGTTTTGTTTTTTTTTCTTTTAAGTAAACATTGGTTTAAAAGGGTCAGTTTAAAAGTTAACAAAAACGTGCATTTTTAAAAATGTGTATTTTCCTGTTCATCGCCGTGAAGCTGCTTTGACACAGTCTGCACTGTATAAATTGCTATAGAAACTAAGGTGACCTGACTATCTGCCTCAAACTTTCTAACAGGCGCACCCCTAATAGTGACATATCAAGTATACAAACCAAAATCCACATGATCAGTAGGTGGCATTCATCATGAACTAACCCATAGCACAGGAACAAAGACAGAGGAGCTGCTCCAGTTCCTAATAGGCCCCTCCAGGAGCCACAGCCGAGGGCCACAGCCAGGAGCAGGAGCTCGCCCGCAAACACGGTCAGACCGGACATCATCGTCGCCAGCAGCCGCAGCGACGGGTCACACAGTTCCAGACCTGCAAGACACACAGCTTTAAATGTCACTAACAGAATGCATTTGAGCATTTCATATCAAGCTCAAGGACAGTAATGTGTACTTCTAGTTCTAGATATACTGTCAAAGGATTCAAGGATTCAATAAGGCAAGACACCCAAATGTATAACTAATAGATATCACCATACTTCCATTATTGACTGATTACATTAAGAAATGCAAACATTTTTTCTGAAATATTGTTTGAATATGCAAATGAAGGATTATATAAAATAAATACAGTAATTTGTATAGATTTCAAAGTCAGTTTCACAATTCTTGTTTGATTTGGTTGACATATTAGAGCTAAAGGTTTTACAGAGGATTTTGGATTTCTCTATTTATCATTCCATAGATCACTAAATACTGTCAACAGACAGAAAAAAATATGATTCAACATGTTTTTTGGAATAAAATGTTGTATAAGGTCAGGCGAGTGATATATGAACAAACCCCTCTATAAAAACTTACTAAAATATAGAATACAGATAGGAATAAAACAGTGCTGGCAAAATGGAGAAAAATCCCACAGCTTTTAAAAATATGTATTGTAGTTTAAATCTACAAATACAATAGATAAAATGTAATAAAATAAACACTTAAATGTGTATTTGTGATGTTTTTTTTCCCACTAGTCTGACACAACACCTTATGAAATGCCAAATAGCCCAAAATCTCAAAATTGACCAGTGCATGAAATGCTGGTAACCAAATAGTTGAGGGTAGCCATTGACTCCCATAATATACATATATATTTTTTTCCTTACTATGGAAGTCAATGGCTACCATCAACTGTTTGGTTACCAACATTCTTCAAAATATCTTCCTTTGTGTTCAACAGAAGAAAGAAACTCGTACAGATTTTGAGTAAATGATGACTGAATTTTCATTTTTGGGTGAACTGTCCCTTTAAGTGACTTTATGCTTAAAGCGAGAAAAATAATTGCCAATGGGGTCAGAAAAATAAACTTGTTTCTCTTTGAATTAAGTATATTTATTTAAGTATATTAAGCATGAAGTCACTTCATAATGATAATTTTTCAGAAAATAAGACTTTGCCTCTCAAGTAAATGTATCTTGATTTAAGAATGTTTAGATATTTGCTCTGTAAACAAGACAAAAATACTGAGAAAGATCATTTCTTGCAGTGTAATATCACAGCAAACAAACTGCTGAGCGCTCTGATGTTTATCATGCATGTTGGTGTGCGTTTGACTTACGTGTGACGTACAGCGTGAGGTAGACTCCGGCGCTCGCTGCGGCCAGACAGAAGCGCATGGTGATGAAGACCGGCGGTGAGGGCGACACAGACACCAGAACCCCGAAAACCACCGCCAGCATCAGAGACACCAGCAGAGACTTCTGCCTGCCCAGCCTGAAACACACACACAACAACACACAACTCCATTACCAGATACTGCTGGTCAAATATTACTCCAATACAAGTCACAGGTGCAAAGACAGATTTTTACTTAAAGGGATAGTTCACCCCAAAATGAAAATTCTGTCATTAATTACTCACCCTCATGCCATTCTGAAGTTGAGCCACTGATGTCACATGAACTGTTTTACCGGTGTCCTTACTACATTCTAGACCTGGGAACATTACAGTTGCGTTGCTCTTTATGGAGGGTCAGAGAGCTCTCACATTTCGTCAAAAATATCTTAATTTGTGTTCCGAAGATGAACGAAGGTCTTACGGGTTTGGAACGACATAAGGGTGAGTAATTAATGACAGAATTTTAATTTTGGGGTGAACTATCTCTTTAAGTAAAAGTACAGAAGTACTTGCTTTTAAAAGTACGTAAGCACCAAAAGTAAATTTCCTTTTATATGTCAAGGCACTGTTTTATTATTGTTGTATGGAATACTTGCAAAACCTTATGCCTCTGAAATACTGTAAAATGAAATTGCTGTAAATACAGACTGATAACAAAAAAAAATAATGAACCTGCTTTAAAACCCAGCAACATACAGCTGTATAACTTTACAACAGCAACACTGCTTTAACAAAAAAAGCAAAACAGCAAGATTTATTTGACATCATCGCTCTCGCACTACTTTGATGTCATGCATATAACGGTCTGTGCAGTGCTGCTTTAAGTCAAACACCTTTTGTGTTTTGTTAGGAGACACACAACAGTTCTTCTGTGGCTTTATAGGTAATATTTTTGTTTACACAATTTTGCTAAATCAATACAATACGTGACCCTGGACCACAAAACCAGTCATAAGGGTCAATTTTTTGAAATTGAGATTTATATATCATCTGAAAGCTGAATAAATAAGCTTTCCATTGATGTATGGTTTGTTAGGATAGGACAATATTTGGACAGCTATTTAAAAATCTGGAATCTGAGGGTGCAAAAAAATCTAAATATTGAGAAAATCGCCTTTAAAGTTGTCCAAATGAAGTTCTTAGCAATGCATATTCCTAACCAAAAATTAAGTTTTGATACATTTACTGTACGGTAGGAAATTTACAAAATATCTTAATGGAACATGATCTTTACTTAATATCCTAATGATTTTTGGCATAAAAGAAAAATCGATAATTTTGTCTCATACAATGTATTTTTGGCTATTGCTACACATATATAACTGTGCTACTTAAGACTGCTTTTGTGCTCCAGGGTCACATATTTGTCTTTTAAATGTAGTGAAGTTAAAGTCATCATTAAGTTTCCAGGAAAAATAATACTCAAGCAGTGGTATATAAAGTACCTAAAAGCCATATTCAAGTAAAAGTACAGATATCTTACCGAAAAATGACTTTGGTAGAAGTTGAGGTCGTTTAGAATAATACTTGAGTAAAAGTCTTAAAGTATGTGATATTTATTGTACTTAAGTACAAAATGTATTTTTAAAATCTTAAACGTACTTAAGTATTGAAAGTAAAAGTACAAGTAAATGCAAAATGGAAAAGAAGCAAATAAATATATATATAAAAAATATTCATACAGCTTGAGTAGCAAGATTGTGTTCAGTTTTAACTTCATCCAGTACTTAGTGTCTTTCATTCAAACATAAGAAAACACTTCTGGAATCTGCATCTGAAATAGCATTTAGATGTATTTACACAGTTTATGTATCTCAGAGGGGACATGGATGCATTTAAACTGCAGTTACAGATGCATAAATAGGCCTAATGTTTTGTTTTTAACATAAAACGTTGAATACTGATATCTGAATTAAATTTAAAATATGAAAAAAATAGTCAAAATGTGAAATTAAAAACCGCCAGTAGATGACAGCAAGTGACTGTTGAGTGAGTCATTGAGATTCAACCGATTCATTCAAACGACTGATTCATTCAGAAACAAAGCATTTGACTGTGTTAATGAGTGAATCACTGAATCATTTATTCAAGCGATTCATTCAAAAAGCTGATTCATTCAATAAGTAAACACCGACCATTGCTCAGAGATGCAAAACAGTGCTGTGATCTTTGTTTGGAACTATTTTTGTTGGCAAAATTGAGCAAAAACAAGCAATCTTATGTCTAAAATGTAAGTCACTTATTGCTTTACTGAACTTGTATAAAATGATTATTAAATGTGTTCATGCTGATATCTGCAGAAAAACGGTACTCTTTGTGTGATATAGATATAGAAGTTAACTTTATTGAATTATATAAATATAAAAAGCATACAGAAGCATGCCGTCTACAATTTAGAATGCCTGGAATTTTGAATTTTAATAGACGTATAAATCAACGTGCGTGCACTCTGTGTGTGATTTGGTGATATAGCCTACTTGAACATGTCAGATCGCACATCATTACAACAACACTTACCATATTATCGCAGAAGATACACTGTATATCGCACACCCTAGACTCGACTTGAGTGGAAAATGAAATCATCCGCGGTTGTGCGAGCACTTGTTTGCATGAGCAAAGGTGTTTTTAGGAGTGTAACTTGCAAACGCCAGACCACTGATTCGTCAAACCTGCTTTCTTACCGTTTGTGTTCTTCTGACTATTTTGTAGTAAGTAACGAATATGCTTCGGGGAAATGTATCAGAGTAAAAGTATACATTTTAATTAGGAAATGTAGTAGAGTAAAAGTAAAAGTTGGCTGAAATCTAAAAACTCAAGTAAAGTACAGATACTCAAAAAGTGTACTTAAGTACAGTAATCAAGTAAATGTACTTTGTTACTGTCCACCTCTGCCCAACAACACAATAAACACTGGAGTGATGGAAATATACAACAAACCGAAGACACAGACGGACAGTTTCTCACCGGTCAGCAGTGTAGCCCAAACCCAGACAGCCGGTCAGCGTCCCCAGAATGAAGCACACCTCCTCTACTGGAACCAGCCAGTACCGCGAACACACCAGATCCCACTGAGGACAACGGGAAGTCAGGACAGAGCAGACAGGAAGTCAGTTGTTGTCTTGTAGCAGTGGCATGGAAACACAATTAGCAATTTTAAGACTTCCTGTTCATAAGAAAGAACACTGTGAACTCTGAAGATTAGTGAGTTCATGTTTTCTTTCATGCTGAAGCAACAAACGCAAACAGGCCTCATTGCCTCATGTTTGGTCATACTGAAGATTCACGAACAATGAGATTACAAACGTTATATGTTAGAGCTTTAATGTTCAGTGTTGTTCCTGTTAACTAATACTGAAACTATTAAAATGTTCTTTTGTTTATTGAAATAAATCTGAAATAAAATATAAATATTAATCTTAAACAAAAACTATAAAAACTGAAGTATTAAAATTACTAAACCTGAAATAAAACACAATAAAAATTATTAAAAATATTAATATTTAATTTGTAAAAAATAAGCAAATGACAAAAGCACATTACAAAATTACTAAAACTTAAATTCAAAATGATAACATATAAAAGTTAATTCAAAACTTTTATATAGAAATATATCTAAAATAAAATCAAATATAAATACTACATTAAAAACTTTGCTTTGACAACTAAATGGAATAAGTTTAAGTTCAAGCACTAAAATTACTAAATCTAAAAATGAAATAAATATCAATTAAAGCTGTATAGAAATATACTAATTAATTCAAAACTTTAAAACAGCAATAAATCTAAAATTAAATATGTATCACAATTTTAGAAATTTTACTTTGGCAGCTAAATGAAATAAATTAGTTTAAGTTGAAGTACGAAAAATACTATAACTGAAATAACTCAATACATAGATATAGAGTAATACATAGAAGCTATATATAAAAAAAAAAAAAAATATATATATATATAAATAAAAAACTACTAAAAATGACAAAAGCACATATGAAAATACTAAAACTTAATCTAAAATGAAAAAGTAAAAATATAAATATAAAAGTTAACTCAAAATAGTAATAGTTGCTATAACAGTATATTAAAAATACTACAATAACACTGTTAATATCACATACGCATTCTAAAATTCAATATGAATGAGTCAGATGTCATGTGACCAAACAGCTGCATCACGACACAAGCACATGGAACACAAAAGAGTTAGTCAGCTGAAATGTGACCAAACCAGTTGTAATGTACACACGACTAGTCTTCAGGGTGGAGAACGTCAGCCCACACTAACCACAAACAGCATCAACAAATGAAAGCATCAGCTAACTTTAGATCCGTCTCAGTTTTGCATCTTTCACTGAATACAAGCGTATAAAATTAATTATCAATAATTCATTATTTAAAAATTTCTTACAATCTATGAGTTTAGAGTAAAACTTCAGGCGTTTAGCGAGGAATCTGATGAATGCAGACAGGACACAGAGCTTGACAGACATGAAGAGACGTTCTGACACTCGTCACACTCAGACCAACATGATAAAGCAACAAGCCATACATCTATTTCAAGCAAATCTGAGATTAGCGACCCATGATAAGCAACAAGACATTCTGAAAGTCACTTTCTATTTCTGCAGCATCACACTGAAACCTAATTAGTACAAAAATCACACTCCACCTACAAGTAACTATATATTTAACATCAAAAGCTTCTGATTGGTTGTGATTATGTCATATCGGTAAGCATTTTTGGCAAATTACTTCACGCTGCTTAAAATACGGTGACAGCAGGAGCAAATTAAATATGCTGTGACATTCATAATAATTCATTAATGTCCATGGACTTTTTCTGATATAATAAAGAACAAAAATTGTGCGATTATTGCATTTTCTCTAGCGGTCCCAGAATAAACATCTTTCTTGGTTTAAGACATCTTATAGATTTAGTTCACACAAAAACATCATTTAATGTAATGAAATCAATCATGGAAGACTTTAGTGTGATGCATCAGTGTAAAGTTAATGACAACAAACCTGATGTGATACATCTTCAACTTTGAAATTTGGAAATTTGAAATTTTTTAGAGCTTGATAATTTTGGTTCATTTTAGCCATTTGTTGTTGTTTTTTCTAGAAAAACAAAAACAAATGGCTAAAATGAACTAAAATTAAATAAAAACCAATAAAATTAAATTAAAATTTAAATTATAAGAATAAATTAGACTTACTTAAATTTAAATTATAAAAATAAAAATATAATAGTAAAAATTTTCTTCTGCTCATCGGGGGCTATCAAGCTCTAAAAAGGACCAAAAAAGCCTCAAATTTCAAAGTTGAAGATGCACCACATTAGTTTTGTTGTCATTAACTTTACACTGATGCATCACACTAAAGTCTTCCATGACTGATTTCATAGCAGAAACAAACTACATAAAATAAAACTGCTCCTAGTCGCCGTCTGCTTTAACTGTACATAAAAGAGCAGCGTTAACATTCTGCTAAACATCTTCACTGTGAACATTAAACAGGCAGCATAAAGCATTTAAACATCAAAAATATCTGCAAAATATTCTGGATGTATTAATATTAGTGCTGTCAAACGATTAATCGTGATTAATTGCATCCAAAATAAAAGTTTTACACAGTACAAATATACACAGTACACACACATATTATGAAATAAAAATATACACAGTACACACACATATTATCTAAACAAAAACTTATTTTGGATGTGATTAATCGCGATTAATCGTTTGAGAACACCAATTAATATACTTAGTTCAAAAGTGTCGGCCCACCTATATTCACATAATTTGTATTATATATAAATATATTTAATATATAAACATAACATTTTTCTTAAATATATACATGCATGTTGTGTGAATTTATATATACATAATAAATACACACACCACACACACATATATTATGTAAACAAAAACTTTTATTTTGGATGCAATTAATCACAATTAATTGTTTGACAGCACTAATTAATACATTTACTAGTTCAAAAGTGTCAGGCCACCTATATTCATATAATTTGTATTATATATAAATATATTTAATACATAAACAACATTTTTCTTAAATATATACACATGCATTTGTGTGTGTGTTATATATACATAAATATACACAGTACACACAGGGTTGGGAGGGTTACTTTTAAAATGTATTCCGTTACAGTTACAAGTTACTTCATTAAAAAAGTATTCAGTAACGTAATCCAAGTACCACAATATAAAAGTAATGTAATCTGATTACTTTTGGATTACTTCAAGTTACATATGTAAATAAGTCAAAAAGCACTAAGTACTTTTATTAACTATGACTTTAAAATTAAAACTAATAAAAACTATAGTCAAAACTATTAAAAATCGTGTCTTGTTTCACCATCTAGATATTACAGCCCGTATATATATTTATATAAAAGGCTATGCAGACATCTAGTGGTTATACAGTTTTATTTTTAATTTTTTTTTTTATTTCTTTAACATGTAGGCTACAAGTAAAAATAAATATAGTTTATACACAACATTAAAAAAATTACACCATATACATAATAGTCTATTTTAAAATAAGCCTCTTTACAATTTACAGTTAACGTATTAGTTACTAGATTTTTGTATCCTGATTACGTAACACATTACATGTATTCTGTTACTCCCCAACCCTGAGTACACACATATGTTATGTAAACAAATACTTATTTTGGATGCGATTAATTGCAATTAATCATTTGACAGCATTAATTAATATACTTGTTAGTTCAAAAGTGTCAGCCCACCTCTGTGACGATATTATTGGTCAGTCCTTCAGTGACGTTATAGTCGTATCCAGCATCGCAGTCCTTCACGCACGACTGCGTGCCGTTCACAAACATATGCTTGCACTGTGCCAGATCTCCATCTCCTTTCTCCGTCCTCAAGGAGGCGTTGGTCACCTGAGGAGCGGGCGAGGGTCGACAGCAGAAGGGCGGAGCCAGGGTCAGAAGCGGGTCAGAGGACAGCAGGAAGGCCAGGAAGAGGTTGGGCAGGATGGACAGAGCGATGAGGAGCCGCTGCTTCTTACGGCCCAGAGCCAGAACCATGACCTCTCCGGTGGGCGGCAGGGCGGGCGGCAGGGGCAGCGAGGATGGAGCGGGAGAGGATGGCGTCGGGGAGGAGGGGAGCGACGGAGGAGGAGGAGGGCAAGGCGACGGGGAGGCCAGTGGAGATGGGGGTGACGTCATTGTTTGGACAGGAGCTGCGCTAGAGAGAGCCTTACAGAGACGCTGCTGATGCTGATGATGAGGACGCAGGTGAAGAGAGAGAGAGAGAAAGAAAGAGAGAGAGAGAGAAAGATAGACAGCTGTCTGTGTCTCTCCCTATCTCTCTTCCTCTGCTCACCCTGAGACAGACGAGCGGAAATAACCTGCAGAAGACAAGGGTATGTGATTTCAGATAGATAGATAGATAGATAGATAGTATATAACAAAAGATATGATAGGTATGTATAACGATAGATATAACAAATGATAGATATACAGCATATAACAATATATAGATAGACAGACATAGACATGATAGGAATATACACTGAACAAAATTATAAACGCAACACTTTTGTTTTTGCCTCCATTTTTCATGAGCTGAACTCAAAGATCTAAGACTTTTTCTATGTACACAAAAGGCCTATTTCTCTCAAATATTGTTCACAAATCTGTCTAAATCTGTGTTAGTGAGCACTTCTCCTTTGCAGAGATACTCCATCCACCTCACAGGTGTGGCATATCAAGATGCTGAGCATGATTATTGCACAGGTGTGTCTTAGGCTGGCCACAATAAAAGGCCACTCTAAAATGTGCAGTTTTTTCACACAGCACAATGCCACAGATGTCGCAAGTTTTGAGGGAGCGTACATACAACCGGCCTCACAACCGCAGACCACGTGTAACCACACCAGCCCAGGACCTCCACATCCAGCATCTTCACCTCCAAGATCGTCTGAGACCAGCCACCCGGACAGCTGCTGCAACAATCGGTTTGCATAACCAAAGAATTTCTGCACAAACTGTCAGAAACCGTCTCAGGGAAGCTCATCTGCATGCTCGTCGTCCTCATCGGGTCTCGACCTGACTGCAGTTCCTCATCGTATCCGACTTGAGTGGGCAGATGCTCACATTCGATGGCGTCTGGCACTTTGGAGAGGTGTTCTCTTCACGGATGAATCCTGGTTTTCACTGTACAGGGCAGATGGCAGACAGCGTGTATGGGGTCGTGTGGGTGAGCGGTTTGCTGATGTCAACGTTGTGGATCGAGTGGCCCATGGTGGCGGTGGGGTTATGGTATGGGCAGGCGTATGTTATGGACAACGAACACAGGTGCATTTTATTGATGGCGTTTTGAATGCACAGAGATACCGTGACGAGATCCTGAGGCCCATTGTTGTGCCATTCATCCACGACCATCACCTCATGTTGCAGCATGATAATGCACGGCCCCATGTTGCAAGGATCTGTTCACAATTCCTGGAAGCTGAACACATCCCAGTTCTTGCATGGCCAGCA
The DNA here is from genome assembly GCA_039654775.1 of Spinibarbus caldwelli. NCBI lineage: Eukaryota > Metazoa > Chordata > Actinopteri > Cypriniformes > Cyprinidae > Spinibarbus > Spinibarbus caldwelli. Next base: position 1,631,990 of record CM077263.1, on the reverse strand, counting down.
TACTCACCGGACATGTCACCCATTGAGCATGTTTGGGATGCTCTGGATCGGCGTATACGACAGTGTGTTCCAGTTCCTGCCAATATCCAGCAACTTCACACAGCCATTGAAGAGGAGTGGACCAACACTCCACAGGCCACAATCAACAACCTGATCAACTCTATGAGAAGGAGATGTGCTGCACTGCGTGAGACAAATGGTGGTCACACCAGAGACTGACTGGTTTTCGGACCCCCCCTGGACCCCCCCAATACAGTAAAACTGCACATTTTAGAGTGGCCTTTTATTGTGTCCAGCCTAAGGCACACCTGTGCAATAATCATGCTGTCTAATCAGCATCCTGATATGCCACACCTGTGAGGTGGATGGAGTCTCTCGGCAAAGGAGAAGTGCTCACTAACACAGATTTAGACAGATTTGTGAACAATATTTGAGAGAAATAGGCCTTTTGTGTACATAGAAAAAGTCTTAGATCTTTAGTTCAGCTCATGAAAAATGGAGGCAAAAACAAGTGTTGCGTTTATAATTTTGTTCAGTGTATAATGAACAATAGAATATCTCTAACGAACAAACAAACAGATAGAGAAATACAGATTGATAGGAAGAAAAACGATAGATAAAATGATAGATAGATAGATAGATAGATAGATAGTATATAACGATAGATAAATATGATAGGTATGTATAATGATAGATAGATATACAGCATGTAACAATATATAGATAGATGGACAGACATGATAGGTATATAATAAACGACAGAATATCTAACGATAGATAGATAGATAGATAGATAGATAGATAGATAATGATAGGTATATATAACTAATGATAGAATATCTCTAACGACAGACAGCTTGAGAGATAGACATGTATAATCGGTATATACAGCGAGAGAGAGATTTCAACTTCAGCATACACTTTCAGATGAAAGAATGAAATGAAAGAACGAGCAGATGAAAACATTACATGAAAGAGCGAAATGAAAGAATAAAGATCAAAAGTGGAAGAAGAAAAAATGAGAGTAAAAAGGAGCGAAATGAAGGACTGAATAGAATGGTAGAATTGGAGGAATGCGAGTGTTATGTAAGTGGAATTATAGAGAGAAGAAAAGAATTACGGAAACCATATGCGTTAAAGAAACCAAAGAATATAAACACGAATATGATTATGTAAATGAGCGGATCTTCTGAACATCATTCATAAGTCCTGATATTAAAATGACTTTATTTCTAAAACCAGCTGAATCTTTACCGCTGATCACATCAGCTGAACTCCAGCACATCCACACTGATGATGATGATGATGATGATGTGTTCTGGACTCGTTCAGTCCAGCGCAGTGAACGTCTCTCCGCAGAAACAAAACCTACTGATCTGACGCCTTTTATTCGCCGCGCGTTACACCAAACAAACGCGTTAAATGATGGTAAATAAAGCCTCGATGCCGCTGCGTGAAAGATGACGGCCATGGACGAAAGCAGATCCCCGGTTTTGAGACGCGGACAGGGCGGAAAAACTGGCGCGACTGGCGGAGAGTTTCGGAAACCGTCGGGAACATTCGGACAGCATCGGAAACCTTAAACAAAGACGCAGCTGCAGTATAGCCGAACGGCCACACGAGGGAGCCATAAATCACATAAATATGGTTTAAAACGTTACGAAGGAATACTAGTGTACTGCATTCTATGCATTATAGACTATATGTGACCCTGGACCACCTAATTGAGATTTATACATCATCTAAAATCTGAATAAGCTTTCCACTGATGTATGGTTTGTTAGGAGAGGACAATATTTGACCGAGATACAACTTATCTGAAAATCTGGAATCTGAGGGTGCAAAAAAAAAAAACTAAATAAATAATTAAAAAATTCTAAATATTGAGAAAATCGCCTTTAAAAGTTGTCCAAATTAAGTTCTTAGCAATGCATATTACTAATCAAAAATTAAGAGTTGATATTGATATATCGATGATTTTGACCCATACAATTTTTGGCTATTGCTACAAATATACCCAAGCGACTTAAGACTGATTTTGTGGTCCAGAGTCACATATACTGCTTACCATTTAAAAACCCGTACAGTAGGAGTATTGAAGTATGCAGTATGGAATCTGTACACAGTATGTGAATTTTCTGTATGCATGATAAAATGCATGGATGACCTACAATGTTTGTCAAAAAAAGTGAAGTATACAAGAAGGAACTCCTGTACAAATCCAGTTTTGTCTAAAATTTGTTCATCACAGTGTAAGGTCAAGCCAAGGGCATTGCATTGTGGGATACAGTATCTAACACAGTGTGCTCTGGATGCATGCTGCACATGCTGAATCATAATAGGTCATCTGGGTATTGTATGCATACACAAAATTAAAATACTGCACAGAGGAATGCATAAAATATTTTATTTTCTACTTTATTTTATTATTTTAAGCACAAATATCAGTCTCTCAATTAATACAAGCTCATAAAACTGCATGTACATGACATGAATTATGCAAAATGCTGTTAAATACTTTAAGATGAAGTATAGCATGCCACACAGTTTTTATACATATATCATGGTAATGCCATGCTATTCTGTAAAATACCATGGTACTACCATCTGATGCCATTATATTTTGTACCTTTGCAACTGTCTTGAATATCTCCATGTAAAAAAAAAAAAAAAAAAAAATTGTTATAATATATAACACAATATAATATAATAATATAGGCAAGGCAAAGCAAGTTTATTTATATAGCACATTTCATACACAGTGGTAATTGAAAGTGTTTTACATGAAAGGAAGTGAAATAGTCATTAAAAAAATCACAATAAAAACAAGGAATTAAAAAAATAAAAAAGGAAATTATATAAAAATTGATTAAATGATTTTAAAACGGTTTAGAATAGAAAATGATTATACATAAAATACAGTGCAATTAGTTCGGTCATAGCACAGTGCTCATTCAACAAATGCACAGCTAAACATGAGTTTTGAGTCTGGATTTAAATGTGGCTAATGTTTTAGCACATCTGATCTCTTTTGGAAGCTGGTTCCAACTGCAGGCGGCATAATAGCTAAAAGCGGACTCCCCTTGTTTTGTGTGAACCCTTGGTATTTCTAACTGACTCGATCCTAATGATCTAAGTGGTCTGTTAGGTTCATATTCAGTGAGCATTTCTGCAATGTATTTAGGTCCTAGGCCATTGAGTGATTTATAAAAGAGTAAAAGTACTTTAAAATCAATCCTAAATGTAACTGGAAGCCAGTGTAAGGACCTGAGGACTGGTGTGATATGCTCAGATTTTCTGCTTCTAGTCAGAATCCTGGAAGCAGCGTTCTGGATGAGCTGCAGCTGTCTAATGGTCTTCTTGGGCAGGCCGGTGAGGAGACCATTACAATAATCCACCCTGCTGGTGATAAAGGCGTGAACAAGTTTCTCCAAGTTTTGACTGGAAACAAAACATCTAATTCTTGCGATGTTTTTGAGATGATAGTATGCTGATTTAGTTACTGCTTTGACATGACTACTGAAACTAAGGTCTGTCTCCAGAATCACCCCAAGATTTTTGACTTGATTTTTAGTTGTTTGACCCCTAGAGTCAAGGTATGCATTCACCTTGAGAACTTCATCTTTGTTTCCAAATGCAATGATTTCAGTTTTCTCCTTGTTCAACTGAAGAAAGTTCTGGCACATCCAGCTGTTAATTTCATCAGTGCATTGGCGGAGGGAGTCCATGGGGCTGTAGTCATTTGGAGATAAGGCTAGGTAAATCTGGGTCTCATCAGCATAGCTTTCATAAGCAATTTGGTTATTTCTCATTATTTGACTTAGTGGGAGCATATACAGGCTAAACAACAGCGGTGCAAGAATTGAGCCTTGTGGGACTCCGCATGTCATGGACGTCCTCTTAGACTTATGCTCTCCTATACTCACATAATAACCTCTCCCTTCTAAGTATGACCTGAACCATTTGACTACCATCCCAGAAAGCCCGACCAAGTTTTCTAGTCTCTCTAGAAGTAATGTTATGATCGAAAGTGTCAAATGCAGCACTAAGATCTAGTCGTACCAGCACTGATATTTTGCCAAAATCAGAATTGAAGCGAATATCATTTATTATTTTAATAAGCGCCGTCTCTGTGCTCTGATGCACTCGGAAACCAGATTGAAAATTGTCCAGGTATCCATTTGAGTTTAAGTAGTTGTTCAGCTGAATAAAAACTACCTTTTCAATAATCTTACCTATGAAAGGAAGATTTGATATTGGTCTATAGTTGCTCAACATGGTGTTATCAAGATTGCTCTTTTTCAGAAGGGGCTTAACAACTGCAGTTTTCAGGGAGTTTGGAAAAGTCCCAGAAAGAAGTGAGGCGTTCACCACTTCTAAGAGATCTGCTTCTAAACAGTTGAGCACACTTTTGAAAAAAGATGTGGGAAGTGTGTCAAGATAGCAGGTTGATGATTTAAGGTGCTGTACTATTTCTTCCAAAATTTTGCTATCAATTGCTTCAAAAACAGACATAGCCACTTCTTTTTGAAAATACGGTCGAATCTGTGTGACCTCTGCATAACTTCAGGATGTACCAATCTCCTTTCTGATATTACTGATCTTCTCAGAAAAGAAGGAAGCAAATTGCATTTGCTGTCGGAGAGCATTTCACTGGGAATCTGACTTGGGGGGTTTGTCAGTCTCTCAACAGTAGCAAAAAGAGTGCAAGTGTTGTTTAAGTTACAGTATGTAAGGTTTGAGAAGAAGGTCTGTCTCGCTGTGGCTAGTTCCACATTGAAAGCATGAAGGCTGTCTTTATTAGATGCTATAGTGAATTTTGAGTTTTGTCTTCCGCCACATCTGCTCAGGTTTTCTGCATTGTCTTTTCATACTCTGAACTGCTGTTGATTTTCTCCAAGATGATTTTTGTCTGCCAGTCTTCTTGCTGACCTTTACTGGAGCAATATCATCAATAACATTCTTAACTTTTGAGTTAAATGAATCCAGGAGACGATCAACAGAGTCAGCAGAAATGCTTGGTGTTAAAGATATAGCCTTCGTAAATAGCGCACTAGTGTTCTCATTAATGCATCTCTTTCTGACAGAGACAGATCTAGATTCAGTGGTAACAGAGATCAATAAATCAAAGAAAACAGAAGTGATCAGATAGTGCTACATCCTTAACAATAGATGAAATGTTTAGACCTCTACTGATGAGTAAATCTAGCGTGTCCACGATTGTGTGTGGGTCCATGCACATGCTGAATCAGGTCAAAAGTGTTTAAAACAGTTATAATTTCTTTTGTAGTTTTGATTTCTGCATTATCTATGTGAATATTAAAATACCCTGCAATAGCAAAACAGTCAAACTCTGAGGAAATCATTGATAACAGTTCTGTGAATTCTTCAACAAATGCTGGAGAGTATTTTGGAGGCCTGTAAATAATGATAAACAGAATGCGTGGAGCACCTTTCAGCACAATACCTAGATATTCAAAAGACAAATACTGACCAAATGACACTTGCTTGCACTGATAAACATCTTTAAATAGAGCAGCTACACCTCCATCTCTCCTAACAGTCCTGCAGACACTTGTAAAATTAAAGTTAGGAGGGGCTGTTTCATTGAGGACAGTTGCACTGCAGCTGTCTTCTAGCCACGCTTCATTTAGAAACATAAAATCCGGGTTTTTTGTGGTTAAGTCATTGATCAGAAATGATTCATTTTTTAGTAAGCAAATGTTTAAAAATGCTAACTTGATGGAATTACATTTTGTCTCTACAGCAATCTTAGATTGATGCATTACAGGCATCAGATTAGATGGGATTAGACTTTCTATCACGTGATAAAACAGAGATAGAGAAAGCTACAGGCACACTGGGTTCCCGCTTGTTCTGTAAACATTTGTGTAAATTGCTGCTGTAATAGCGGGGACCTGACACACATCACAGAGTAGCTATCAGTTGTTTTTGGTTCACCTACAGCCGATGGAGGAGGGTTTGGTCCCTGGCGTCGTGGCAGCGGTCGGAGAGCTCTCACAGGAGGAGGAGGGAGAGCTGGGCCTGCAGTCTTTGGTGGCTGTGGGGCCGCCGTTTTTTAGTTGATATCTGGGGGCTTGCAGCGAAAGAGTGGGAGAGTTTGGTCCCAGCATACACCAGTTCCTCCATTTTCTGGGAGAAGCTTAGAAGTGGAGATGCTGGAGAGAGAGATAGTGTGTCTGGTGAGATGGGCTCTGGCTCTGGCGTTTCCGGTGGCTGTGATATGTTGTCCTGTGTCACAATATAAGTGATGTGATTTTTTTTTAAACTTTAAGCCTACAATTAAATATTACCATCTAATGCCACATTGTGTTGTAAAGTTATTTAAATATATTATTATTATTATTATTATTATTATTATTATTATTATATATAAGACATTATATATTAATGTAAAATAAAATGTTATTTATTTATACATGTACAATTAGAATTATACACAATTATAAATTACATACAATTATATTCTTGAATTCTGGCACCATTTGTATTACATTTGTTATATATTATATTATTTTGTATTATAGGTTATGTAGTAATTTAAAATAAGGATACCATTCTTTTTTTTTTTTTGCATATGTATACAATTTGTTATATTTCATATTTTACTTTAGTAAAAGTTATTCATTATTTAAAAATAAAACTTTAGGCCTACAATTAAATATTAATATTTTTAATATTATAAAATGTTATATTTTAATTTAAAATACAACTCTTTTCGATATTATATATGATTATGGTTCAGGGCGATCAGGTGTTGCGAGTGTGGATCTCTGCCTGTTCTCTTGCGCTGTATTGAGTAACAAAGCCTCAGTTGAAACACACTCTTTCCTAACCCTGTGGCCAGATTTCAGGTCTGGGACCGCAGATTGCCCCACCGTCATACGGAATCCAGTTACAACACACAAACATCAACAGTTGTGTGAATTAATGAATGTCAGGGTTTGCTCTAATGGACGTGTAACGCAGGTTCAGTGTTATATCAGCCGCAGTCATCTGCTGTCACATATAGCCCTAACTAGATAACACAGTGCAAAGCCAACAGGCAAAGATAAAGCCATGCATGCTATCAGTGAGTCCTCTGCCTGTAGTGGAAGCCACAGGAAGACCCGAACGCCCTGTGCGGTGATACTGTCGCTAGCTCACTGTCCCACAATGGTGTTGAAATCTCACCCGTCCCACTGCCGCTCAGCCTGAGCTCTTTCACTCAAACGCCCGTGTCATCGTGTCCGTTTGAAGGGAGGAAAGATGACATTCTGCTATTGTGTTGTGCAATTCACAATCAATGTAGATCACCCGAATAATCACATTAACCATTTCAGTGGAGGTACAGTGGTGGCCAAAATGATTAGAACACTAGTATTTTCAGCAGCTAAAAAATTGGTTTAAAGTCAGTTATTTCTAACTTTTGCTGTAGTGTGTCAGTAGGAAATATCAGTTTACATTTCCAAACATTCATTTTGCCATTAATTGTAATAATCCAGTAAGATTTTTGTTTGCTCCACACAGAGATATGATCTGATCATCATCCAGAAACAGAACAAATTGAGAGAGACTAAATCCAGAAGATGCTTCAAGAATCAAGCTATCTGAAAAACTGTGCACAAGTGCACCGAGGGCAAAAGCTTCTTTAAACGCAAAGGACGCTCACACCAAATGTTTTCATTTAGTTAATAGAAGTTAACTGATAAAGAAAATTTATGACATTATTTTTGACAGCATCCTCATTTTACAGCATTTTTACACAAGTGCCTAAAACTTTTAACAGCACTGTAGCTTTGCAGGTAGGTTTCCTGAAGCATCAGTTCTTCTGGATTTAGTCTGTCTCAGTTTCTGTTTCTGGATGATGATCAGATCAGATCTCTGTGTGGAGCAAACTAAAATCTCACTGGATTATTACAATTAATGGCAAAATGAATGTTTGGAAATGTAAACTGATATTTCCTACTGACACACTACAGCAAAATATTGAAATAACTGACTTTAAACCAATTTTTTAGCTGCTGAAAATACTGGTGTTCTAATAGTTTTGGCCACTGTTGTAAATCACCAAGATTGCTTGATTTGGTACGAGCTGAAGACTGCATAAGTTCATTCAGATTCTGATACGTTTCCTGGGATAGTTTGTATAAATGGAGAAAAATCACACTGTATTTTAGTTTTGAAAATAAGTGCTATTTATGACTTGGGGCTAGTTGTCACAAGGTCTATATTTCAGTAACTATAAGATCTTGTGTCAAAGGTTCAAAAGTTCAATTGCACAAATCCGTTTTATCTAGCAGTGGTTTGTATGTTGGTTTAAAACAGCATACAAACCAGATCCAAACAGTCATTATTTCTGAATGATGTGCTGTAAACTAAAATTAAAACACATTTTTGAACAAAATAAAATCACAGTGTTGAACAGGAGTAAACTATAAACTGAAGGCAGATTTTAAGTGAAACTCTTCAGCTGTGACATCTAGACAATACATTTTTTTCATAAATGTTAGAAAAACAATTGAAGTTTAAAATTTTTACTAAAATATTATAATATTCGACTAAAATATCATACCGTATGGTTTCTCAGCAAAATGTAAAAAGTAAAAAAAGAAATTAATATCTGAAGCAACAAAATTACATAAATACTGTGCATAAAAAAAATATAATATAAACAAAAATATATCAATTTGCTAAAAGAAATTGTAATTAATGAATTATATAAAATTGTGCATTATACATAAACAATGTTTGGGCAATGTGTTTTATATGTTTTTGTAATTTTATAAAATTCATTAATTACAATTTCTTTTAGCAAATTAATCTCTGATATACAGTATTTGTGTGCAATTCATTCCAGTTGCTTCAGATAATCAAATAACTTTTCCTAAAAGGTCATACAGCATGTGTTTTAAATATACAGTAAATATACAGACATTTTTTTTCTTTAGTTTGTTTATAGAAATTGACTTCCAAAAAATTATTGAAAAGCACAAAAATTACCATGAGTTAAAAGATTTAACTGTTTATTTAAATTGAGACAGAAAATATCAAACTACAATGCCTAAAGAGTTTGTTGTGCTTTTTTTCTGAATGACTTAAGTAGTTTACTATCTGAAATTACAGGATTTATATGGCTCTAACTAGTCATCTATACAAGATTTTTTTCTGCCACCGGAAAAAAAGTAATTGCAACTTCTCACAAGTCAAAATTGCAAGATATAAATTCAGAATTGAGATATAAATTTGCAATTCAGAGAAGTCAAATTCGCAAGACAAACTCAGAATTGAGATATAAACTTGCAATTTTGAGAAAAAAAGTCAGAAATGGGAGATGTAAACTCATTTCCGAGAAAAAAAAAAAAAGAAAGAATTGCAAGATATAAAATCAGAATTGGATATAATCTTGTAATTCTAAGAAAAAAAGTCAGAATTGCTTGATAAATAGCTGCAATTACCATTTTCATATTTTATTCCGTGGTGGAAACAGACTTCCATGCTCATCTAAGTTGAGATTTGACTCAAATATGATTTAATTCACAGTGCATTATTTCCCATGTTCACTTTGAGAAATTATATTCACCCATCCCATCTACTGAAACTATATGAAAATCACAAAGCCAATCCAAAATGATCTGATCACGATCACCGGAACCTTCAGTCTCAGCAGTTGTCGTCTCCGGCGGCGTACTGCTCTTTGGCCTGTAGGTGGCGCTGTGACAGATAGTGTCGGAGTGAATCCACCTCGTGCGACAGGCGCTGGATGTGCAGCTGCAGTCTGTGATTCTCTTCCTGGAGCTGCAGCGCCCTCTGCTGGGTCAGCTGGATCCGCCGGCGGGTTTTATCGCGTGACTTCCTCACCGCGATGTTGTTGCGCTCTCTACGCAGACGGTATTCCACGCTGTCTTTGCTCAGGCCGCGCTTCTGTCCCGCCGGCCGCAGGGTGGACGCTGGGGGCGGCAGAAGAAACTGCGAAAAATCCTTCCCAAAGATTCGTGGAGTTACCGAGAACAGGAAAGAAAAACAATTGTGAAAACGATACATACAGGTTTCCAAGAAATGTAATACATTGGAACATCATACAAACCAAACTATACATACAACTAGTGCTCCTCAACTAAAACAATAAAACAAAACGATAAAATAAAATAATAAAATAAAATGTTAACTGAAAATATTAAATGTTTAATTTAAAAGTTTAGTTCTGCAAAAATTTCTCATATTTGTTTAGTTTGACTTGAAAACAATAATCTAAAAAAAAGAATAAAAATTATGACATTATTTACTACTATTACTAATAATAATAACAATCTAAAACTGAAACTAAAACCGAAATGTAACATTTTCTTTACTAGGGTGAATTTCATGAAGACTTTCATTTCACATTTACATCTATTCAGTTATTAGATGCCTTTGCTGTTTTATAAGCACTTTCTACAGCCTTTACATTTTAATGCATATTTGTTGTCTAAACTAAAATTTGAAGGAAACTAACACTTCTCCATAAATCTTGGAGGGATTTATTATAATTATTTCAGTGACTTCAATAATTTCCTGAACACACAAAAAATAAAATACTAATATATTTATATATATATACACACACACACACACATACATACATACATACATACATACATACATATATATACATACATATATATATATATACACACACACACACACACACACAAACAATATACAATTTATAATTACTAATATTAGCTATTTACTATAATTATTATTTACTAATTATTTTTACTTGTAATCTTAGACATTTATTTATTTATTTGTGGTCATCTAACTTAATGTTATCATACAAACATTAAATACAGTTACCGAACTATTTACCCTTATGATTATTATTCTACCGATTATTTTATTTGTAATCTCAGACATAATCAATAAACATGTTTTTAGAAATTGCACAGCTAAATTATTAGGCACAAATGACTGTCCAAACTGAAACTTTGACATTTCGTGTGCATTTTTGACATTTGGACCAAAAAAGTATATTGTGTAATGCTAAATTTCATGAAGGCTTTCATTTTACGTTTACATTTATCAGATGTTACTATCCAAGTGACTTACAAATGAGGAACATCACAATCAATTTGTCATAAGAGCCACAACATTCACAATACGCAATGCCAGAAACTTCTTCAGGATCCTGATTATTCAGTAAGCATTACCTGCTGATTCTGCTGTGCCGCTCGTTCAGTGCTGCTGGAGGTCAAACAGGAGGAATATGGCATAAAGCCCATCATTTGCTCCATGCTCCGGCTGTCAGGAGTCTTAGAAAAGGCCATCGGCTGGCCATACAAACCCGCGTCCATCGGAGGCATCTGAGTGCTCATGGTGCTGGAGTCAGGGTTCAGTGTGCCAGCTTGAGAGCTGGAGGATTGATTATGGAGAGCAAACATACAGATGGAGGATGGAGGACTGTCGGAGATGGACATCTGTGGACCAAGACACAATTCTGAGGAGATCTGAGACTGAACTACTCCATATTCCAACTACAAGAACATCAAGGGATGAAGTGACCAGTGTTTTGACAGAATTAGAACAGATGAGACGTTTCTGTACTTACGGCTTGAAAACGCTGCTCGGGGCCGCTTAAGTTTCTCCTCTCTTCTCATGCACAATGTTTAAGTGTTCTTCTACTGAATCCGTTATGATACAGGTACTTTAGCGCCTGTCAATGACACCATCACTTCCTCTGTCACAACCATCCCTCCTTCCCCCTCTAATTATTTTTATGTTGCATCATAGGATTGACTTCTTTTTTCCTTTTCCCTGTTTTATGAGCACTTTCTACATTCTTTACACTCTAATGTGTCTTTGTTGTCCAAACATTTCTGTTAAATCTTGAAATGATTTATTACAATTATTTCAGTGCCGAAAATAACTTCCTGCACACATAAAAAAAAAAAAAAAAAAAAAAAAAAAACTTCTGATAAAAAAAAAATATTGATATAAAAATATTAAAGGGAGTTCATATTAAAATGGCTTTTAAAATCTGATGTATTTAAAAAGATTAACTATATGGATTTCTTACCTAATAATTATTTCAAGCTATTATTATCTAACTTATATTGTTTAATATATAATCACTGATATTTAATATTTGCAACTAGAAATGATTTTTTAAAAATATTTTTTTCTAATTAACTAAATACTATTTTGTATCTAATATTTATTTCTATTCTATATGTATTATATATATTCTATATAGAGGAAAGTTAGAATATATATATATATATATATATATATGTGTGTGTGTGTTTGTGTGTTAAATATATTCTATATATTAATGATTATATAAATGTTACATTACTAATATTTACTACTAGAAATTATTTTTTTTAAAGATCTTTATTTCTTATATAATATTTATTTGTTTCTATTATTATCCAACTTATATAAATTGTAAATATTAGTAATATTATAAATATAATATTACTAATATTTACTATACACTAATTACAACTTACTTTTATTTTCAGGCATAAAAAATAAACAAAAAGAAATTGCACAGACATTCACATTTTGTTTGCATGATTAAAAGATAAAGTAAAATTTGAAGTAAAATTTCAAAATTAAACGTCAAAAATTCAGGATTTGTGAATATTGTCATATTTCAAAATTGTAAAGAATTATCTGGCAAATGTTACATTGTTTTCCCATAATTCCTGAATGCCTCATGGTTGATGGGCCAATCAGAGGAGACTCACTGGCGCCTCCTGCAGCAGGACTAAGGAACTGAAACAGAAGAAAAAAAAAAAAAAAAAAAATTATTAGTACACAGGGATAAAAATGGTTCAGATAAGCTGGGTCAATTTTTGCCATTTATAGTGAGAAATGTTTTAGTGATATATCATTTCTAAAATGGGTTTAATGGAGATCATCATTCCTTCCCTTTCAAAGTCAAGCTGTTGCAAAATTAAATAACTTGCCTTTAAGTATTAATACAACCTTAACATAATATAATGATAAACCAAAAACAGACACTCACCTGTGGCTCTGTGTTGATATGGTATAATCATTTGAGAACATTGTTTGGACTGGAACAAGTGAACAAGTGGAACAACTGCTTTAGATCTTCAGAACGTCTTATTTTATTTGTCAGTGGTATAAATGTAAAACAAGGGCTTTCTAATACAGTACAAAAAATTACAAATAAAATACAAAAAACAAAAAAAAAAACAAAAAAAAAAATTTTTAGTAATGCAAAGTCATCAATCCACTATTTAATAATTTGTCCTTCTGGCTCAAGGAATTTTTGGATGGATGGATGGATAGATAAACACTTTAGAATAGGGAACACTTATTCACTATTAACTACGATTTTCCCTCAATAAATTCCTAATTTGCTGCTTATTAATAGTTAGTAAGGTAGTTGTTAAATTTAGGTATTGGGTAGGATTAGGGATGTAGAATAAGGCATTAATATGTGCTTAATTAGTACTAATAAATGGCTAATATTCTAGTAATATGTATGCAAATAAGCAACTAGTTAAGAGACCCTAAAATAAAGTGTTAGGATGGATGGATGGATAGATAATGGTGTATAATTACATCAGATGGGATTTTGTTTGTATCCACACAAATTTCACTACATTCACCAGTAAATGATTTACAGTTCACAAAACAAGTGAAAATTAGACATAAGAAAACATTATTAATATTTTTTTGCCACAGGAATCTTTGAAGTGATATGAGATCAGTGCACTGGATATTACAAATTGCCTGAAGCAACTACATTGCAAATTGTTTGGAAGCATTTTCTGTTGCACCTAAACATAACTAATAATTGCTAAAAAATTATTGGGTAACACTTTATTTTAAGGTGTTCTTGTTACACATTACATGTACTTACTATTATAATAACAATAAATTATGCATAATTACATGCAAGTAACCCTAAGCCAAACCTTAATCCTATAGGTCATTGCACACTGAGTCCGAAATTTTCGCACGTTGAAAAATAAATACGACCTCACGTTGTGTCAATCACGTTTACACACTGCCTCTGAAACTTTCATCCGTCATAAAAAAATTTGGATCAGGTACGATTTTCTGCGGTTTCACATCTGTAACAAGCATTTTGATGGGAAAGGATGACGAATGCGGAAAAAAAAAAACAAAACAAAAAAAAAAAAACGGAAAAACGCATATGAAAATTTGGGACTCAGTGTGCAATGGCCTCAACGCTGACCATATAGTGAGTACATGTAGTTAATTAATGTTACTCAGTACTTATATGCATAATAAGGACACCTTCACATAAAGTGTAACCAAAAAATTTTATATTAGTTTTCTAACTAAGATCTCTCAATGAAAGGGTTTTAGAAAGGAAATCTTGATCCCAGTCGCTGGAAATGACACACACACACACACACAGTCACAGACGGAGAGAGAGCTGAGCTCGGGTCAAAACCTCGTCCTGGATTTGTGGGTAATCTGGACACTGCTGCAGCACCTACAACCAAACACCAGTCAATGAGACCAATCTGAGATCACCAGTCACTTATCTCTCATATAAAGACACTTTTTTACAATATAATCAATTTCAAAATGGGGGGAAAACATCCTTAAGTTCTGTCTTTTTCTGAGTCTTACAAACCTGACGACACACATCAACGGCCAGTGTGTAATTCTTGCACTTCAGGTAGTTAAAGGCAAGACGAAATCCTGCAATGAGATTCAAACACAACGGTGTTTGATGAAACTGAACATTTACAGTGTGTTCATGGTTTTAGTTTCAGGGGAATGATGATAAAGTCGCACCGATTGCAGGATGAGCTCTGCTGCTGTATTTCCAGGCCAGTTCATACTGCAGCGCTGCGTCGCGGTATCTCTGCTCATTCTCCATCATCAAACCCTGATACTCATACGCTTTACTACACGACTGATGGAACAGCAGGACGAAAATAAAAACAATAAAATGTGTTACTTTAGAGTAAAAGTTGAGAAAATAAAAATCAACTGAAACAAGTCCTGGCGCCAATCATCCATCATCATTTACTCAAAGTATTGACAAATAACCCTCTAATTATTTTAATCTTAATGTATCTTTGTTGATCAAACAACTCACTTTCAAATACAAAAAAAATATAAAAAATTAATTAATTAATTAATTAATTAATAAACATTGCTTTAATATTGGAAATATAAAATGAGCTTAATATTTCCCATTTACTACTAGAATTATTTTATCTTTATATTTATTAGATTTTTTTTTATGCAAATATTAAGAGGAACAAATGTACTTCTAAACTTCTGAACTGAATTCACCTTCAGATTTTGTGTGCATTTTCAAGATTCAGACAAAAAAAATATGTACTGTTTATTGCCGATTTAAGTAAAACATGTCAGCAAATCTAAAATGAATGGAAACAGACCTTATTGTGTCGTATGCAGCTGTCGAGCAGTTTATACACTGGCGTGTATTTTCCCATCTTGATGTACATGTCAGCCAAGAGCAGGCAGGCGTTTTCTAAGTCATCTGCATTTGCGTTGCTCCACTGCATCCTGGTGAGGCGTTTGAGGAAGTTTCTGGCTCTGGGAATCTGCTTTAGCTGAACGAAACCTTGAGCCATCATGAGCAAAGACGCCTCCAACATCACCTGCAGACAGACAGAACAATACACTGATAAAAGCTTGACATCAGCGCTGAGATACATTTCTGTTTTTAGAACACAAAATTTATTAGAAGTGCAATATGATGTAAAAATAAATAATTAAAAATATTGTATATTTATTATTATTATTATAATATTTTAGCATTTTCTCAGTGTTTGTGTAGTTATTTATTTAGTCCACATAATTTTTCATTATTTTTTTTATTGGAAAGGTGAGTAATAGAAACAGTTTAATAACAAACCATTAAAATAATGTTTTAAACTACATGAGTTAAACATATATATATATATATATATATATATATGTGTGTGTGTGTGTGTGTGTGTGTGTGTGTGTGTGTGCATGTGTGTGTAAGTAAGTAAATAAATAAATATATATATATTTTTTTTGCAGAAATGCATTTTTCTCCCCTGAATATTGCAGAAATGTGACCTTTACATGTGTAGGGCAGTGTTATTATTATTGCATCGAGATGCTTTCATTTTTTTTTTTATTTTAATTTTAGTTAAATGTTTTAACATTATTTTTTGTTTGTGTTTTCATAACTGTTATTATTACTATTATACTTTTGGTCCACATAGGTTTTTTATTAGTTTTTATTTCAGTTTTACTATAAAGAGTGTGACATTTTAGGCTCATATCATATTTACAGTACTTGTAAACAATTACAACGGTGGTGAAATTTTGAAATTTCCTGTGTTGCAACATACCAAATTCATCCCTAAATATAATATGCATAAAGATCATGGTTTTACAACCAGTAACTTCCTAAAAACACTTTCAAGGGGAGAAGAAAATACATTACTACAGTTTTTAGTCTCTACGGGTTAAAGACTAAATAACACAGTAAATTAAAGTGTCCATTAATAATTGGACAAAAAGCTGACTAAAGCAGTAATGCCTTGCTGATGAAATCACGTGTCTTACGTTCTTATCCTGCATGTCTGTGAGCTCCAGCACTGCTCTCTCCACCTCTTTAGGCTCTTTGCTGTAGATCCGACACAGATTTGAGAGCAGCATGAGTTTATCCTGCTCAGATTTAGATCGCGGTCGAAACATCGAGAGTAGATTGTGAGCTGTGCTTATTCTCGTCTCATTCTCAGACTCACTGCTGGAGAAACAATCAGACAAACTGCATGAAAGCATTTTAGTATCTGAGCACAGATTTTGTGTCAGTTGTTCTCACCTCATGTCCTTTTGTCCTTTATCTAAAACCTCTCCTCCAAAGACGACTCTGTCAGGGTTCAGGGAGATCCGGACCATCAGATCTAGAGCTGGTTCTCCCCAGTCCGTGTCTCCTCTGGCCTTGTTCAGGTGCGTTAGAGCTTCAGTCACCTGACATGTATGCCTGAGGTCAAGCAGCACATACAAACCTCTTACAAAGCACATTAGGAATAAGAATGCTTTCAGGAAACACACAAAAAATAAAATAAATAAATTGTACTCTATTAATTAGCCCAGAATACCATTAGAAATTATTTTAAGTTTACCAAATGACCAAAAAAAATAAATAAATAAAATAAATAAATCTTTAAAATAATTAAACAAAAATCACGTTAACCTGAATCTCACAAAAACTAAGAACGTATAAGTCATTTTACTTATAAATCTTTAAAATATTGGTCCTTTACAAACAAATGACCCACAAACAAATAACATTTTCTCTTTCTAAAAAAATGTTAGAGTAACTCCTGCAGAAACAAATAACTGTATATGTCTTATTTGATCTATAAATCAATAATATGTTGCCCAAAGAAGAGAAAAGATAAGAAAAAAAAAAAAAAAAAAAAAAAAATGAAAGAAAAATTAGGACCAATTTTAGGACCATTAAGATATTGTGTTATTTTTGTGACAGTACATCCCACAAAAGTAGTCAATGGTCCTAAAAAAAAAAAAAGAAAAAAGTTACTTTGTAATTATCATTTAGAATTTTTAAAAATCTAATAATTTATTATAATTTTTTTTTCTCTACGAGATTCACCTGTCATTTGATTAAAGTTCATGAGAAACAAACATCTCTATCATCCTTATTACAATTATATATACACAATATAAATTATGATATTGTCTGATGGACACTGACCATAAGTAGAGACCCTTGCAGTAATTATAACCCGGTTCTCTGACCGACAGAGGACTGAACTTTTCACACGCTATAAAAACAGACCGAACGCCATCGAGTTTCCCCATCCTGCGCAGAATGTGCAGAAACTTGACCATGGCATGAAAGTTGTCTATCGAAAATGGAAACAGAAAAATCTTTAAATAAATTTTATTTCAGCAACATTTCTAATTTTATTTAGTTTATCTTTATGTACTAAAATAATTAAAACAAAAACTGAAACAAAATTAAAAAAATATATAGACATACTTAAAAAAAATACTATATTAGTATCTCAACTATACTAAAATAACAAAATTGGTGTCATAAACTGATATTCCATTCCACCTGGGTTTTGCTCCATAATACTGGAATAAATCTTGACTACTTCATCTTTTTGATTTTTCCAAAATAGTGTATCAGCCACCAGCTGAGGATAAAATCAAACACAGACATATGTGGATGAATTTTTCTGCAATGAACTGCTGAGCATCTCATTTGGGAAATTCTAAGAGTCTGTACCATCGAGGCAGCGGTGTGGTTTTGATGGAGCTGCAGGATCTTCAGACAAAGTTCCTCACAGTAATCCAGCCGCTGATGCTCATAGTATAACTGAGCCAGACGAAAGATGATCTGCACAAAAGAGAGCAGATGTGACAAACTGTTCTCTCTAAACATTCACTGAGAAATCAGACTATGCTGACTGACCTCTTCGTTGTCTGGGCTGTGATTTAAAGCGTCTGTATAGTGCTGTTTGGCCTTTTCCAGGTCGCGTCTGAGGTGAAACTCATGAGCCCAATCACAACAGATCACCACTAACAGCTTCCTCTGTTCCTCTGATTCTTCCGGATGCTCATTTGTAACCCGGAAAACAACTTTTTGCTGGAGATCATGCAACTGACAGAACAGCATTTTTATTTGTTTGCATATAGAAAACTCACAAAAAAGTGAGGGTGCTGGTAAACGATTGCATTAAATCCACCTTAGTCTTAGTCAAACCCACTAACTTAAAGGAATAGTTCATGCAAAAATTAAAAACTGCAAAAATGTCTTCACCCTCAGGCCGTCCAAGATGTAGACGAGTTTGTTTCATCATCAGATTTGGATCGCAAATTGATCCTCTGCAGTGAATGGGTGCCGTCAGAATGAGTCCAAACAGCTGATAAAAACATCTCAATAATCCACAAGCACTCCAGTCCATCGGTTAACATCTTGAGAAGACAAAAGCTGAAACAAATCCATCATTAACACGTTTTTATTTAAAATACAAGTCCATAATAACGCTTCCTCCAGTGAAAAAGTGTTCTGGTCTGAATCAGGAGATAAATCTGCACAGATCACGCAGCGTTTACAAGCCAAAACAGCTCTAAACAAACAAGCTCTATATAAATAAATACACTGATGTGAGAGACCGATGGTCACTGGAGGAAGCATTATTATGGATTCATATTTTGGCCAGAAGCAACAGTTCAAAGATAAAAACATCTTAATGATGGATTTATTTCTTACAAACACACAGTTTTTGGCTTCACAAGACATTAACTGATGGACTGTAGTGGTGTGGATTATTGTGATGTTTTTATCAGCTGTTTGGACTCTCATTCTGACGGCACCCATTCACTGCAGAGGACCCATTGGTAAGCAAGTGATGCAATGCTACATTTCTCAATATCTGATGAAGAAACAAACTCATCTACATCTTGGATGGCCTGAAGGTGAGGACATTTTCAGCTAATTTTCATTTTTGGTTGAACAATTCCTTTAATGCTTGATATTTAATTTGAAAACAAACCTTTTGCATGACGTTCAGAGCAGACTCGTTCCTTGCACGTAGTACTTTTACTAAAACTCGCAAAACTTTCACATCATTCATCATGGTCGTCAACACAGTAGCTGCAAAAGCAGAACAGAAATTACACGCTGAGAACAACAATTCCTGTTTCTCATGGTTCAAATATGTTTGTTTGACTGTAATTCTGTACTAGGTCCATGTTCCAAGGCCTTTTCCAGGACCTGCTGAGCTTTCTCAAATCGTCTCAGTTTAAGCAGCAGTTCAGACAGCTCTACACACATAAGACAGTCCAGAGTATTGGTCTTCAGAGCCGTTTCATAATAGCTCACAGCCTGAAACATAAGCAATTACACATGAGAAACAAACTGTTCTTTTAACATGTTAAATGAAATGTTCTCTGTAAACCTGTAGAAGCCACTTGCCGTGTCATATTCATGAGCCTTCACTAAAGCCTGGGCTATTTTCTTGGCTAATGTGTCTTTTGGAGCCATCTTCTCTACTTCTTGGTAGATCTTGACTGCTTCCTCTGGCTTTAGGAATGAGATATTTTTATGTTTTATAAATATTTTGTGAGGGATTTTTGGTAATGAGAAGGCAAATGAAAATGTCAAAACATTAAATATATACTTGGTGTATTTTCATGAAGGCGTCAGCCAGTAAGATGCTAGTATGAGGTCCTGGAAGCTGCTCACTTATTTCTCTGAAAATGTTTTATATTAATACAGCTATTAAACATTTTTGCATGCTGTCTTAAAAACAGACTTTTTAAAGATAGTACAGAAGTTTTCTTAAAGCTTAAGTACAAAATACAGAGTGAATATCATATTTCATCCATAAATCAAAAGAAAAAAAAACTGAAGAGAAGATTTTTTTTTTTTTTTTTTTTATAAATTGTGAAATAATTTTCATGGTAAGTTTATTTTACCCCAAATTCTTATTACTGTTTTTATTTATTTATTTTATTTTTTGGTAAATTATCCTCCGTAGTAATTCTCATTACTTTTACATAAACATAAATTTTCCCTCTAAAAACACTTCATACTCTTGAATAATGAAAGTTTTAATCTGTGCAAATTACTAAAATAAGTAGAAAACAATAAGTAACAAATAAATATTACGTATTAATATTCACATAAAAATATTTATTTGCAGCTGGACGACAAATATTACCATGACTATCATTTAAATAGCACACAAACACACACACACACACCTGTCACTCATAAATGATCACCTGTAACATGCGATATAAAGCTTCTTATTGTTTTTCCTCTCCAAGTACATGTGTGCCATCTTCTCTCGGGCTTGGATGTAGGTTGACTCTGTAGGCAGGATGTTTTGCAGCATGAATACAGCGGCGTCAACGTCATCTCTCGCTAAAGCCAGATCCACATTAGCAAGCATGAGACGCGTCTCCTCCGGTGTGCCTTTGAAACGCAGAATGGCATCCTGCAGAACTTCAGCGGCGTCATGCTGATGAAAGAGAGCGTTTTACAAGACAGTAACTCAGTAGATTATGAGGTTGGTTGTTCAAATGCTTGCTGAACCATTTTTGTGTATTCCTTTAAAATGCTACAGGAGAACAAAAGCACACTGGACCTGTTCTCCGTTGAGTCTCAGGGCCTCTGTGAGCTCCAGGTACACAGACACACGCTCGCTGGTCGAGATGGAGGACTGCAGCCCCTCTGAGGGCCTGCGGACCCCAAGCATGTTCATGGTGATCTTCAGGCACTGAATGGCGTTCTTCAGGTCTCCGGACCTCAGCAGAGCACGAGCTTTGAGCAGACTGAACTGGAATCGATCTCGAACCTGATAAATCACAGACATGAGCTCAAAACATACAAACACAAATACTGATTAGAAATATTGAGAGGTCTAGTTCATATGTTTGAGGGAAAGTGATACTTTTATTCAGCAAAGATGCTTTAAATTAATCAAAAGTGACAGCAAGGACATTTATAATGTTACAAAATATTTCTATTTCAAATAAATGCTGTTCTATTCATCTGTGAATCTTAAAATAAAATGTATCCCGGTTTCCACAAAAATATTGGACAGCACAACTGTTTTCAACATTGATAATAATCAGAAATGTTTCTTGAGCAGCAAATCAGCATATTAGAATGATTTCTGAAGGATCATGTGACACTGAAGACTGGAGTAATGATGCTGAAAATTCAGCTGCGCATCACAGAAATAAATTACATTTTACAATAGATTCACATAGAAAACTGATTTTAAATTATAACAATATTTCACTGTTTTTACAGTATGTTTAATCAAATAAATGCAGCATTGGTGAGCAGAAGAGACTTCTTTCAAAAACATTTAAAAGTTTTGCTGAACCCAAAATTTTGAATGATAACTCAAAACTTCTTCCCCAGTGAAAAAGAGACATGATTTAAATTGCCAAAATAGCTCATTTTAAGCTTCTGCAATTTTTTGCCATCAGACAGACTATCTAGATTTCCCTAACAATGTCTATTAGAGATCAGAGAGAGATGATAAAAATAATCAAAAAACAAAATTGAGTTTTTGAAAAAAATAAAAAAAAAAACTTTAACATTGTAAGTAGAGGAAAAATAAATGCGGGTGTGTGTGTGTGTGTACATATACACACACACACACATTATATATATATATATATATATATATATATATAGATGGATGGATAGATGGATAGATAAAAGTGATTTAAAAAAAAAAAAAATATGCCTCTGAGACTTTCTCCAAATACTGTGTATTTCACATTGCTGTTCACACCTCAAAGTTGACACTGACAGCAGACTCCAGGCAGCGCAGACACCTGCCGTTCTCTCCAGCGCTCAGGTGCAGTCGGGCCTGCAGGAGGTGCATCTCCGGCACAGACGGGTCTTTCTCCATGCACAGGGTCAAAAAGTGCTGGGCTGTTCGGTGCTCACCTGCACAGGCATTCTGGGATAGTTATCAGAGTTTCACAGCAATAGCTAACATCAGCTCAGGTGAAGTATTTAACTCTGAAGCTCACCTAAAAGGAACTTGACATAGGCCATATAATAACAGCTCACTGACATGCCAGGAACGGCTTTGACGACCATTTCTAAGATCATATTTGAGTGTTTCAGCCAAAATGGTGTAGTTTGTCCAGGAATGAGGGCAAAATCCTGGAAAAGGGTTAAAAATATATTAAAAATGGCATCTATCTATCTATACTGAAAAAGTGGACGATCACTGTTTAATCTGATACATTATGAAGGCTGTATTACCTGTTTGGACTCCAGGTGCATGCACACTATTTGCAGGAGGAAACTGAGGTCTAGCATCTGCAGGTATTCAACACCATAATTTAACCCACGAAGCGCACAGAAATGGAGCTCTGTTGCATCTTTCAGCAGCTGCATCACTTTCTCCTCACCTATGCTCTGCTTCCTGCCCAACAGGGCCTTCAGCAGAGGAACTTCCTGTTAAAACAAATATATTTACATCACTACTAAACAACTAAAACATAGAGGATTAATCAAGGCCAGTGGTTAATTACGGCTCTTATTCCAATACTAAATAGGTGGCAATATGAAGAGTGAGTCTGACAGCAGAAATTGTAATATTTCAGATTTTTACCGCTGTATTTCCAAGAGACTCTTGCACTTCACAGAAGAACGCAA
Source organism: Spinibarbus caldwelli (assembly GCA_039654775.1). Taxonomy (NCBI): domain Eukaryota; kingdom Metazoa; phylum Chordata; class Actinopteri; order Cypriniformes; family Cyprinidae; genus Spinibarbus; species Spinibarbus caldwelli. Next base: position 1,608,811 of record CM077263.1, on the reverse strand, counting down.
GCTGTTGAGTGGCTTCCTCAAGTTGATCACACATCAGCTGGCATCTGATCGTGCCTATAAAAATAATATTTCAGTGCATATATGTATGTGTACATACCATAGGAACTATTGGAGTTCAACAAACATTTCTGACAAGAAAATAAAGCTTATTTTTAGGAATATTAAGCGTTTTTGCTTCGCAAGATTATTTTAATGACAATTAATAACGCATTCTATCAAATTCATATTACAGTGATGCAAAAAACCTCTCATTCTTATTAATGTAATACCATAATGCAAATAATCCAGACCACTTAACTGTATCTATATAAGTATCTATCAAAGTTTAGTTGAAAATTATACTCCATAATCATTTTCATATGCTTTAATAAATAAACTTTCAAATATTTACTGTAATCAGCACAAATAATTGCAGTAAAGCAAATATTTACAACAGGACAACAAATATTACCATGACCTTATCATATACTTTAGACACGTCTGGACACAATGCACAATGTTTTAATAAAAATTATAAAATAAATTCAGTACAATTACTATGATGGTATATAAATACTTCACAATTTAGATGCAAAAAGTAATGCAACATTGCATTAAAATTGAATATCTTTTTATTATGAAAAACTTTTTTTTCTTTTAATTGTGGGGTGAAATATGACAGATTTTGTACAGTGCTGATAGTTTTGCTGCTTGTATGTAATGATTCTGTACCTACTAATGCTGAGGTGCACTTGGGGTCTGTTTTCAGTGCTGTAGAGTAGAATTTATGGGCATCTTTATACTTGTTTTGGAGACTGAGCAGATAGCCGAGCTCACAGGTGACATCAGACACCGCTGGTGCGCGTGAGGACACTCGATGCACAAACACGGTCAACATCTGCAGGATCTCTGCGTTGTGTCCACACTAAAGAAAGAAAGAAAGAAAATAAATAAATAAATGTATATCAACATTAATACAAATATTACATTAAACATACAAACATTACACACACATACATATACAGTGGGTACGGAAAGTATTCAGACCCCCTTCACTTTTTTCAATTTTGTTATGTTGCAACCTGATACTACAATTGTTTAAATTAATTTTTTTTCTCATTAATCTACACTCTGTACCTCATAATGATGAAGTGAAAACAGAATTTTAGAAATGTCTGTAAATTTATTAAAAAGAAAAAACTGAAATATCACATTTACATAAGTATTCAGACCCTTTGCAACAACACTTGAAATTTCGCTCAGGTGCCTCCCATGTCTCTTGATCATTGCAGAGATGTTTCTACACCTTGATTGGAGTCCGCCTGTGGTAAATTAAATTGATTGGACATGATTTGGAAAGGCACACACCTCTCTGTAAAAGGCCTCACAGCTGATAATGCATATCAGAGCGAAAACCAAGCCACGAGGTCAAAGGAACTGCCTGCAGAGCTCAGACACAGGATTGTATTGAGGCACAGATCTGAGGAAGGCTACAAAAAAAATTCTGCTGCACTGAAGATTCCCAAGAGCACAGTGGCTTCCATAATTCTCAAATGGAAGAAGTTTGGCACAACCAGGACTCTTCCAAGAGCTGGTCCCCAGCCAAACTGAGCAATTGATGGAGAAGGGGCTTGTCTAGACTGGTGACCAAGAACCTGGTGGTCACTCTAGTTGAGCTCCATGATCATATATGCAGATGGGAGAAACCTACAGAAGGACAAACATCACTGCAACACTCCACCGATCTGGGCTTTATGGCAGTGTGGCCAAACTCAATCCTCTCCTCAGTGAAGACACATGAAAACACACTTGGAATTTGCAATAAAGCACCTAAAGGAACCTCAGACTCTGAGAATCAAGATTACCTGGTCTGATGAACCTCAATTCTAAGCATCATGTTTGAAGGAAACCGGCTCTTCTCATCACCTGCAGAGTACCATCCCAAAAGTAAAGTGTGGTGGTAGCAGCCTCATGCTGTTGGGCTGTTTTTCAGCGGCAGGGACTGAGGAACTCATCAGAGTAGAAGAAAAGCTCAATGCACCAAAATATAGAGATAGCCTTAATGAAAACCCAGTCCAGGGCATTCAAAACCTCAGACTGGGCCGAAGGTTCACCTTCTTACATGACAATGACCCTAAGCACACAGCCAAGGCAACACAGGAGTGGCTTAGGGACAACTCTGTGAATGTCCTAGAGTGACCCAGCCAGAGCCCTGACTTGAACCCTATCGAACATCTCTGGAGAGACCTGAAAAAGGCTGTCAACAGACGGTTCCCATCCAACCTGACCGAGCTTGAGAGGATTTGCAAAGAAGAATGGCAGAAATTCCCCCAATCCAGTTGTGCAAAGCTTGTTGCGTCATACCCAAAAAGACTCGAGGCTGTAATTGCTGCCAAAGGTGCTTCAACTAAGTACTGAGTAAAGGGTCTGAATACTTATGTAAATGTGATATTTCAGTTTTTTCTTTTTAATAAATTTACAAACATTTCTAAAATTCTGTTTTCACTTTGTCATTATAAAGGACAGAGTGTAGAGTAATGAGAAAAAAAAAAGAATTTAAACAATTGTAGTATCAGACTGCAACATAACAAAATTGAAAAAAGTGAAGGGGGTCTGAATACTTTCCGTACCCACTGTACATACATACACCTGTATATTAGTGCTGTCAAATGATTAATCGCGATTAATCGCATCCAAAATAAAAGTTTTTGTTTACATAATATATGAGTGTGTACTGTGTATATTTGTTATTTATATATAAATATAAACGAATGCATGTATATATATATATATATATATATATATATATATATATATATATATATATATATAAGAAAAACATGTTATGTTTATATATTAAATATTTATATATGATATAAAATATATTAATATAAATTTATAAATGTATATGTGTGTAAATATTTTCAAAATATATACTGAATGTGTATGTATTTATATATACATAAACAGTACACATACATATATTATGTAAACAAAAACTTTTATTTTGGATGCGATTAATTGTTTGACAGTACTAATTATATATATATATATATATATATATATATATATATATATATATAGCGGCAGCCCTCGTCGTGTGAAGACCGAAGTGTGTAAAGACCATCGACTCTACCGAGCGACTCCACCGGACAGGGACACCGGCAAGGGATAAGTATCGCTTTTCATTTATTCTCTTTCCATTACTGGTTTCACTTCTCTTTCAGTTTTTATAACCATTTTTTACTTGTATGTTTGACACAGTTATTTTTTTTAGGATTACTGTTAAACTAATGTAGTTTGATTTGTATATGTTATCTATTTTAATTTTAGTTACAGTTGTAGTAATGTTTGTCATTTTATTAGTTTTTTCCATTATGTCTGTATAAGTTATTTATTAAGTTTTAGTTTTATTTGAGTTATTTTAGTACTTCAACAAACTACATGGAAATGAAATAATATTGAATCTATGGATATGTGTGTGTGTGTGTGTGCATATATGTCTGTGTGTGTGTACATACACGTAGCTGTTTTTGGTGTTTGGCTTAGTTTTATGTTAGAATCATTATTACACTCTTATACCTTTTGTTCTCTTAATATTTTGAATTGTTTGTAGCTTTATTTTGTTTTTCATTTAAATGTTAAGTTTAGAAATTGTCATATGCATTTCTCATTTTTATTTAATAATTTTTTTTAAATGTGTGTATATATAGTATTTATAAAGTTTTAGCTTTTAGTTTTGGATCAGTTTTAGTTGTTTTAATACTACAATTGATTGTTTCTGTTGTCCTCATTTGTAAGTCGCTTTGGATAAAGCGTCTGCTAAATTACTAAAAGTAAAGTAAAAGTTTTATATATATATATATATATATATATATATATATATATATATATATATATATATATATATATATATATATATTTTATTTATTTTTTTTATTATTATTATTTTTTTTTTTTTGAAGCCTCTCAGTGCCTGCTGTAGACAGAGACTACTGTTATAATCAGGCAGGATAGATTAGTCTTCCAAAACAGAAATGAATAGCTTAGAAACGACCCAAGGGCATGAAGTATCATAGAAACAGACACAAATACTCCCAGTGAGGACAGTTCAGTGTGCAATGCCACAGTGTTAATAAACAAGCCTGCTCTATTAACCTATAAAATGTCACAGAAATAATGTATAAACTGCGGTTAAAGTGTATAAAAGGATGTTTAGAGTGACCAGTCGGCTGATGGGTGCTGTGATCTCCACATGCAGGCTGGGATTACAGGGCTCAGAGATCTCAACTGCACTCATTAAAGCCTGAAGACGCTCCTTCACCTGAAATACAGAATGGAATAACATTTGTGGGTCAGAGACCAAAGAAAATGTCTGAGATCGAAGGAAAACTGTTAACTGTTTTTACTGTAGAATTTAAAACATATGCGTCACATTCTTCGGAATGTAATATATTTGTATTAAACGTTAATTTTAAACATTATTGAACTTTTTTTTTTTTTTTTTTTTTTAAGAAATAAAGATTGTTGGAATACATTTTACAAGAAAACACTGTTTCAGTCTTTAAAATTTTACGTTTAATTCAATGTTACTTTCCATTTATTTGTGATTATTTGTGAAATTTACTAACAATTTCTAAGTGAAAATTGTTTTAAAGTAAACCCTATTTACATTTTTAGTGTACCATTTCAACATTTTAAAACATATTTTTAAAAAGTAAAAATAAATAAATATTTTAATATTTCCCCAAGAATTTCAGTCTTTTCATGACAGTTTTGGAGTTTAAGCTCTACAAAATATATCAAAACAACATTGCATAAAAAATTCAGATTGAAAAAAATCTTAGAAACATCTTAGAAAAGGCATATTTAATTGTCTAGTGTTGATGACACTTCAAATCAGTGTTATTGTAGTATAATTGAGATACTATTATATTTTTATTAATATTTTGAATCAGTGTTTATATTTAGATTTTCCATTTTAGCTTAATTTTTTTGCTTTTTTTGTGTGTGTTTTTGTCAGTTTTAGTCACTTATATGTGTGTGTGTGTGTGTGTGTGTGTGTGTGTATGTATATATATATATATATATATATATATATATATATATATATATATATATATATATATAAAGAGTTTTTATTTATTTTTATTTCGGTTTTAGTTTTAGTCATTTTAGTACATCATGTTAAACTAAATTAAAGTGACATGTCAGATCAGCTTTAGTCAGTACAGTGGTAATATTGATTTCAATGAGTCTTGAAAATGCAGTTAATATACATTTAAATAAAAAGGAACAGAATTACAATACCAGCTCCATATTTCCATCCTTAGCCGCAGCGATGACAGTCATCATCTGAAGAGCTTTCAGATCATGTGCATCTCTCTCCAGAACTCTACACATTTCAAACAAAAACACTGAATAACATCTAAAATGATCTATTAAATGATAAACCGAGAGTAGCACACACCTCTGTGTGACCGCCTCCGTTTGCTCCCAGTCACGTAGAGACATGAACACCTTCATCTTCATGAGGAGCGCCGGGCTGAAGTCTGGATGAGAGACGATGATCTGATTGGCAATGTCAAGAGCACACTGCTCGTTCTGCTTCGCCATGAAGAACTCCATCTGCACGTCAAAGAAACAGCTTAATCACAGTAAGATTATTCAAAAGAGTTCATCAGTATGTTTCTGAAGACATGTTTTACCTTTCCCATGAGTCCAAATAAATGTCCTGTGTCCTGAACACCGCTGTCAAAGTAACGTATAGCCTGAGGTCTGTTCTCTTCAGTGTCAGAGGTCAACACAATCCAGCCCTTCAGAATAAGCCCCTGTTAATAAAGAAAAACAATTCATGAACCAGCCTGAATGCAAAATTTCCAATTACACTTCCGATCTTAAACTAGATCTAGAAATGAGTAAGCCTGTAAAGTCTGATATATGAAATAACAGTCAGAAAAATATATTTAATTTTGGAAATGGAACAATTTACTGAACCTTTAGACAAAATATATATTAAAAAATATTTATAATATTTTATTATTATCATTATTTTTAATTATTAGTGGCATTATTTTTAATTATTAGTGACCCTGTAAAATCTGACATATGAAAAAATAGCCTAAAATGCATTTATTTTTAACGGAACAGTTGTATATATAAAATATGCAACAAAAATAAATAAATAAATAAATAAACAAACAAACATATACACACACATACACGTATATATAATAAGCATTTAACAGTGTAAAGTCTGACATATTAAATAACCTAATAGGACAAAATCTAATTTAACCTTTAGATTAAATATATTAAAATAACATTATTTTTATTAAATTATATTTCATTATTAATGGCATTTCACTCCGTAAAACTGACATATGAAAGTCATAATTTATTTATTTATTTTTTTAAATGAAACAGTTTATTTAGCCTTTACACATTTTAAAAAAAAGTTTGCATGTGTTTTTTTTATTTTTTTTATTGAGTATCATATTTGATCCGTCAGGCTTTTATAGCTTATATAGTGTGATATAGTGAGAATACAGAGGGAAAAACAGCTGTTTTATTCAGAGACCCAAACTGAGCAAAAATATGTAATTTGATGCAGACATTTATTTGGCCAAAAAGTAAGATGAAATTCTGATAGCTTGTAATGTAAATTGGTGAGATCTTTATAACACTACAGCGGATACTTACATAAAATCATATAAATATCAGTGGTCATTCTATATCTCCAATAACATGTCTTTCTAAGATGAGATTGAAAGCATCCAAACATATAATGTAATGCAATCCAATGCTGATTGAGAGATGAACAAATAAACGCCTCAAAAGCCTGATGATCATATTTAACACTCACACTTGAACATGATTTTTCTAAAATGATGTCTGGATAATCAAGTAAAGCAAAGATGCTTCAGTCCAGTAAGTGTTTGTCTTGAAATATTATTAACAATATAAAGTTATTCTTATGTTTACTTCATATAAATCAGATTTGACAGCACAAAGACACACGAAGCACAAGCTAACGGTGGATGTTTGTGAAATTAAACTAAAAGGCCTTGTACTTGCTAAAAAGTCTAAACTATCAATCAGACAACAGAAGGCATGGAGTAGATTGTGCGTGACAGGTTTTTCAGCAAAGTTTTGATCATGTTTATCATTTAGAAATTCATGTATCAACATGATAATGTAGGCATTATAGAGTTAAGCTCTTTAACACAAACCTCCGGTGATGTTTCAGAGAGTTTCAGCATCTTTTTAATGCATGTTCTGGCTTTGAGGTTGAGCTCCAGGATCCAGTAAAGCAGCGCTGCGTAATACAACGCTCGGTCACCGGCTGCCGATCCAGACAGCTTCAGCTCAGAGTTCAGCTCATTCACAGCTTCTTGATCTCGTGTGGGTGAAGAAAGACAGAATATCACTGAATAATACTCAGTCATTGAGTTTAGTGTATGTACAGAGCAACAGATCAGAGTTACCTATAGTTTCACAGCGTTTGTGTGCGTAAATAAGAGCTACTGATGAACACAGAGACAGATGAGGATGATCTTTCAGCTGAATAAACTCTCTCAAAGCCTCCTGAGTGTGACCTGCAATGTAAGAGGAAGAGCTTTCATTTCATTTAGTTATTAGCAGACACTTTTATCCAAAGCGACTTACAAAAGAGGACAACAGAAGCAATCAACTGTAGCATTAAAACAACTGAAACAGATCCAAAACTAAAAGATAATGCATACAACAAAATGTCAAAATGTAACATTTAAATGAAAACAAAAAAAAATAAAGCTTAAAACAATTCAAAATATTAAAGAACAAAAGGTATGAGTATAATAATGATTCTAACATAACACTAAGCCAAAAAACAACTACGTGTGTATGTACAACCACACACACATACATATATATACACATTTATAAATTATATATATATATATATATATATATATACACACACAATGTAAATGTAATGTAAATATATATATTTTATTTCATTTCAGTTGCCATATATCATTTAACCATCATAATAATCAACAATATATTATATATTTTAGCCTACCTTCCATCAGAGTTGCAAAAGCTTTGAAGAACCGAAGCACTGGATCATTATTGTACAACTTTAAACTCCTCTCAGCTGTATTTATAACATGTCTGTAGTATTTTTCCCTCATATAATAAATAATTAACGGCTGTTAAAACAAACATCAGTCGTTATAACCTCGATTACAAATGTATATTCCCATTAAAAATAATAAAAACGATCAAATTGAAACTTACCAAACACGTTTTATCGTTTTCTGACATATTTAATTAAACTAAATCAACAACTTATCACAAACAAACAAACGGCATTAAACAGCACCTGTGATTTAAAATAACGGAAATACGCTAACGTTACCTGCGCAGGAATAATAATCACACACAGACAGCGGCGCTTGTGTTATGGATTCTAGCGATCGTTTGAAATTGATTACTCATGTCTGTTGAAAACGCGGGGTTGCGAATTTACGAATCATTTTGTTGTTGTTATTTGTTTTTACTTGCATCCCACACTGTTTTTCTTCTCGTTAATGTTTGAGGTAATTAAGCAGAAGGAGTTAAAAACGACTGTACGAATTCTACTATGGCGAAGGCTTTACGTCGCTCGACGCTCAGTCAGACGTCCGACGCGATTGGCTAACAGGCAGACATTCAAATGAATATTAATGAGTACATCCCATACGTTTCAGGAAGGTTACCAAGTAACGTCTTCATGTACTAATTAATATTAATGAGCACACCTTAGCTGTAGTAGGTGGGCCGAAGCTCATGATGGGTTTGATTCAGAGCGTGTTTGCTATATATATATATATATATATATATATATATATATATATATATATATATATATATATATTATTATTATTATTATTATTATTATTATTTTAATTTTTTTTTCTTTTTTGTTTTTTGACTAAAGACAAAGATGAATTTAGGTCATATTAAATTGTTTTTTTTTTTTCAGTTAGCATTTATTTTATTTTAAGTATTATTTATGGTTTATTTATTTATTTATTGCAGTGAAATTAAGACAGAAAATCCAATAGGATTCCTTTTTTTTTCTTTTTTCTTTTTTTTGACTAAGGACAAAGTTGAATTTAGGACATATTAAATTGTATTTTAGAAAGCATAATTGTTTCACGTTATTTCCCAGATTCAGGAAACTTCTCCAGCAGAGAGAGCCAGCCTGGAGCCCTTCTTTGATTTTATTTTGTCCATTGGACACACCAGACTGATGAGATCTCAAATCCTGATTCTCTGACCATTTCAAACACATTACACTAAAATATGTATGTTCTGATGTTGATGTTTGTGTTTGCTCTCAGAATAAAGAGAGCAGCCTGCTGAAGGCAAACGTGGAGAAGCCGGTGAAGCTGGAGGTTTACAGCAGTAAAGTGATGAAGATCAGAGTGCTGGAGGTCGTTCCCAGTAACATGTGGGGCGGTCACGGCTTATTAGGGGCCAGCGTTCGGTTCTGCACTTTCCAAGGGGCCAATCACAATGTCTGGCATGTGCTGGTGAGCTGTGCTGTTTGATTTCTAATTATTATTATTATTATTTATTTATTTATTTATTTGTTTGTTTTGGCCATCCATTTTTTTCCATGTTATATAGTGTAAAAAAAAAGTAAAAATATTAAAACAAATAATAAAGTAGTAATAATATTCTATTATATTATTATTATCATTATTATTATTATTATTGTTGAATTAGAAAACCACAAATAAAATATTTTCATTAATATAATATAATATAATATTTTATATAATAATAATAATAATAATAATAATAATAATAATAATAATAATAATAATAATAAATCAAGTATACTACCAGCATAATTTAAATTAAAATTTGTATTTATTGTAAAAAAAGAGCTACATGAAATATTCAAGACCAATAACCTACAAAGTAGAGATGAAGAATTTCTTAAAACTTTAAAAAAATTTTTTTTTTAAAGTAATACTAATAATAACAATAATGATTATTATTATTAGTAGTAGTAGTAGTTGTAGTAGTAGTAGTATTTAATTAGAAGACAATAAATAAAATATTTTCATTAATATAATATAATATTTTTATTATAATAATAATAATAATAATAATTATTATTATTATTATTATTATTATTAATATTATTATTATTATTATAATAAATTAAAATAATAGTAATAAAAATAATTTAAATAAGCATAATTTAAATGAAAATTTGTATTTATTGTAAAAAAATTTATTGTATGTAATGGCAGCAGCACTGGAGCTACAAGAAATGATATTCAAATGACCAATAACCTACAAAATAGTGCTGAAGAATTTCTTATTAACCTTATTAACTCATTTCTGTGTTTAAAATATGAACATCTTAACATTTCCTGATTTAAATGAATTAATGTTCTCTAAGACTTTTGGACCCCACTGAATGAGCACTGAAAAAATGATTTTTTGATTTATAAATTGAGATTGATTTACTTGAGAAGCAAAATGACTTAAGATACTAAGTCTTGTTTTCAAAATAAATAAATACATTAAGATATATTTAAACCATAAGAAGAAAAATAATCTTGTTTTCTCTTTAAATGAAGACATTGGGACCCCACTCTATGTGGTTTCTTTTTTCTTTTTTTTAAATTTTATTTTAACTGGCTTGTTCTTTCAGGATGTGGAAGCAAATCTCCAGCTGAACTGGCTGGACTGAAGCCGTATTCTGACTATATTGTTGGTGCAGACCAGGTGTTGCAGGAAGTAAGTCTTTAAAGCAGCATATCATGCAGATGATAACTCTGATATGAAATCTCTCTCTCTGTGGATTCTCTCAGTCAGAGGATTTCTTTTCGCTGATCGAGTCGTCTGAGGGCAAAGCGCTGAAGCTGCTGGTGTATAACACACAGAGCGACCGCTGTAGAGAAGTGCTCATCACTCCGAACGGAGACTGGGGCGGAGAGGGAAGGTACACATCAGCAAAACAGCCTTCAGTCAATTTAATGCATTCAGAATACAGTTCAACTGCAGTTTAGTGATGCTTTTTCACTTTACTTTGAAACTTGTTCTAAATGCTTATAACTGATATTGTCGTGCACATCATACCATAATCATAGTAGACAGTGTTACTGTAGTATCATTGAGATACTATTATAGATTTAATTAATATTTTGAATTAGTTTTTATTTTTATATTTTAAGTTTTCATTGTATATTTAGTTAAAGTTGAAGTAAGTTTTTGTGGTTTTGTAATTTTACAAAAATATTTCTATACAGTATTTATTATTTTTTATCAGCTGTTTGGACTCTCATTCTGACGGCACCCATTCACTGCAGAGCATCCATTGCTGAGACAGTGATGCAGTGACACATTTCTCCAAATCTGTTTCAATTATATCTGCAACAGACGTGTTTGAGACATCTGTGGATCTCTCTGGACGTTTGGATTTGTCTGCTTCCTCTTTGATAGCGGATGATGATGATGTGTCCGCTTTAAGTAAGTATCAGATAACCTTTAAAAAGAGAGTGGATGAGCTTTATCTTTGTTTTCTCTCCTCCGCTCACGTCTCACTTTATTCCCTCATGAAGGTCGGTCTGAAGATGGCGTGATGATCACAACAGCGGCCCAGAAGGACGATTCAGGAGTCTTCGACATTCAAACGCCACCTGTGATCTTAAATATTGAACCAAAGGATGACGAGGTTGTAACATTTACACCTAAAACCATCTCGTAAGTGTAAGTTTTGTGATTTGTGAGCGTGTTCTCAGGGCGTTGTTAGGGCAGAACTAAAAATGCTGGATAAATTGAGAATAAGACATTAAAAGCACGTCACTGAAACTATTTACTGCTATTATACAGTGCTGACATGCAGGATTACAAAGGAAAGATGCTTTATTTGAAGTGATCCTGCTTTATAGAATATTAAGAAACTGTATCTTTATCTGTGCATCTCACAATAAAATGTAAACAATATACTTCACCCCAAAACCAAAGAAAAAATATATACAGTATTGGATATTAAGCATGGTTAAGATGCATTTTACTTTAGAGTTGTTGCATTGTGCCATTATTTTCATCACAGTCTAAGCACATTTCCATAGAAAAGTTCAATTACTGTATTTTTAAAAAATTTTTTCATTATTTTAAGCGGCGATTTTAATAACTGTAATACAGTAATATCTCAGGAAAGCAGCTGGAAATAACTGTTATAATATTTTGGACACTAGTCCATTAAGCTGTTGACTGAATGTTTCTGAATGCAGTTTATTTTACAAATATAATGAACAATCAGGTTAATAATCTTATTCAATGCATCTCAAAAAAGAAAAAAAAGAAAAAATTTATTAAAATTTATATATATATATATATATATATATATATATAAATTAAAAAATATATAATTTAAAAAAATCATTTAATATTTATATTCTTTTCTTATATATATTTTTTATTTTAAATTTGTTTTGATACATCATATAAGATAACCTGATCACTCATCATATAAACCCAAAGGCCACACTGTACACTGCTCAAGTGCTAAAAAAAGTAAAAAAAAAAAAACAAAACATTTGTTTATTATATGCATAGTTGGTGCAGAAGCTGCAAGAGTAACAATAGGCTTAATTGAACCTTATTTATTCTACATTATAATAAACTGTCATGTGTGATCAACACAGAAAAAACACACCTCATGCTTACCTCTGAAATACTGACATGCAAATGCACACACACTTTACTGCTTCTGAAAATGAGAAACACACAGATCATAATAATATATAATCTGATAATTGAGCCATAAGGATGCATGTCAAAGTTTGGGTTTATTTTGCAGAGTATATCAGAGCATAACTTCAGAAGTATTGACCTGCTGGGTTTATTGAATGAGCTCTTCTTTTATCAGGACGAACGTTTCCTCTGAATTGTTTAAATGCAGTTTCATAAATGCATTAAAGAATGATATAATTCATATAACAATCATTTCGGTTTATTTCAGTTGTCATTTATCTTTAATAACCAGATGAGCCTGTAAAACTGGTCCAGACCTGAATCTCCAATAAAAGCAGGTAAACATCAGGTTTAGCAACATGAGGATGTTAAACAGGATCTGATTCTGTCAGCATCAGCTGCCCGGATCCTGCGGTTCTTCTCAAGAAAAAGTGTGCATTTGAACTCCTTCATTCTTGGTTAATTTATTAAGCTGTTATTTACCCAAAATATACTGCATATAATTACAATCAACACAGGAAGCATAAATACAGGGGATGTGGACATGGACGATTTAAAACCTTTCTCGGTTTTGTTTCTCGATTTAGTTTCTGATGGTTTTGTATTACCATAATTATCATCTTAATCATCTTTAACCTAAGACCAAATATATACGTGAATACGTTTTGCTAAAACACTGCAAATCTTTGTATGATTGACAAACGTTTGCAGAAGTTTTTGTTTTGCATAAATTAAAAAAAAAATAAACTGTTTTGCCATCCATTGATGTCATCCTTCAATAGTTCATAGCTTTATATTATATATATATATATATATATATATATATATATAATTTTTTTTTTTTTTGTAATTTCCTGTCCACACACAGGAAAGATAACACTCAGCAGCAAACATCTGGATGAAGGAATAATTCATCTAAAAATGGACATTCTCATTTACTCGCCCTCATATCATTCTAAACCAGTCAGCTGTTATTTTATTTTTTTTAAAGAATCTTCATGCTGATTTTTCCATATAACAACAGCAAACAGATATTTAAATCTTAAGCATATGTAAAGAATTTTCATTTTGGGGTGAATTATTCCTTTTAAAGCAATGGTTCACCCAAAAATTAAAATTTGCCAAAATGTGTTCACCCTCAGGCCATTCCAGATGTAGATGAGTTTGTTTCTTCATCAGATTTGGAGAAATGTAGCATTCCATCACTGTCTCACCAATGGATCCTCTGCAGTGAATGGGTGCCGTCAGAATGAGAGTCCAAACAGCTGATAAAACATCACAATAATCCACACCATTCCAGTCCATCAGATAACATTTCGAGAAGACAAAAGCTGAAACAAATCCATCAAGACGTTTTTAACTAAAATATGAGTCCATAATCCATAATAACGCTTCCTCCAGTGAAAAAGTCCATCTCCTGTTGTCTCTCACATCAAAATCCAGCCACATATTTGTTCAGAGCTGTTTTGGCTTGTAAACGGTGCTTGATCTGTGCAGATTTCTCTCCTGATTCACACCAGAACACTTTTTCACCGGAGGAAGCGTTAATATGGATTATGGACTCGTATTTTAGATAAAAACGTGTTAATGATGGATTTGTTTCAGCTTTTGTCTTCTCAAGATGTTAACTGTTGGACTGGAGTAGTGTGGATTTCTTGTGGATTATTGTGATGTTTTTATCAGCAGTTTGGACTCTCATTCTGACGGCACCCATTCACTGCAGAGGATCCATTGGTGAGACAGTTATGCAGTGATACATTTCTCCAAATCTGATGAAGAAACAAACTCATCCTAATCTTGGTTACCCTGAGAATGAGGACATTTCAGCAGATGTTCATTTTTGGGTGAACTGGGTGAACATTCGTTTCTATGTCTGCTTATAACGTTTTGAGTATTTCCACTCTTCCGTCATCGTATTTTACATGAAAAAGCACCTTTTTGAAGATACCATACATTTTCTTAAAAAGAAACGTAAATAAAAACCTCCTAATCTCCAATGCAAGTTCAAGTTGACTACAAAATAATTACAATATATGTACAAAACAGATGCACTGATGATCACAGCACGTTAGTGAGAGAGATGCATCATGGGAAACGGCATTCTTGGAGTTTTCTCAGGCGTTCGGTCCTTAAAGATTCTCGATTGTTTTAAACCAGTTCCTCGGCTTTGACTGGATTTGATGACGTCATTGGCAACAAACACATCACTGGAATGTTAAATGAGAAGAGGAGAAAGTGGCGGTAAAAAAACAACACAAAAAACAGCTCTGACACATTCAAATATGGCATCCATCAAAAGAGAATTCATAATAAAAACCATACAAGTGGCAAAAAACTCTCTGAAAAACGCTTTAACGTCACGTCTTTTTGCCATTCGTCAGTGTTTTCTCCAGCGATCCTCCTTCCCGTTTACACTCGGATAATCAAGCGTGAGCGAGGGAAATGATGTAGACGTCAGACAGAACCAGGAAGTGCAGGTGAGCGTGTGCTTTGAATGTGAAGTGTTATGAAGGGAGTTTCGTCAGAGGGGCAGGACCTCACGTGGATTTCTGTCGGTAATGGAGAGTCAGATCGCCGCCGCTCTTCCAGATGAAGTGCTTCACCGTCCGCAGGTCCATGTTGGGATCCAGAACCTTTGGAAAGCAATGCAACATCATGTCACAAAGATGACATTTCTTTGCATTTGCATCATGTCTGATTGAGTTTATATACAGGAAGATGATAGATCTGATGTGTGTTCAAGTCATTATGGGAAGTTCATATTTTATGAGTTGGGACATCGTGCCTTTAACTATCATTTTGTGTTCTGGTCATTTTGACCCACATAGGATTTTTGATTGATTTATTTAGTTTTACTTCATTTATTTATTTATTTATTTATTTTTTCTCCAAAAATTTTAGTTAATGTTGTGGCACTGGACTGACAACTTTCACACCTTGTTACACTTCAAAATTGACCGGCTTACAAAAAATTGCTTATAAATCTCACATTATGCTGTAATATCACCAAAACCTGGATTCAATCTTTTTATCAACTTGTTTCCTTTCAATTAGCATGGGTTTATTTATTTCTTTTTGGAAACGTTTGATTGTAGGCTTCATTGATCTGAGCTCAGTTTATGAGCCAAAATTATCCACAAATAATGCTTTTTTTTTTCACTCAAAATCTGGTGCATGAGCTCTAATCAATGATGCCTATGATCAATCAGCTCCAAAAAGAAATAAATAACCCATGCTAATTGAAAGAAGAAAAGTTGATAAAAAAGATTGAATCCAATAATACAGCATAAGGAGAGATTTACAAGCAATTTTTATAAAAGACAGGTAATTTTTGTCAAATTAAGTAAAGGATTTTCATCACAGCACAAACCACTTTGGTCAGAGTGATGTATTTTTTATTTTTTTTTTGCATAAAATTCAACAATATTTTTTAACTCTACAAATAAAAAATGATGAATAAAGAATGTGCAATTTTGCTTTTTATATTTTTATTTAATTTATTACAGTGCCGTAAATTAAATTGTTATATGTTCTATTATAATTACAGAAGTTCTAAGCGGCCATGCATTATTTTTTTCTTTGTTTTCTCGTGATCTCGACATAACAAAAGGTGTTTTCTCGTGATCACAACTTAATTTTCTTGTGATATTGGCATAAATTTTCTCGTGATCACAACTTAATTTTCTTGTGATCTCAACATAACGAATTTTCTCGTGATCACAACTTAATTTTCTCGTGATCTCGACATAAATTTTCTCATCACTTAATTTTCTCGTGATTTGACATAAAAGTTGTTTTCTCGTGATCTTGACATAACAAAAGTTGTTTTCTTATGATCACAACTTAATTTTCTCGTGATCTTGACATGAATTGTTTTCTCGTGATCACAACTTAATTTTCTCGTGATCTCGACATAAAAGTTGTTTTCTCGTGATCACGGCTTAATTTTCTCGTGATCTTGACATAAATTGTTTTCTCATTATCACAATTTAATTTTCTTGTGATTTCAACATAACAAAAGTTGTTTCGGCATAACAAAAGTGGTTCTTTTAACAATGATTGCTTAACAATGAGCCTTAACGGGGACATTCTAAAATGCTTAACCTGGGTTAATGCATTAATTGAGAGTGTTTTTGAAAAACCAAACTCAGTATACACATTATTAGTAATTAATTCTATGTACAGACAAGAAGATGAGCCCATAATAAGAACGCAATACGTTTAATTCCGCGTTAATCGTTTTACTCCCATAGAATAGCCTACTGAACAGACAACACTTAACGTGGCTTAATGCGTTTTAAAAGACCAAACTCAGTAAACACATTAATAAAGCATTCTCTGTACAGACAAGCAAATGAGCCCATAATAAGAACGCAATGCGTTTAACGCGTTAAGCGTTTTACCCATAGAAAACCTTTATAAGAAAAATGCATTGCGTTCACATCCTGGACTCATCTGCTTGTCTGTACATATTATAATTTACTAATAATGTGTTTAATAATTTGGTCTTTTAAAAACACTCTCTTAACGCATTAAGCTACGTTAAGCGTTTTACAATGCCCTCTTTGAGGCGCAAATGATCGACAGATAATAGGCCTACTGTATCTATTTCAGCAAATGTTGCTTCACTTAGAAATAACGTCTACAATAAATAAAATAAATGTAGGCTAATCAAACAATGCTGATTTTGTCCAGGCTTTTATTTAATTTATTAAAGTGCCGTTAATTAAATCGTTATATATTCTATCGTAATTGTACACTACTATGGTATTTTGTACATGCAAATTTATAGCAAATGTGTTGTAAATGCAAATTTATAGAGACTAACATTAAAGATAATAAATGCTGCAGAAGTACTGGCCATTGTTAGTTCTCTAATGTACAAAAATAACGTTAAAAACAAATGAAACCTTATTGTGGAGTGTTACTGGAAATAGTTACCAACAAATTTGACAGGTACAGTATCAAAATGACTGAAATAACAAAACTACATTGGTGTTGGTGTCGTCTAATGAAATACCTGGTCTTGACAGAGCAGCTCGATCTTCTCCTCCGCTAGCACTGCCATGTCCTCCTCCTCTTTCTGTTCGCTGGGTTTCTCTGCAGCCGAACCGCCCGTCTGCGACTCGCTGTCCAGGTTAATGATCTTTTCATATACATGCTCCATCACCTTCCTCACCTGCAACATGTCACTGGCCGACAAACGATCCCTGCAAACACACAGCTATTTATTTTCATGCATAGTGATGTGCAACGGCATCCAATAAGTGTATTACGGTTTGTGCAATAGATGCCACGAACAGATGATAAAAATAAACAAATCACCCACTTTTTCAGTGCCATTCATTTATAAAAACTTCAAGAAAGAGTTTTAAAGGGACAGTTCACCCAAAATGAAAATTGTCATTATTTATTTATCTGCAAGGTGTTACAAACCTCTATGAGTTTCTGTCCTCTGCTGAACATGAAAGAATATTTTGAAGAATGTTGGGAACCAAACAGTTGATGGCAGCCAATGACTTCCATAGATTTTTTTTCCCTATTACATAATTTAGTGGCTACTGGCAACTATTTGGTTCCCAACATTCCGCAAAACATCTTCAAAATATCTTATTTTGAATAATGTTGGAAACCAAACAGTTGCTGGTAACCATTGACTTCCATAGTGTGTTTTTTTTTTTTTTTTAACTACTATGGAAATCAATAGCTACCGTCAACCGTTTGGTTCTCAACATTCTTCAAAATATCTTATTCAGAATATCTTATTTAAAGCTGCAGTCCGTAACTTTTACCTCTTTGTCGCCCTCTATGTTTGAAAACCTGGAATTGCAGTTTCTTGCGGAGTTATCTTCCGTGCGCGGGGTTGTGATCCGGTGCTCCGGCTCGGCTCCAGCGCGGATGAATCTAATGTTTTGAGGTGAATGTGTAGTTGTCAGTCACTGCACCGGTGTGGATATTTACTACCTGTGTCTTGGAATATATGACCCAAATCTGAATTTTCACCGTAATTTGCCATCTTAACAAGTAAGTAACAAGTCTGCCACGTTTGTTCTGCCCAACTGAGGAAAAAAGCATTACAATAAATTACGCTACCAGCAGTGATTAAATCTAAAGATCAGTTAGCTCATATCACATCTAACTGTGCAAAGTATTATTATTATACTTTGTTCTCAAATTATTAATGTTAACAACATCAGCATTGCGTGACTATGAGTATAGTATTAGCGTGTATATTTCAATTTCTGTACAGTCTAATATCTAATTGTCATACCATTCAAATTTCATATTAAGAAATTCTTTTAATCCAAAAAGCAAATTAATCTTCCTTCAAACTGGTTCTATTTCAAATACAAAAACTTGTGTAATCCCACGTTGGCTATCTGTAATCAGAACCACATTTAAACCTGGAATATAATTTAATTTCATTCACGTGTTTCATAAACACATAATCCTTTCTGGATTACAATCCGCCATCAAAATTATAAATTTAATTATTCGAGCTGCTGTGAGAAAAGGCTATAAATGAGCCGTCACCTGCAGGATCCTCACGTGCCAGAGCCTAGTAGCCGGGACAACTTCTTCATGTTTACAGACGTGACGTCATGACGCAGTGCCATGCTCGAATTTCCCGCGGAAACCTACCCGTGCCACTCAAATTAGAAAACATTATTATAAGCTAACAGTTGTGAATCGGGCTAAAGTAAGGCGATAGTTTTGAACACTGGCTGGTTATATACTTTCTCAAATATTGATTTCGGATCATTTTTAACCAAAAAAAGTTACGGACTGCAGCTTTAAAGAATGTTGGGAAACAAAGAGTTGACGGTACCCATTGACTTCCATAGCAGTAAAAAATAAAAAAATTAAAAAAACCCTATGGAACCATCACCTGTTTGGTTCCCAATATTCCTCAAAATATTAAAAAAACAAAAAAAAACTAAATTGTGTTCAACTGAAGATAGAAACTCATACAAGTTTTAAACAACTTGAGGGTGAATAAATGCTAACAATTTTCATTTTTGTGTGAACTGTCCCTTTAAACCAAGAACCAAGTTAAACTTGCAGGTCCATCTTTAAATTATTGTTACAGATCTTCATCTCTATAGAGAAAATCAAGGGATTTTGACACCCAGAATCAACTGTTGCATCCTATAGTCTCTGTATAAGAAGCTTCAGACTAAAACATCACAAGTCACACATACTTCTTTAATGTTTTTGCTCCGGAGGACGAATGGGGCTGGAGGTAGAAAGGGATTTTGTTGAATTTGGGCATGTTTTTCTGTAGGAGAAAGAAAGAAATGTACTTTATATAACAGAAATAACAAGTATAAGATGCTTTGAAGAGGATTTTACGGACACTTACGTCCACTGTGATGTCGATGACCCACTGCGGGACCGTCTCGTTGAGTAACATGGACTCAGTTTCTCCACCGGAGTCTCGACACAGCAGCCTGAGCGAAGACACAACGCTGTGACGTCATTTCATTACTGAACCCCAGCATCTACTGAGATGATCAAACAGAAAACACACCTGAATAACGTCCTTCCTCCCGCTTCACCGAAAATCACCGGAGTGTGCGGCGGCACCTGGAAATATCCGTTTCCTTTCTGTATCCGGCTCTCGTGTTCGCCGTTCACTGAGGAAACACACGGCATACACCATCAGGATTATCTGAAGAAATTTTCTTTTTTTTTCAGGAAAATATTGAGCGTGAAATCAAAATGAAGATTTAATGTAATTATAAAGAAAAATAAATGCGTAAAATCAAGCCCTGTCCAACACAATTTTCTGCTAAATATTCTATTTCACTCTGAAATTCCACACATTATGTAAGTTAATGAGTTATGAAACAATACAAGTAATGAATTACTGTACATCATCCTCATTATCATTATTACTACTACTACTACTATCATTATTATCTAGCATTATAAACAAAGAAAATATGTATAATTAATATACATATTTCACATAATATACATATTATATTATATAATTTCATATAATTATATATGCTAGCTATATAGGTATTATTATTATTATTATTATTATTTAATACAGTAATTATAAACTTGGATATTATTTTGTCAAATTAATTAACTTTTATATTACAAAAATATAATATGCAAGTTTGTAATTAATGTAAACAATATTATACAATACAGTAATTATAAACTTGGATAATATTTTATCAAGTTAATTATACCTTTTATATTACAGAAATGCAATATGCAAGTTTATAATTATGTAAGCTATTATGATGATGATTATTATTATTATTATTATTATTATTTTATGTGGCATTATCTATACATACGTGTGTGTAATATGTTAATTAAATGTATTAATATTATACTGTAATTTCTAAACTACTTATAACTCATTTATATTGAAAAATACAACAAAGTTCTGAATTACCGTATACTATGTAATAATGGCATTATTAAAAAAAGTAAAATAATAATAATAAATATATATATATATATATATATATATATATATATATATATATATATATATATATATATATATATATATATATATATATATATATGTGTGTGTGTGTGTGTGTACACATACACATACATACATACAGTGGTGTAAAAAATTGTTGGCCCCCTCCCTGATTTTTTTTTTTTTTTTTTTTGCATGTTTGTCACACTTTAATGTTTCAAATCATCAAACAAATTTAAATATTAATCAAATATAACACAAGTAAACACAACATGCAGTTTTTAAGTTTTTAAATGAAGGTTGAATAAGTTTAACTTTTAGTGCGATTTATTGTAATGCTTTTTTCCTCAGTTGGGCAGAACAAACGTGGCAGACTTGTTACTTACTTGTTAAGATGGCAAATTACGGTGAAAATTCAGATTTGGGTCATATATTCCAAGACATAGGCAGTAAATATCCACACCGGTGCAGTGACTGACAACTACACATTCACCTCAAAACATTAGATTCATCCGCGCTGGAGCCGAGCCGGAGCACCGGATCACAACCCCGCGCACAGAAGATAACTCCGCAAGAAACTGCAATTCCAGGTTTTCAAACATAGAGGGCGACAAAGAGGTAAAAGTTACGGACTGCAGCTTTAAATAAGATATTCTGAATAAGATATTTTGAAGAATGTTGAGAACCAAACGGTTGACGGTAGCTATTGATCCCCCCCCCGTTAAAACATAACTGTGGTTTATCACACCTGAGTTCAGTTTCTCTAGCCACACCCAGCCCTGATTACTGCCACACCTGTTCGCAATCAAGAAACCACTTAAATAGGACCTAACTGACAAAGTGAAGTAGACCAAAAGATCCTCAAAAGCTACACATCATGTTGAGATCCAAAGAAATTCAGGAACAAATGAGAAAGAAAGTAATTGAGATCTATCAGTCTGGAAAAGGTTATAAAGCCATTTATAAAGCTTTGGGACTCCAGCGAACCACAGTGAGAGCCATTATCCACAAATGGCGAAAACATAGAACAGTGGTGAACCTTCCCAGGAGTGGCCGGCCGACCAAAATTACCCCAAGAGCGCAGCGACGGCTCATCCAAGAGGTCACAAAAGACCCCAGAACAACATCCAAAGAACTGCAGGCCTCACTTGCCTCAGTTAAGGTCAGTGTTCATGACTCCACCATAAGAAAGAGACTGGGCAAAAATGGCCTGCATGGCAGAGTTCCAAGACGAAAACCGCTGCTGAGCAAAAAGAACATAAAGGCTCGTCTCAGTTTTGCCAGAAAACATCTTGATGATCCCCAAGACTTTTGGGACAATACTCTGTGGACTGACGAGACAAAAGTTGAACATTGTGGAAGGTGTGTGTCCCATTACATCTGGTGTAAAAGTAACACAGCATTTCAGAAAAAGAACATCATACCAACAGTAAAATATGGTGGTGGTAGTGTGATGGTCTGGGGCTGTTTTGCTGCTTCAGGACCTGGAAGACTTGCTGTGATAAATGGAACCATGAATTCTGCTGTCTACCAAAAAATCCTGAAGGACAATGTCCGGCCATCTGTTCGTGACCTCAAGCTGAAGCGAACTTGGGTTCTGCAGCAGGACAATGATCCAAAACACACCAGCAAGTCCACCTCTGAATGGCTGAAGAAAAACAAAATGAAGACTTTGGAGTGGCCTAGTCAAAGTCCTGACCTGAATCCTATTGAGATGCTGTGGCATGACCTTAAAAAGGCGGTTCATGCTCGAAAACCCTCCAATGTGGCTGAATTACAACAATTCTGCAAAGATGAGTGGGCCAAAATTCCTCCACAGCGCTGTAACAGACTCATTGCAAGTTATCGCAAACGCTTGATTGCAGTTGTTGCTGCTAAGGGTGGCCCAACCAGTTATTAGGTTTAGGGGGGCAAACACTTTTTCACACAGGGCCATGTGGGTTTGGATTTTGTTTTCCCTTCATAATAAAAAACTTCATTTAAAAACTGCATGTTGTGTTTACTTGTGTTATCTTTGATTAATATTTAAATTTGTTTGATGATCTGAAACATTAAAGTGTGACAAACATGCAAAAAAAAAAAAAAAAAAAAAAAAAAAATCAGGAAGGGGGCCAACAATTTTTCACACCACTGTATGTGTATATATATATATATATATATATATATATATATATATATATTTATGAATTATGTGATTATACAATGCTAATAACAATAATACTAATATTCTGTAATTATAAATTTAGATATTTTATATATATACTGATTTTATATATTTTTAAACAATTTTTAAAGTATTTATATTTTTTTCATAATATTCAATTTTATAATCAGCATTTTATTTTATTTTTATTTAATTTATTTATATTTTTAATTGCCATACCAGCATCTATGGCTATTTTCATGTCGACAATAGTAACATACAGTAGTCGGTATTTTAGTTTAGGTATGAGTGATATTAAAAGTGTTTTTACCGCTCCCATGATTGAGTTCGGTCTCCTCGTCCATGGGGTTGATGTGAGTGCGAGGCCAATACTCCAGCAGAGCCTGCAGCAGCAGCCCACCCAGATTCACTGCAGCACAAACACATTAATAACTCATCTTCATCATCTACCGTCATGATCGACAGACGTCACTGGAGGCTCGGCTCACGTTTAGGGTCGGATCCGTCAGGGCTGCTGAATCCAGCGTCTTTAGCAGAAACCCAGGCTGCAAAGCAGTCGCTCTCGTCCAGCGTTATCGTCAACATCTGCCAATCAAAAGCCAAACAATTAATAAAACATTATAAAACGATTAATAAAACACCATCCTGCTGTGACGCACCCCTGTCTTCAGATCCACCGAAAACCAGTTCGGCACGTAAACCATCTTGAATCTTTTCTTGATCTCTTCATCAAACTCCATCTTGCCCAAGTCCTCAACTTTACAGGCCTGAAAAACAGAGTCAGGCAATGAAAGAGTTACACGATGACTAGCATTCAGATCAATTGTGTGTACAAACGTAAACGTTACCTTCAGCACATCCCAGTATGCCACGTTATTGTTGGTGTCTTTGGTCAGAATGTGTCGTTTGTCGTTCAGAATGTGGCACTGAATTATACTGGCGCCACCTAGAGGTCAAGATAACAGATTAACGAGGTACTAAAATAATTCAAACTAAAACATTAAAAACTGTATTATGTACAGTAAAAATATACTGTTTTTATGTTGTTTCTGCATTAATTTGAAGATTGAATGTGAAATTATTGCAATATAAAAGTATATTTAGAAACTAACATTAGGTGGGATTAATCACGATTAATTTCAGAAAAAAAAGTGATTAATTTTTTTAATCGATTGACAGCACTAATATATGTATGTATGTATATATATATATATATATATTGAAAAAAAAATACAATATGCAAGTTTGTAATTACTATAAACAATATTATTATTATTATATACAGTAATTACAAACTTGGATAAAATTTTGTCAAGTTAATCATAAATTTCATGTCACAGAAATACAATATGCAAGTTTATAATTATGGTATGCTGTTATGATTCTGATGATGATGATTATTATTATTATTATTATAATAATATGTAGCATTATATATACATGTGTGTGTTAATATATTAATGTGTTAATATACATATATACACACACACATATAAACATATACATTACATATATATATATTAGGGGTGTCAACGTTAACGCGTTAACGCATGCGATTAATCAAAAAAATTTAACGCGTTAATATTTTTTTAACGCAAATTAATCATGTGATAAGGTTTGACCCCAACTTCTTCCCGTCATCACAGCGCGGAAGGTTATCTATCATTGTGTGATGAGGGTACAGTGAACCAGTGTTGCCAGGGTAACGGCACAAGTGGGCTATTTTGAAAATACAGTCGCGGGAAAAATTACAGAGCCGCGGGTTGCGGTTTTTTGGGCTATTTTTATAATGTACCACGGCCGCCCAAAGTGTATATAGACAAATGAAAATTAAAATAGATCCTTTTACTAAGGTGTATTATAGTTGGAATGTATACCTGGCAACTTAAGAACGGAGAGGCGGTTATAAACATCACAAACAACGTAAGTTTCAGCCAGAGCATACATGTTAAGGCTTTTACACAGCTGAAATAAAGATGACAACAGCCTCTATAGATTATATAAGATAATAAACACACGATTACAACAGGATATGGTTTGTATGTGATTTTCTTGAGATGAATGTATACATCTGAAATGTTAATTTGTGCAGTGATATAAAAGGCTATAAATAGCATATTTTAACAACAGTAAACAACCAAATTCCACATGTGATCGCAAAAGGAAGTTATTACAAACACTCGATGGTGGTTTAAAGTGAGTTCTGAGTAAAAGTGTACTATTAATCTCATAAATTGTCTTATGTAGCATGATTCTAATGTTAGCTCTAATGCAGCTGCAGAACAGGTCCAATTCTTCTTCATAATGCATTTTGTCATAATACTTCACGTAAGGTCGCAAGAAAATGTTGTAATATTTATTTAGAAATACTTTTGATAATAGTTGGGTAAATGTAAACTGGGATTGAAGCGATGTGGCTTGGTAAACGTTTTATTGCCAGTATAAAGGCTGATAATGGCTGAATAAAAACAAAAGAATAATGATAAAAGAATAATAAGGATTATGTCTCATACCTGGCGGAGGTGTGAAAGGTTGTTTCCTTAAAATAGTTTGTCATGCATTTCTTTATTTCAACACATTTACAGGTAAATCCTAGTATTTTCCTGTAGCTCAAATAGTAGAGCATGGCGCTAGCAACGCCAAGATCGTGGGTTCGATTCCCAGGGAAAGCAAGAGCTCATCAAATGTAAATTTTAAATTTTTTAATCGATTGACAGCACTAATATATATATATATATATATATATATATATATATATATATATATATTTATGCATGTATGTACAACTATTATTACTATTATTAAAACAATTATATATACACAGTAATTATAAACTATAAAAACAAACAAACAAAAAAAAATAATAGTAATGATAATAATAATGTAATATAATAAAAAATATAATAAATTATAAATTAAAATAAAAAATATAAAAATACAAATTATGACAAAAATAAACTAACTTAATTTTATCTTTTATATTAGAAAAAAATACAATATCATGCTAAAGATGCTGTTTGATGGCAATTATTATTATTAAACATATCTGAACATATCTGAACACGTGCAATCTCAAATGTGCAGACAGTCGTACCTTTGACCACCTGTTCTGGCTGTGTGTACAGCGGCGTCAGCGGAGCACTGCAGTCATTGTCATAATCACCAGACGCTCGGAAATTATGGATACCCTTCAGAGACTGTGAAAACACAGAGACATTATTAAAAGAACAACACTCAATATCAAGAGAACAGATATTTTTCTACATGTTTCACTGTTTTCTAAATAAACTGAGAAATTATTATTATTTTTTTAATCAGAAAATTATATATATATAAAAATAAATAAATAAGTTGTTTTTTTAATGTGATTTTATTTTAGTTAATGTTTATTTAAATTTTTTATTTATTTTTAATGGTTTTAGTTTTAGTAATAACCCTACTACAGACTACAGAAAATGTAACTAAAAAAGCAACTAAAATCTGGCTTTTCACAAATATTTTTCACTTGCGTCCAGTTTCATGAGAGCATAATCCTATTTTACTTCATATTCAAAGATGTACAAAGATTTCAGAAAATAGATTATAAGAGATCTTTCTTTGTAAAACCTTTAGACTAGGACTGTCAGACAAAATTTTAGGGTGAGCACAAGACAAAAACGTCTCCTTGGAGGATCTGCAACATGTTAAAGCTTTATTACCTAACATTAACATAAAAGAGAAAACTATTCACTGCTTCTGGTGAATTAACTTTAGCAGTATTAAAAAGCCCCCGCAATTAAAGGTTAATATTAAGTTACGGTGTAAAAGAAAAACATTGCTGCTCATTTAAATTACAGGCTTCTCAGTCAAACTCTGACAGGATCAAATCATTCTTAATGCATCATATCTAATAATTATATAGTGAATGCATTTGTGACAATATTCTTTGTGTCTGTCCACACGGCTGTCCAGTTTTAGATGAAAAGTGTGAACTGCATAACTAACAGAAGCATTCTACCACTTTAAGATGCAACCTATAACATGCAACACAACAAATTAAACTGTTACCTAAAGATAGTAGCACTAAGGGGGAGACTAATTAATGACCCTCATGAGTAAAGGAGCACGCTGCAGATTATTTAAAGCTCAGCAGTGGGATGCGGCTGGAGCAGGTGGTGTTTCCGCTCGCGTCACGCTGGACACCAGCTGCACTTACCCACTTATTAACTGTGGACTTTGTGGTGGAAACCCAGATGGCCGAATGCGGATCAGCTGACCTGTCCAGCTCCATCTGAAAGACAGGAGAGCACACATTCACACTTCAGTAACTTTCACTTACTTCCTATTACCTGCTCACGCTCCACAGCTGCTGTGGGAATTTTTAGCTGTATTTGACACATAAAATTGCACCCTTGATTTAAAGTCTATGGGGATGTTTATTTTACATATTTTTTTAAATATATGTATTTTTTATTTTAGATATTTAATATTTAATTCAAATATATTTAATATACGTATACATCATATTTTATATATTCATTACACATTTCATTTAAATGTATTTCATATTAACTTAATTTAAATATATTTATTTCATATATAAAAATATTATTTTTTATATATTTATTTCATATTTAATTCAAATATATTTATTTAATATATGTACTTTTTATTTTAGAAATGTAATTTAATATTTAATTATCCATATTTAATATATTTAGTACAATTTACGTTTTATTTTAAAATATTTCATATAGTATATTTATTTTTAATTAAATATTTTTTTATTTTAGATTTTCATTTAATATTTCATTCAAATATATTTATTGTCCAAAATTCACTAAAAATGTTTAATTTTAATATTTATTATTATTCATATATAAATATATTCCTTTTAATTTTATTTTACATATTTATTTCATATTTAATTCAAATATATTTATTTGATATTTATTTAATATATGTATTTTTTATTTTAGAAATGTAATATTTCATTAAAATATCTTTATTTAATATTTAATTATCAATATTTAATACAATTTACATATATATTTTTAAATAAAATTTCACATATATTCCTTTTTAATTATTTAAATATATTTATTTAACTCATTTCATTTTTATTTAAAATTTTCATTTAATATTTCATTCAAATATATTTACTGTCCAACTTTCACTTAAATTCAGCATTAAAATATATTTATTTCATATAAGAAGTTAATGAAACTGTTGTGAATGTGCATTTGTTATTTTATTTCACTGTCGCACCTTCAACACAGGCGCTTTCTCCTCGCAGATCAGCACACGGATGTCAGGACTGCGTAGGTCTGTACAGTATATTTTCCGGTCGCGGCCTCCAGAGTAAACGTGTGTAAAGGCCTCATTGACCTGCAGTGCCCATACGCCCTCGTCATGAACGCGGTACGTGGCGATACACCTCTGCTGACCCAGAGACCAGAGCCGGATCGTCCCGTCTGAACTCCCTGAAAGACACTGACCAAACGAAGAACACAGCTAAGAAAAGAAACATGGACTCTCAGAGAGTCATTCAGAGCTCAAAGGCTTTTAAAACCTTCTGCAGTCGACAATAAAACAAGAATAAGACTGCTGTTTGCTCTTGCAAAACTTGATGCATAATTTGAGGAACTAGTGGCCAAAAATGCGTATTTCAATCTACATCAAAAGTGAAGAACAAATTGGGATTTATAAAAGTAAAAACTGACGTGAAAACTTTCTTATGCATACAGCAACTGAAGAGCATGCATATTAACTTTTTGTGCTCTTATCTATCAGTATTTTTTATCAGTATTTTTATTAAAACATAAATAGACAATCATAATATGCATTATTTGAGTGTCATATGCATTAATGAGCAAGTGCTTTGTGATAATTGTCACTGAAATTAAATCATTAATTATAAACAGGGGTGCACATAAGTGGTCCGCATGTGCGACCAAAATAAAAAATGAAAGTAAAAAAAAAAAAAAAGTAATAAATATTAGCATTTTATTTTTAAATTTACTATAAAATAATTGTATTTGTATTTAATACTGCCTTTTTATTTTAAAACATAATAGTATTATTACACTTTATAATTATTATTATTATTATTATTTTTCTTTTAAATCACTAAATAAAGTGCAATAATATTATCACTATTATTAATTCATTTTTTATAGTTATATTTAATGGGTCACGCTATGTGCAGTGTGAGGACCAAACTCTTATGAGAACCAGGCTGAAAAACTTGTGCACCCCTGAATATAAATTATTAAATTACAATTAAAATTATTACAAATTATTACAAACAAAAACAAGTAATTTATGAAAAGTTCAGAACCCCTAGTGGTTTGTGATGCAATTGCAGGGAGTTCATGAAAAGCTTTTAATTAATTAAATCACCAAAAATGTCAAATTAAAATAATTGTTCAAATAAAAATATTTTAATTATATTTCAAAATAAATAAATAAAAAATTACTAAAAAGACGTAATATGAACATGCAAATGTGTTGTTAAATGATTGAAATATTAACTTTGTGAATGTTTCTAGTTTGTAGAAGCACAGACTCTGTTTCGTCTCACCTGAGTCCCGTCTCTGTTCAGCAGCAGTGATTTGACGTTGTCTGTGTGTCCTTTCAGTTTCATTAGTTTGGCACAGGTCCGCGGGTCCCACACTCTCAGAACCTGACAAACAAATCAATGAAACAAAGATTACTGGAAACTATTGACATCAGAAAGTGAGTCAGTGCATAAATAACAAATATAAAAGACAACTTTGATAATGTAATCAAGGCTGCATGGTTTTAAATATCCACAAATCCCAAATTTCTGCCTTACTTTTTTCACTAATTTATTAATTCATTTATTTTTTTATTTCACTCAGAAATGCATCATATCATGTAACTTAAAAGCAATGCAATGTCTCGTGTGCAAACCTTCATGTTTTAGTGATTCAAACCTTTTCAGTGGATCCTGACACTATAACCGTCCCCATCTGATTCATGGCCAGACTGTAGATGGAGTCCTTGTTCCCGCTGAGAGAAGACGCTGTAAACACATAAAGACTAGGATTTACACACTCTATTTATCTTTTACATGAACTAAAGTCCAGGATTTGTTGATTTTTTAACACCGAACTTGGGTCTAATAAACTACTGTTTGGATTGCTCGTCAAAATTTAAAAATAAATAAATAAATGTTAAAATAATAAAATAAAATAAATGTGTTCTTCATATCAGACAATTAAACATAATAATATGGGGAAAAAATTTAATGTTTTTTTTTTAAAAATATATTAAATTAACATCAGAACTCACTAGTAACGGTGTTATTGGATGCGGTCAGCGCGGTCAATGTGTTCACATCCCAGAGAAAGATCTGTCTGTCCAGTCCTGCAGAAGCCACCAGCTCTTTGTCTTTAGCATATGCCAGTGCTTTAACATAGTCCTACAAATAAATAAATAAATAAATACAATAAAAATACAATAAAAATACACAAGAAATGATAAAAAATAGAAACAATGCACACTTTAATATAGAAAAGCATAAAAACAATTATCTACCTGGTAGATTCATACTTAAAAACACAAATGGGCTGCAAACTCATGCATATCAGAGGAA
This sequence comes from Spinibarbus caldwelli, assembly GCA_039654775.1. NCBI lineage: Eukaryota > Metazoa > Chordata > Actinopteri > Cypriniformes > Cyprinidae > Spinibarbus > Spinibarbus caldwelli. Next base: position 1,577,863 of record CM077263.1, on the reverse strand, counting down.
ACGTCTGTTTGTCTACTATAAAATGTAAAAACTGTCATTTTGTTCTTTTTTGATGGCCTTCTCAGATGTTTTTGGTCATGCACCAGGTTTGTTTGGATGTGCATGTAACATTATTTTTTCAGTCATCAGGCGGACTGAAACCATGACAGTACCTTGTGCGTTCGCAGTGTTGACATGCAGAAGCCCTTGTGTGCGTTCCAGACCTTCACTGTGGTGTCTGACGACGCTGATATCACTGCAGACACAACACAGAAACACATATGAAGAGTTCGGTTCCAAAACACTAGAAATCCATTTTGATTAATTTGAGTAAAAATGTGTTTTCTTTACCAAGAAAGTGGCACTATTTTCTGTTTCAAACTTTCACATAGCACCTTTAGGTTATAATAACATTAAAAATTCAAATCCAGATTTTGATTTTCAAAGATTTATTATAAAAACTGATTAGTTTTTTTCCCAAAATGCAATAAATCCATTGAATCAATATAAAAGTTATTTTTCATATTGAAACTGTTGAAAATTCAGTTGATCCACATGTGACAGCCTCTGAACTTGGTCAATACTAATCGTATTAATAGCTTACGTTTCTTCCCCACTGCAGGTTCATCAATGGCGTCAAAATTATTCATGTTTTTTAGAGCTGCACGATAAATCGTATGCGATTGTCATGCGCATCTCATCAGTAAAGCTGGTTCTGTGATTAGTAGTAAATCTCCATCACGTGCAATATCGAAGGCTATTCATCAGCGATTATGAACACGATATTGCGTAGCATGTCAGTTACTGTTTACAATGCGTGGAATGGTGCGCTGTGATTGGTTGAGCGGATGTATCGTGTTCCGCAGAGAAGGGAGACTGGCGTTTGTCGCGGTTTGGAAAGATAGGGAGAAAACATGACAGAATAACACGGCGGATATCGCATTTTGTGTAAAATTAAAAGATGACTTTTCAGTACCGACCAGATACTAGGGGTGTGCGATATTGAAAAAAAATATCATCTTGATATTTTTGGGGATTTTTTCGATAACGATAATTAGACGATATTTTGCTGAGTGTGTTATTGTGCTGATGTCTGATATGTTTGATATTCTTCATATTCTGTGTGGTCAGTTCACACACAGAAAATTTCATAGAAATTAATCTTTTCATATAAGATAAGTATCGCTTTTCATTTATTCTCTTTCCTATTACTTGTTTCACTTCTCTTTCAGTTTTTATAACCATTTCTTACTTGTATATTTGGCACAGTTATTTTTTTAGGATTACTGTTAAACTAATGTAGTTTGATTTGTATATGTTATCTATTTTAATTTTAGTTACAGTTGTAGTAATGTTTGTCATTTTATTAGTTTTTTCCATTATGTCTGTGTAAGTTATTTATTAAGTTTTAGTTTTGAGTTATTTTAGTACTTCAACAAACTACATGGAAATTAAATAATATTGAATTTATGGATGTGTGTGTGTGTATTTTTGTGTATGTGTGTGTGTGTGTGCATATATGTCTGTGTGTGTGTGTACATACACGTAGCTGTTTTTGGTGTTTGGCTTAGTTTTATGTTAGAATCATTATTACACTCTTATACCTTTTGTTCTCTTAATATTTTGAATTGTTTGTAGCTTTATTTTGTTTTCATTTAAATGTTAAGTTTAGAAATTTTTTCATGCATTTCTCATTTTTATTTAATTATTTTTTTAATGTGTGTCTATATATACTATTTATAAAGTTTTAGCTTTTAGTTTTGGATCAATTTTAGTTGTTTTAATACTAAAATTGATTGTTTCTGTTGTCCTCATTTGTAAGTCGCTTTGGATAAAAGCGTCTGCTAAATGACTAAAAGTAAAAGTAAATATAAGTTTAAATTGATTTTTACCTTTTATGGGCAATTTTACCTTTAATAAAGCCATTTTTTTCTAAAAGTGTGCATCTTTTGAGTCAAATTGTTACATTTAATCAGTCAATTAGAATAATAAGACATTTAAGCTGTTAACAAACAAATGAAACCAGTATCAACGAAATTCATCTTTGCGGAAGCTGCATCTGAAGTGGCATTTAGATGTGTTTACACACTGTTTAATGGAGCTCAGAGGGACATGGAGTGCTTTAACCTGCAGTCACAAATGCATATGTTTTGATATTTTAAACATAAAACATTGAATACTGATATTTGAAGTTATTTTAAAGATACTTTGAATGTGAAATTAAAACCGCCAGTAGGTGGCAGCAAGTCACTGTTAACAAGCAAGTCATTGTGACTGAACCGAATCATTTAAAAGGATGATTCATTCAGGAACGAAACAACATCGTCATGTTGCTCAGAGACGCAAAACAGCGCTGTCGCTGTTTGGAATTATTTTTTGTTGGTGAAATGGAGCAAAAACAGGCAATATGGTGTCTAAAATGTAAGTCTCTTAATATTAACTTATTGTTTTTTGAACTGTTGTATAAAATCAATATCACATTTTTTAATAATGCTTATTTCTGAAGAAAAAACGTCACTCTTCGTGTGATTCTAAGTATATGAAATGATACATATACATTTTCTGCCCCCATATCTTGAATTTTGTGATCTTTTTTAATGTATTTTAATAGACTGAATTATGCAGTGAAAAAACACGCTCTAAATGCGCACATGCACGGTTTACCCCACTAGACTTCATCATATAATGTATGCGAGCGCAAAATATGGTTTTTGCAAAATACTTGATATTGTCAAACTGCACATCGTTAAAACAACAATTACGATATTATCGCAGACGATATATATCGCACACACCTACCAGATACAATACTGATTTTGGCAGGAACTCAATTTAAAAAAAAAAAAAAAAATCAAACTCTTCATATATTTACATATCTGTACAGCATTCATATGACATTAGGACTGCACTGCACATGTGAAACGCTCACATGTTTTCCCGTTGCAGCAGAGGACGATGTCATTGACCCAGTCTGTGTGATGCTCCATTGAAGCAATGTACGGATCCTGCTGCAAAACACACACATACACACACACACACACACACACACAGACACACAAGAGCAGGAACTTCTAGGTTTAGTGAATGACGGGTTTGTTTTGGTTTATTTTTGACCTCACATGCATGGGTTTAGTGACTGACTGGTTACCTTGTGCTGGTTGATGCTCCATATCCTGATGATGGAGTCTCGTCCGGCGGTGAAGAGCCGGTTAAGAGCTGGATCCAGCTGTAGTGCGTTGACTCCATTACGATTATATTTCTCCACCTCGTCTCTGATCACATATGACACCTGCAACACACACATGCTCAGAATTAGAGGTCCATCAATTAATCAACTCAGAACCAGACTCTGAAAAAAGCAGATTTTGCCATTTTAGACGTGACTTATGATTCATGCAGAATCAGTGAGGTGCTTAAAAGGTGCTAACATAAGCGATGTTGTTAAATGGATCTAGTATTGCTATAATTTCATGTTAATATCAACCTTTTGAATGTAAAAATGCTGCCCCAGTTTTTTGCTTTCACTTATCAGATCACTTGCTTCATAAGACAATGGACAATTTTACAGTCTTCCAAAAAACTTCTCTTTTCTTACAAACTGCACTTTGTAAAGTAGTTATGTACAACAGAAATGTAAGAATGAGGCTAAATATAATACATACAGAGACTTGAATTGATACTTGATTTAATTTCTAACCTTTTTCTCTATTCTCGTCATATGAAACACAGATCTACTATAAAATAAAATGAAAAATTGTCATTGCGTGATGAAGCACAGATATTTTTTTTTATTTGATTACAATATTTTAAAAATGCAAAACATTCTGAATGTTAAGCCATTATTAATTTTGCAATAAAGTGCACTCTTTTAATTTTAATTGAGTTTTTCATATTACTGTTCGGTTTATTTTAATTTCAAATTAATTTTAATTCAAATGCATTTTTTATTTTTCACCTTAGCTATCTGCAAAATTCATTATCGACCTCTACTATGAATCAGACTAAAACCAAAGGAAGAATTAATTATTATTAATATATAACTATTTATTAGTCTCCTAAAAACACAACATGTTAAAAGTCATGTGAAGACTTTGAAACTTTTACTTGACTCATTTTAATTAAATATAAATATATTAATCATAAATAAAAGACTATAAATAGATAATATTTATAATTTAAATATATTTAAATAATATAAATAGACTATCAATTTAGCACCAAAAGCATATTTTATTTTTAGCAATGTTTTTGTGTCACAAAGTAATATAGGCTCAACTGTGCACTTAATTTCATCTAAAAATAATTTATGTTTTCAATTTGTAAAACAAAAAAAAAAAAAAAAAAAAGTAATACAGGTATAATGTAACTTCTTAACAACTGTTAATTCAAACACTTTTACTGAAAAACAGTGGAATGTATTTATGATTTTCAACCCATTTTAACCGATACTTAAAAGACAAATCATTCACACAATGTTTTTTGTGTATGCTCTTGCTTGCATATTTAAAGCAGAATTCACAACAATACATCACACACACACCAAATGTTGTTTTGCAAAGTATAAAAACACCTTCATATGTGTACAGTATGCATGCATTTACAGTAAAGTTGGAGTTTATAAGTGCTCATATCCCACTACACCTGTGTTTAGTTTGTATATGCTCATATTCATATGTTCATCATCCATCCACTCATTTGTTTAGATGTTCATTAGGCATGTGCTTATGGGCATATGCATACTGACCACATATGTTTAGCATGCTATGTACATATATGGTCAGTATGCATATTTATGGAGGGATGATTGTCATGAAATCAGAATAGAATGCAAAATCCGTGAGCAAAACCGGTTCATTTTTCAATCTGCAGCCCATAATGATCATTTAAACCTCGACACAACCTGTTTATATTATCATGGGCTGCAGTAAGCAGTCTATACAGACTCATTCTTGGACACCTGACTCAAAACACGCCTATATCGCCCCAAAACCGCAGTCTGGTAACGAGACACAGCCTGGCCTCCACCTCCCTGTGCGCCACTCAAACACTCACATCCGCGATTAAAACAGCCGTCACACAGCGATCAACGAGTCTGAAGGCCACTGTTATCACACAAATAGCACACACACATCACAAGCGCCCTCGCAAGTGTCAAACATTCACCTGCACTTTCCTGCGCCCCGCTGCATTCTGTCTGTGATGCGTCGCCATCTTACATGTTGACGCCGTGACGTCACTTCCGCACGCCAAGAAGAGCCGCCAGCCGGCGCGCGCTCGAGGCGGGAGCAGAATGAATGAATAAATAACTATTAATAAATGCCAGAACACGCACATATTCATAACATAGGATTAGTCATAATATAGTATTTGAATGTAGTTTTATTTATTTATTTAAAAAAAAAAAACATACATACATACATACATGCATACTTAGTGGCCGCGTTTTGCGTTTAAAAAAACGCAAAGGGAAAAAAACGCAAGATCACAAAACGCACGTGTTTTTTTTTTTTTTTTTTCTCTCTGTGTTGGCATATGCCAAATTTACACTGCAGGCACAGAAACGCTTCTTTTTTTAGGAAAAAAAAAATGTTTTTTTTTTTCATGTCTTTACATTGTTTAGAGCATTACAAATAATGTAAAATAAATAAATAAAAAATAAATAAAAATGATATTTCATTCATAAGTTATGCTATGTCCTGACTAGAGGACATCTGGACTCAATTTCTTTAAAAACTAAAAAGACATGAATGAACATGCATAGGCAAAAACAACTGATTGAACATTTTTAGTTAAAATTTTTTTATTTATTATTTTATTAATTTTTTTTTACCAAACTTTGTATAAAGATGATTCTCAAATATGTTATAACAGAATGATTCGATATACCATTTTTCTTTCTGCAAAATGTGTGTAAAATGGTCATAAACGGGTTTTCTCATTATATACAATGTATAAACTAAATCTAATTTGCATATTAATGTGTTTTTGGGGCAACATGTAATGAAAAAAGAAGTGTAATAATGGGAGTAATAATTGACAAGATTTTCATAATTACATATAATATTTCATAGAATACTGAAATATAATTTCTTTCCCTATTCATTTGTTATGTCTCCCAAAATGCGTAATAAACATGCTTTTAGTCCCGGTGTCCTCATATGAGGACATGTATGAAATAAACGTCCTGTTTCGTAACAGAAAGTCATATTTTGATTTGAAACCCCATAACATTTTCCTGAGATGTTGATTTATGACACACAATTCAAAAATTAGACAGATTTAAATGATAATTACAAAATATTGTCATATTTCCATAAGAGTGTCACTAAATTAATTTCAGATATTTTGAAGACCAAGGAGAGGGAGTGGTCATGGTGAAACATCCAATCATTTGGTATCTCTGAAAATCTCTGAATGTGCTCTGTACAGGACATCCAGACTTAAAACTGTGGCATGTAGAGTCTCAGAGAAATTCACTAAAATATAACGTCCTCATATGAGGCCGCAGGGTCTTAAAGGCATTTTTACACAGGCTGTTCTGTGCCTGCTCAAAATTCAGTGTTAGATGCAATGCACATAAAACAAAAGCCAGACTGAATTATGGCCTCTCAGACCCACCTCAGCCCTGGTATCAAAGCATACAGTTGTAATTGCCGTAGAAATGCATTTATGTCACCTCAGCAGCATTAAACAGTCTGTGATATTGATATTACCTGAGAAGTTAAAGCATACGCTAGAAAAGTATGTCCTTGAAACAGAGCTTTTCGAAAATTCGAATCAGTTAACCATTGCGTCACAAAATGATTCACTGTTTCAAAGCGCTCCAATCGGATTGCGTATTGTGAATCATTTGTTTCAGTTCGAGACTTCAAAGCACGAATCGCGAATCATTTGATTTAGATCGGAACTTCAGAGCGGGTTAGCGAATCTTTTTTTTATTCAGATCGGAACTTCGAAGCGCGTATCGCAAATCATTTGTTTTAGATCGGAACATCAGAGAAGCGCATATCGCGAATCATTTGATTTAGATTGAAACTTCAGAGCTGGTTCACAAATCTTTTTTTTATTCAGATCGGAACTTCGAAGCGCATATCGCAAATCATTTGATTTAGATCGGAACTTCAGAGCGGGTTCGCGAATCTTTTTTTATTCAGATCGGAACTTCGAAGCGTGTATCGTGAATCATTTGATTTAGATCGGAACTTCAGAGCGGGTTCGCGAATCTTTTTTGTTATTCAGATCGGAACTTTCGAAGCACTTATCGCGACTCATTTGATTTAGATCGGAACTTCAGAGCGGGTTCGCAAATCTTTTTTTTATTCAGATCAGAACTTTCGAAGCATGTATCGCAAATCATTTGATTTAGATCAGAACTTCAGAGCAGGTTCGCAAATCTTTTTTTTTATTCAGATCGGAACTTTCGAAGCATGTATCGCAAATTATTTGATTTAGATTGGAACTTCAGAGCGGGTTCGCAAATCTTTTTTTTTATTCAGATCGGAACTTCGAAGCGCGTATCGCGAATCATTTAATTTAGATTGGAACTTCAGAGCGGGTTCGCGAATCTTTTTTTTAAATTCAAATCGGAACTTCGAAGCGCGTATCGCAAATCATTTGATTTAGATCAGAACTTCAGAGCGGGTTCGCGAATCTTTTTTTTAATTCAGATCGGAACTTCGAAGCGCGTATCGCGAATCATTTGATTTAGATCGGAACTTCAGAGCGGGTTCGCGAATCTTTTTTTTAATTCAGATCGGAACTTTGAAGCACGTATCGTGAATCATTTGATTTAGATCAGAACTTCAGAGCGGGTTCGCAAATCTTTTTTTAATTCAGATCGGAACTTTGAAGCACGTATCGTGAATCATTTGATTTAGATCAGAACTTCAGAGCGGGTTCGCGAATCTTTTTTTTTATTCAGATCGGAACTTTCGAAGCACTTATCGCGACTCATTTGATTTAGATCGGAACTTCAGAGCGGGTTCGCAAATCTTTTTTTTATTCAGATCAGAACTTTCGAAGCATGTATCGCAAATCATTTGATTTAGATCAGAACTTCAGAGCAGGTTCGCAAATCTTTTTTTTTATTCAGATCGGAACTTTCGAAGCATGTATCGCAAATTATTTGATTTAGATTGGAACTTCAGAGCGGGTTCGCAAATCTTTTTTTTTATTCAGATCGGAACTTCGAAGCGCGTATCGCGAATCATTTAATTTAGATTGGAACTTCAGAGCGGGTTCGCGAATCTTTTTTTTAAATTCAAATCGGAACTTCGAAGCGCGTATCGCAAATCATTTGATTTAGATCAGAACTTCAGAGCGGGTTCGCGAATGTTTTTTTTAATTCAGATCGGAACTTCGAAGCGTGTATCGCGAATCATTTGATTTAGATCGGAACTTCAGAGCGGGTTCGCGAATCTTTTTTTTAATTCAGATCTGAACTTTGAAGCACGTATCGTGAATCATTTGATTTAGATCAGAACTTCAGAGCGGGTTCGCAAATCTTTTTTTAATTCAGATCGGAACTTCAAAGCATGAATCGCGAATCATTTCATTTAGATCAGAACTTCAGAGTGGGTTAGCGAATCTTTTTTTTATTCAGATCGGAACTTCAAAGCGCGTATCGCGAATCATTTGATTTAGATCGGAACATCAGAGCGGGTTAGCGAGTCTTTTTTTATTCAGATCGGAACTTCGAAGCGCGTATCACAAATCATTTGATTTAGATCAGGAACTTCAGAGCGGGTTAGCGAATGTTTTTTTTATTCAGATTGGAACTTCAAAGTACGTATAGCAAATCATTTGAATTAGATCGGAACTTCGGAATCATCACGAATCTTTACACTTTTACTATACCATGGTAAAACTATAGTTGGTGTAGCAAAACCAGTGTTGTTGTTTTAGTTAAATCATGGTTAATTTTCGGAAGGAATGTATTGCCAAGTTAACAAAAAAGTAATAAATTTACACCTTAAGAGGACACATAGGATAACTAGCCTATAGAAATACAGTCTTGATTGCTTTAGGATTAACAGAGCTTTGGATAGTTTATACTTGTCCAGATCAACTCAGAATAAAGAAAAGAGAGGTTTAGAGCCAGATTTTTGTTTATGTTTGTGAAATTTAGCTAGCAGGGAACTAATTAAGTTATACTTTGCTATATTCTCTTTTGAGTAGTCAAACAATGAAAACATAATCAAAACTGTTTTATTATTGTCTGATTTACATGCTAATGTAAAAAAGCTCTCTTTATCAATTATATGTTAGCTATCATAACTATAAATAAAGACTTTAGATCACATGAAACTGTGGTCAAAAGCCTTGTATTTATTGTGGAAATGCATTTATACCAACTCTAAGCAGCATTAAACAGTCTATGCATGTAAAGACACCTAAATGCCACTTCAGAAGCACTTCTGTGCCACCTTTGCAGTGTACATTTGGCATTGGTCGTGTAAAGACACCTGAAAACAATGGAAAACCAGTGTGTTTGGCCCCTTATTTGCAATACATTTCAATTTCATACATATTCAATAAAGCATCTGCTCAATAAAATAAGATGCAAGCAACACATTTCTACAATGAGTATTTAAACTTTAAAAAAAATAATGCTGCATCTTTCACACTCTTATTTGAACTAAAGAACATGCATAATTAAAATCACTTACTATAGATTTTTGAAACACAACTGCGATACTTTCTCTGACCAACAGATGGAGTTATGAACTCATATTCCGCATCATTCACACCCCGCTTATTTGATCAAACTTCATAAATATTTACCTTCGTCCTCAAAGATGATATTTTTTATTATGAAAATCCAAAGCTATTATCTGCTGAATATGCTGCTAATTTTCTTATATTGAATGCAAAATTCTTCATTCATAAACAAAAATGGCTTAAATCACCTTTATCTTTCCCCCTTTTTCTTGTTGAATTGGACTCTCTTGTTTCATCTCTTAGACTTACAAATAACAAAAAGAGGGCCAAATTTTTTATGTATTATGACAACTTTTCTAAAAGGATGTAATTTTATTTTTGTACTTGTATGTATAGATAATACCATAATTTGATGCACGCAGATCTGTTCTTATTTTTATGATTGCTCCTTGTTGGAATATATTCATGTCTCGCTCCCTGTTTCTGTATGTTTCTACAAGTTTTACAATAAAAAAATAAAATAAAAAAAAACTTAATAAATAGTCACATTTTTTTTGATTTAAAAATTCGACAAATGATCTTCCTCTCCAGTCCATATGTGTGAGCTAAACCACTTAATGCACTACATTATAGCTTATATAAAAAATAATACAACAACCCATATGACAAAACATGATGCACTTTATTCACTTTTTGCCCCCAAAAACAGTGTTTTAAAGCGGCTGGAGCAGATGGTGTTCTCGGAGGAGGAGGAACATCGAAGCACTGGCTCTCTGCTGCTCTCAGATCAGTTCAGTCTGAGATACACATGAACACACAGCAGAAACAGCTCTGCTTTTCCAACAGAGACACAACTTCATGTGCTGGAGGCTCTGTGTGTTTGTGATTGGGAATTGCGGATCAATGGCACAGACATTCAGGATGATGTGAAAGAGGGGATTTAAGGGTCTTTTCCGCGTGGATTCACTTCAGATTGAACTTGGAACATTAAATGCGCAACTTGTTTTTATTGCTGGGGATTTTCATGATGGCTTTCCTGTGGCTCTTTCTGTTGATCAGAGGAAATGTGTGAACACTTACATATTATACAGCTGAACAGAAGCGAAGTTTCACATGTAAGTGTCGCTTTTATTATTTCATCTCGCGACTGATTTTCCTTTTACAGACAAAATGCAAAAAGTTTCAAATTCTTTTATCGCGAATCATATATCTGTTCCTGAAAGTCTTTGTTTGTATAACTACAAAAAAAAAAAAAAAAAAAAAAAAAAAAAAAAAAAAAAAAATAGGATTTAAAGGATTAAGGATTAGTCCTTCGCGTAAAATGTTTCCTGAACGGTTTGGTTTTGTTTTATGACAGTTACGTTATGTAATTGTCTATTTTTATTAGTGCATTAATTGGGGAAAGATTCATATTTTGACGGACGTTTGGGACGCTGTTGATTCTTAATGACGCAATAGAGTCAGAAACATATTTCTCGTTGGTAATATCGTTATACTTTAACACAATATACATGCCAAGCGTGCTTGTTTAATCACATCAGATCCGATTTCTGTTATTCTGAACGCTTTCAGTTCGTGTATGTGTGTGTGTGTGTGTGTGTGTGTGTGGTTTACAGGAACATGAACAGGTGTGTGTGTGTCGCTGTTTGTTTTTGTTTTTTTTTTTTGTTTTTTTTTCTGCTTGTCGCGCCTGTGAGCGCTGTTTTTAAGACTATCGGCAAGTTAAAAGTAGTTAAACCTTTAAAAAACATTTTATTTTGTTGTAATCGTAGCTGTTTTTTAACCTAAGAAGAAACACTCGCTCCTTGCTGTCTTTAACGGTCAACAGCAGCGCGCAAAAAAGGGGGGAAAAAACGCGCCTTATTTCACCGGCGCGCGAAATCTTCGCGCTCTTGTCCAAGGTGCTGAAAACACACTGAGATCAGAAATTGGGTAAAAAAAATCTCACACGACATTCTTTTACATGTTTAGTTCGACTAAAGTAAGAGTCAGAGACAAAATCGTGAATTCTTGTTGGCAAAAACGAAGGTATTCGAAGTAAAACGCTGTTATGAACAACCTCAACAAAAATAGCGCTATGACAACAACGTCACCAACAATTATTACGAAACATTGGTAAGTACAAAGTTAATAACTATCAATACTCAATTCGGTTAAAATGAAGTATTACTATAAATAATCTAAAATGAAATGCATATTTGTTAGGCTATTATAAGAATCTACTCGTACCTGATCGGTATCTTAAAAAATACTTTAAATTGTGTAACGATGTTACATACATTAAATTATATTTTTCATTGAATATATTAAGATATACATATACTTTTGGAATAAAACTAGTCAGTTTAGATGTTATAACACGCTCTCAGTGTTGTTCTCTGCCATAACATCCAACGTAAATATAATAATAATAATAATAATAATAATAATAATAATGTTGAAATCATTGTTTTGCGAAAATAAGATGCTTACATAAGCATATCAATTAACGTACAAGCATTTTATTTATTTTAAACAAATGTCTTGTATAATATGATATATGAGAGCTGAAGTCTACAGAGCGCATGTGTGTGTGTGTGTGTGTGTGTGTGTGTGTGTGTGAGAGAGCTGTGGATAAACAGAGGAAATGATCGTAACAGAGACAGCAATGCTTAATTATGCCCTAATTATGATGAACAGGGAGTCATCTGTCATATTGTCAATGGGTGATGTATGATCTCTGGGGATCTTGCTTCAGTCTGTTCTGATTGGCTGTGGCTGACAGGCTGACACTGTGATTAAAAAGACTATTGCTGCTTGAATTGATCCAGACTCTGGACTAAAGCTAATGCTTAAATGAATAGTTCACCCAAAAATGAAAATGTACTCACCCTCAGGACATCCAAGATGTAGATGAATTTGTTTCTTCATCAGATTTGGAGAAATGTAGCATTACGTCACTTGCTCAGCAATGGATCCAAATGGGTGCCGTCAAAATGAGAGTCGAAATAGCTGATAAAAACATCACAATAATCCACAAGTAATCCACACCACTCCAGTCCATCAGTTAACGCCTTGAGAAAACAAAAGATGAAATAAATCCATCATTAAGACATTTTTAGCTAGTCCATAATCCATAATAATGCTTCCTCCAGTGTAAAAGTGGTCTGGTCTGAATCAGGAGAGAAATCTGCACAGATCAAGCAGCGTTTACAAGCTAAAACAGCTCTAAACAAATATGTGGCTGGATTTTGATGTGAGAGACAACAGGAGATCGACTTTTTCACTGGAGGAAGCGTTATTATGGATTATGGACTCATATTTTGGCCAAAAGCAACAGTTTGAAGCGCCTTGATGGATTTGTTTCAGCTTTTGTCTTCTCAAGATGTTAACTGATGGACTGGAGTGCTGTGGATTACTTGTGGATTATTGTGATGTTTTTATCAGCTGTTTGGACTCTCATTCTGACGGCACCCATTCACTGCAGAGGATCCATTGGTGAGCAAGTGACATAATGTCGCATTTCTCTAAATCTGATGAAGAAATAAACTCATCAATATCTTAGATGGCATTAGGGTGAACACATTTTTGCAAGTTATCCGTTTTGGCTGAACTATTCCTTTAAATCCTGTTTTATTTATCTTGATCTCTTGATTTTGAGAAGCACTGATCGTAATGCTGGACGCTGTGTGACTGTAGCAGCAGCGCTGACCTTGGAATCATTATTTGTTTTGCCACTCATAATTTATTTGTGACAAGTGGCCTATGGCCTCATCTATTCTCATCTAAGCAATCTGAGACAGCTTTTGTCCCCTGTGTGGACGCACACTTGACTACGCTGTTGTTTCTTTCACACTTTGTTTCTTTCGTAACCCAGCTTGACTACAAAATGTCCACTTTATTCTGCTGTTATGAAAACAATGACAAGCAATGTTTCATTTTGACATAATTTGGTCAAAAGCGGGATCTCCGAATGCTCTGGCTCAATGGGGGAGAGTTTTGGTTTGTCACTGAGCCAAATTTAACACGTCTCTCATTAGATCAGCACAGAGCGAAGCCATTAGACGGACGCAGGCTTGAAAGTATACATTAGCGCTGCTGTTGGGCTACACTGCACCCACTGCTAGTTTGACCTAATGATAAACAGTTATCAGCTGCTGGGGGTCGGGGAGGTTGTATAAGCTGTCAGCAGCTCTTTCTTCATCCTCCGGAGCTGAAAATGGATTAGCAACAGAAGCTCCTGTACGGGGGAAATACAGAATTGGAGCAATTAATCAATAAGTGATAAGCTGAGGTGCACTTTAGTTTGGGTAGAGCTGGGCAAAATCACTAAAACATATATATTTCAACATATTTGTATCCTTTTAGGGAAAAAAATCTATAAAATTAAATAAAATTATATATATATATATATATATATATATATATATAAATTCTGATCTTTTTAAAATTGTACATATCTAGGAGTTTAAGAACTTTGATATATTAACATTATGTCAGTTATGGAGATACACTATATTGCCAAAAGTATTGGGTCACCCCCTTCTAATGAACAGGTTTGACTACTTTAGTAATTTACATGAGTACAAATCTTAATGTTTAAGCATATAATGATATTCTAGGGAATTTTGTGCTTCTAATTTTAAAGCTACAGTTTGGACAGGACCCTTTTCTATTCTAACATGACAATGCCTCTGTGTATAAAGCAAGGTTCAAAAAGAAATGATTGATTTGGTCAGTGTGGAAGAACTTGACCGGTCTTCAGAAAGCCAAGTCCTAATCCAAGCTGAACTCCTCTGGTGTGACTTTAAATGCAGACCTTGAGCCAAAAACTCTTTACCAAACACCAATGACTTGTACATATGGGTACAGTCATTTTAGACACTTCCAAAACTGTTGCAACAGAGATGGAAATACAGCTTTTAAATACATGAATTATGTTTCCATCTTTGTTGCCACAGTTTTGGAAGTGCCTTTTTCTGTTCTAAAGAAGGGGGTGCCCCAATATGTTTGTCCATATAGTGTATGTACAAGTCATTGGTGTTTGGTGATGAGTTATATATATGTATATATATATATGTATGTATATGTATGTATATATGAAGAGTTCCTCTAAGTACATCTGACGTTTTTCTTGAAAATTAGCATTTCTTTCTGCCTCCTATGTATAGGTTTCTATGTAAGTACTGGTATTTCTGAATGGGTTGAGGCTGGGATTTAGCGCATTTGAAGTGAAAGTACTTGATGAACATATACTATGTGTGGAGAGCATTCACTCAGTATCGTTATCTCATTTTTGAACAAGATGGCTTTTAGAGGCTTTTGCATTGAAACTCTTCATATATTCTCAGAAATAAAAATGTTATTGTTCCCAGTTCAAAAATCTTGTTAAAGTTAAATCTGGTTATAGTTAAATCTAGTCACTTGACCTGTTTGGTCAGTCTGTAAACAGACCCTTTTATCAGCGGTGAAAACACTTATTGTGCCATTTAGGACATGTTGACCTTTGCCCCTTTGGGGCGGTCAAAAAACGACCCATTAAATTGACCCATATTCAGACTTCAAGGACAGCTGTGTACCTACCGCAGCGTAATTGTTGTGTGATTTGTTTGTGTCACCAAAAAAGACACTTGATGAGTAACCTTCATGCCCACCTTCCTGAAAATGACCTGCGCTGTCTGGGGATTTGTAACCCGGTCTAAGTTTAGTTGCTGGACCCTTTATATCCATGCGCACAGAGGTAGAAAGCCCACATTAGCGAATGGCCACCCGCTAATCTGGGCTTTGAATGAAGCCTCGAGGGAATGTGGACCCTGCTGTAAAGCCCCTTTCGTTGATTACTCTTCAAAAAGATGCGAGCTGCTCTTAAATAAGCGTCTTCTGCAGAATCTGGGCGAATCTCTTGAAATCTCTCAAGAATGATTCATTTTACCTCAAAATCATAATAAAGAAGTCATTTATAATTAAATAAAGAGTTAAGCCTGTTTTAGGACCATTAAGATTGTTGGCATTGTGACATTATTTTCAAGACAATAATCCCAGAAGTAAAAAAAAAATCTCATTGTAATAATGCAAATAAGAATTATTATTTAAATTGTAATGCAGATTTGTAAAGATGCATGGTAACACTTTACAATAAGGTTCCATTAGTTAACATCGGATAATGCATTAACCACCATTAACTAACAATGAGCAGTATGTTTATACAGGATTTATTAATCTTTGTTCATAAAAATACAAAAATTTCTTGTTTGTTCAAATTAGCTCAGGTCAGTTAAATGATATTAACAGATACTTTTGATTTTAATAATGTACTGTATTAGTGAATTTTGAAATTAACATTAAAATTAATAAATGTGTTAAGTATTTTTCATTGTCCGTTCATGTAAACTAATGTATATATATTGTAAATTGTTACCGATAATCTTAACAGATGCAACTTTTGATTTTAATAATTTGTTAACATGAACTATGCCTTAGGAGAATTTTTCATTATTACTTCATGTTAACTAATGTTAGCTAATGCAGCTTTATTGTAAAATGTTACCAAAAATATTAATAAATGCTAATTTTGATTGTGATTTTTTATTTTTATTGTTACTTCATGTTAACTAATGTAGTTAACTAATGTTAACTAATGCAGCCTAATTGTAAAATGTTACCAATAATATTGATACAACTTTTGATTTTAATAATGTATTATTAAATGTTGCAAATAACATTAACTAAGATTAATAAATGCTTGAAAGTATTTTTCATTGTGAGTTTATGTTAACTAATATATGAATGAATAAACTGTTACTGATAATATTAACAGATGCAACTTTTGATTTTAATAATTTATTAACTAAGATTAATAAATTATTTAGAAGTATTTTTCATTGTTAGTTCATGTTAACTATTATATGGATTAATAAGTGGAACCTTATTGTAAATCGTTACCGATAATAACAGACACAATTTTTGATTTTAATAATGTAGTAATGTTGAAAATAACATTAGACAAGATTAATAAATGTTTTAAATGTTCATGTTAAATAAACTAATATATACAAATTTAACCTTATTGTAAAGTGTTACTGGATACATCATCGGTATGTGCAGGTGTTTAATTTATTCAAATTTATAAAATCAATTTTTTAAAAAGTGTCAAGATAAGATGTGTAATGAGAATTGCAATCATTAAAATTGTTTTTAATCATCATAAAAAGAATGCAAACAAATCTTAAATGTCAAAAATCTTTTATTTTTTCACGCAAAAAAAATATTTTCTTATTTTCTGTTGATTTTGGGTGAAATATGACCCAGACATCTTCACAGACGAGCAGAAGTTGCATATCTCCAACATGTCACATAACAGCACATTTTGAGCTACTGGTTTAAACTGTCCTTGAACCCTGAGTGTTTCTTACAGACTGAACTCAAGGAAAAAGGTTAATGCTACTCTTTGGCATAAAAGATTTGTAGCTTTGCTTCTATCAATCACCTTTACAAAGCTGCAAAGGTTATGTTGCAATCAGGGTCTCTCTGTGTCCGTGTCACAGTGAAACATACTGTACCTCGGTCCGTCTTTAATGGGCTCTTCCTGGGCTGTCTTTGAGAAAATGCAGTGAGCCATTAGCGTAATGCAGTGATAGCTGCATAATGCGATCATCTGTGTAACAGGAACTTAAGCGATGCATGATTCATGTTTCATATTGGCAGAATTCGACTGCGGTTTAATGCGTAGAGTCATGCGGTGGGCGACAGGACGTATGCAGTCGCAGTCGAGCCGTTTCATAAGGAAAATCTGAAACTCTTATGACTATTCGTGGCAGGTATATCATTACAAATGACCCCATGCGGGTCAGTTTCACCGAATCCGGCGTGACAAATCATTAAGATTTGTCTCCAATATTTTCATGACGGTTCTCATTACTATAATGGAAGAAATGGAAAAAAAAAAATCTCATTTAAGAAATCTAATTTTCTTTACTGTGATGCAGAAAAACAATGGGATATCACTTGAATTGTGGCAGTAATCATTTTAAATTAATGATGTATTAATTTATTTTCGCAATATTTGTTATACTGCCTTCACTGTAGACTGGTTTAACCAAAATAATTGTATTAAAGAAACACTCAATTTAACAGTTTCATGATAAATTCTTTTTACTGTAATGCATGAATAAAATCTGATTTAAAAAAATATTCTTTACTGTAACGCAAAAAATAAAGTAAAATAAAATAAAATGAAATAAATAAAGGTACATCACTATGGCAGTCATCATTTAAAATTATTATTATTTTTGTTGTTTTATTATTTTATTAATGACAATATTTGTCATATTTCCTGTATAACAGAATCACTTAAATTGTAGCAATAATAATTTAAAATAATAATAAATTTATTTGTTATGCTAATATTTGTTATATTACCTTGACCTTGTATATTTGTTTAACCAAAAATATTAATCATATTACAGGATCACATAAATTATGGCAGTAATAATTTCAAATAAATAATGCATTATGGTAATATGTATTATATTACCTTGATTTTATACTTAACAAAAAATAATTATTAATTAATTAAATAACTGCTGTATAACAGAATCATTTAAATTGTGGCATTAATAATTTCAAATCAATAATTTATTAAATTATAAATATAGCAATATTTGTTATAATACCTGATTATATATATATATATATATATATATATATATTTTTTTTTTTATGTATTAAAGAATCTTTAAGAAGCAGCATTAAAGAAAAAGTAAAATGTAAAAATATATATATTAAAAATATGTTAAAAATTAAAAAAGTAAAATATTTAAAAATAATAAAAAATGCAAAGGTAAAATGTTCAGTTACATTACAGTAATGAGAAAACGCTTAATTGTGATGAAAATAATGCAATAAATGCAAAAAATCTGACTGGACCAAAAACAGGCATAATTTTCCTAATGCAAAATATAATATTCTTATTTTTGTGGTGAAATGTGACCTGGACTTGTCTAAAATGATTGTCAGAAGATTACTGGAGTATGTAATCTTGTACAAGAACATACAATTTCAGTCTTTTTACTTCAAAATTTCATGTTTAACAATGTTTTACTTGCCTTTTTTGTAATTATTTGTCAAAAATTGTTTCTACAACATTTTTGTGAATGTGTAGCACTTTCTTTATAAATCTCTGTGTGCTTGCAGTATGTGAGCTTGAAAGGAAAGTTTCTTTTTCTTAAAAGCATCTGATTGGCATACCGGTATGATTAAAAGTACCCAGAAAACATTTTGAAAAGGCTGCATGTGTCAACATCATTAGAGATGTAGAGACACAGAGGCTACATGAACTCAGAATGAGAGTTTCTGTTAATTCGGAAGGGCCCTCAGTGCACTGAACTCCATAGATTGGTTTGGGACCTGCCTTTGTGCCGGGCTATTATTGGCAAACAGTTCAGATGCATTCAGAATTACACACACATCGATTCAAAACAACCATCACACTTTGAGTTCTGCTACAGTCCAACAGCATGTTACTGCTTTCTGTTTTTAAACAGAGCTTGAGGGCTTTAGCCTGGCAGACATTGATACCACAGTCCTAAAGTTTGACAAAAATAGTGCAATGATATATGCAGGGTTTCTGGAGGTCTTAAAAAGGATCTTAATTCTATAGATTAAGGCCTTAAAAGATCTTAAATTGAAGCAGAACGTTCTAAATTCATAAAGGATTAAATGTTGCATGCACTGCAAAAATCTTTCTCAGTATTTTTGTTTTGTTATCCTTAAATCAAGATACATTTACTTGAGAGGCAAAATGAAGAAGTCTTGTTTTCTAAGAAATTGAATAAAACTAAGTGAGTTGATGGTTAATACAGGAACAAATATCTGTCAGTGAGGAACTAAAACTTGTGTTATGTTTGAATTAAGTTGATTTTTCTGACCTCATTGACAGATTTGTTGTTTTAATCATAAACTCAATTTATACTGATACATTTCATAGTAAACCAGTCTTCTTCTGTCGTTTTGCTTCTTAATGCATCTCAATTTAAGAATCTTTAAAGATTTGTATTGAAAGATGAAAATACTGAATAAAAACTTTTTTCCATTTTGTTTTATTTATTTATTTATTTATTTATTTTATTTTATTTTTTTTTGGCAGTGTGATCAGAAGGTACATTCAAAATTATTTCCATATTTTAGTTAATAATTGCAAATTAATAATTTGTTAATTTATTATTATTACATGATTGGTTTAACAAAAAAATAATTAAAAAAAATTGTATTACAAAATCACCTAAATGATAGCAATAACAATTTCATAATAATAATGTATTAATTTATTATGGCAATATTTGTTACATTACTTTGATTTTGATTTTTACATTACCTTCAATTTAACAAAAAATATTCATTATATTACAGAAACACTTAAAGCAATAATGTATTAAATTATAATTTGTTATATTATCTTGATATTATAATGGTTAAATCAAAAATATTCACTGTATTACAGAATCACTCAAACTGTGGCAGCAATAATTTCAGAGTAATAATTTATTAAATTATTATGCCAATATGTGTTATATCGCCTTGATCAGAAGGTACAGTAAAATTATTTCCATATTCTAGTTAATATTTATTAAATTACTATGGTAATATTTGTCAAATTACCTTGGTTTAAGCAAAAACATTCATTGTATTACAGAGTTTTTATTTTATTTAATTATATTTATTTATTTATTAATTCATTCATACATTCATTTGGTAAAATTAATTTAAAAATTAATGGAGATCTGTTGGAATTTATATTTTCAAACTGTTGCTAATACAACTCAAAAATGATCCCTAGACATTTGTATTCATGTATTACATAAAAAATACATGAATAAAAACCTGCAGAAACCCTGCTATGTACACGTGTTTGTGTTTGTTCGCACACATGTATGCGTGTCGGAAGGGCAAGAGAAAGAAGCAATTAGGACGAGTCTGTTTGCACGGTATTCATTTGAGTCATTAAAAGCCAAAGCATTCATTTAGCATGTTTTCAAAGCACCATTGTTTACTAATTGTTCTTAGAAACCTATTCCATCGCACCGATCACGTCAGGTCTTTCAGACAATCAAACAAAGCAGACAGGTGGAGGGACAGAGGGAGAAAAGGCCTAGTTCATCCCAACCAATGAGAATAATTACAGCTTCTTATTCGCGGCAAACAGAAAGCGACATGGTGTTGAAGCCGAAGCTCAAACAAGATTAATCTAAGTGGGTCGCAGCGGTCCGATGCTCTCTGTGTGCGAGGAAATCAATGCAAAAATTATTAAACTGATCAGGATTGTGCCATTTCAGGACGCAGCTGTGAAAAGTGGAATTGATTGTCAGGACGTTTTTTATTACGCGACACACGCTGGCCTCAATCCTTTGATGGGACGGTAAGAATATCCAACGCTAATATGATTCCGTCTGACTGATAATGTGATTTTTGCCAGTGAAATAGTTAGTAAATGACAAATAAACTTGGTGAATTGTCTCACAAGCCACATTTTTCTTTAGCCTCCAGAGCCAGAGGAAATCGCACAGGCCATTACAGTGATTCACAGGCCATCATTTAATGAAGACAATAACAAATAGGCTCACAAGTGAGTTGTGTTTTTCTTTATCACATTACAGGAAGATCATAATGCCCTCAGGAACGGGAGAATAGAGTAGCACACTGAGAGCAGCGGCGCTCAGAAACTGAACTGAGGACGTGTGGCTGTGAAAGTTAAAGCTGAAGTTCATTCGCAAATGAAACTTCTGTTGTCGTTTAATCACGCTCATGTTGGTCCAAACCTATAGAACTGACTTATAAAGCAGAATAGCCAGAATACTCAAAAAACTGTTAAACAAACACGATAAAAGTAGGCCATTTTGGGATATTTCTTAACACTGTGTGGCTTGAAGAGAATTGGAATATTTGGAATACTTTTAAGGCAAAAAAAAAAAAAAAAAATTGCATTATCTATCTATCTATCTATCTATCTATCTATCTATCTATCTATCTATCTATCTATCTATCTGTCTATCTATCTATCTATCTATCTATATATAAGAGAAAGAAGTCTCTGATCAAAAATACAGTAAAATCAGTAATATTCAATTAAACAGTGTTATTATTAAATATTATTGCCATGTAACTGTTTTCTATTGTAATATATTTAATGTTGTTACATGATCCATTATTGTATCCTATTAATGGTGCTTAATTATTAATAATGGTTCTTATTATTATTGATGTTGAAAATAGCTTATGTTGCTTAAAAAAACATATATATATATATATATATATATATATATATATACACACACTTCGATGAATAGAAAGTTCATATATTTTTTTGTTATATTATAAATGTCTTTACTACCACTTTTGATCAATTTTAACGCATCTATGCAAAATAAAATTTAGATAAAAAAGATCGTACTTAAAATCGTACTTACCCAAAATGTTGAATGCTAGTGTATCACAGTTTCCACAAGAAACATTAAACAGCAAAAAACTGTTTTCATCATTCATCATAATAATCAGAAATGTTTCTTGAGCAGCAAATCAGCATATTAGAATGATTTCTGAAGGATCATGTGACACTGAAGACTGGAGTAATGATGCTGAAAATTCAGCCTTGAAAGAAATAAATTATATTTTAACATATATTCACATAGAAAGCAGTTATTTTAAATTATAATAATATTTCAGAATTTTACTGTTTTGTTGTATATTTTATCAAATAAATGCAGTTTTAGTGAGCAGAAGAGACTCAAAAATTTTACCAAACCCAAACTTTTGAACATATACCCAAGAACCAATTGTATTTCTGAATATAATATTCAAGTTTTATGTCTGATGGAACTCAGGGAAGGTAATTGGCTTGTGAACACCATGTTTTGTCATGTATGGATCTGCAATGGTGAATAAAGATAGGCAAAGGAGAGGCTGACGATGTAAAACCACAAAATCATGTGCCACATATGGGTTTTACTGAGACACAAACAGAAGAACCCAAAAGTAGTCTACTGTGACCTCTTTGGAGTAAAATTGAAATGTGTGGCAGTGCAATGAGACACTTAATGAGAGTAAGAATAAGTGAACAGATCTTAAAGGAGAACAGCGTGAAGACAGCAGTGGATGCGGCAGCTCCGTTCAGATTTAGTATCTGCACACACCTTTTTTTGGATATAGTAAATGTTGATATTACAATATTAATCATATTTTTGGCTTGACATGCTAACAATGTGCCAATGACATGCTAGAACCATGATAGCAAAATGCTATATTAGAAACATGCTAGCAGTGTGTTAGAAATGCTAGCAATATGTTAAAACATGCTAGAAACATCCTAGATACATGCTAACACAGGCTAGCAATGTGTTGAAACATGCTAGGGAAGAGTTAAAACATTAAACAAACATGTTAACAATGTGCTAAAACATGACAAGTTAGCATGCTTAAAAATTTTAACAACATGCTAAAACAATGTGCTAAAGCCATGCTAAGCCATGTGCTAAAACATGCTAGCAACATGTTAAAACATTAAAAAACATGCCTAAACATGTTATAAACATGCTAAAACAATAACGTCTCGGTTACGTATGTAACCCTCGTTCCCTGAAGGAGGGAACGGAGACGTCACGTCGGATGACCGACGAAATTGGGATCTCGCCAGAGAGACCAATCCACTTCGAGTGTAACTAAACGAGCCAATGGACATTGGCATGCGATTATTGCATCCAGCTGCCGCTGATCACAGTGTGAGCATAAGAGGCAGCTGATGCACCGCATCAATTATGTTTTCGCTGAGGAGCCGAGCCGGCGACCCGGCAGCTCAGCGGTGGTACAGCGACTGTGGCGACGGGACGTGACGTCTCCGTTCCCTCCTTCAGGGAACGAGGGTTACATACGTAACCGAGACGTTCCCCTTTCAGTCGGTCACTCCGAGTCACGTCGGATGACCGACGAAATTGGGATCCCTACCAAAGCGCCACAGGAGCTGCCCCTTCCAGTGCCCTGTGTAGGGCTCCTGACCCTTCCTATAAGGCAGACAATAGGACCGGGCTCTACACAGAGAAGGTCAACTACTGGTGTTCCTTGAGCAACCCAAACAGTAGGACTAGGATAACACTGGGAAGCGTGCCCTTCCACTTGGAAGAGGCACACTGCGGAGTCACCTCCTCCCAGAGGGGGTTAAGTGACATTCAAACATGTGAAGTAACCCCGAAGGGCCCTATTGCACATGGAAGTCTCTGAGATGGCTCAGGCTGCATCTTTAGAGATGGCAGAACGTGGTCCGCCAGGGGAAACATGGCTCTAATAAGAATACCATGGAATACACATATGGGATCCCGACAGGGTCTCTCATATGGGCACTAGCCTCGCACCAGATTTCAAGAATTCATTGGCTGAAGGCCTGGCGCCGGACGCCCCGCCGCGTCCGGACGCCGGAGTGCTGGAGGACTCAACAGGGTTTGCCTGGTTAAGGAACTCTCTGGAGAATTAGGCGTAAGGACGCCGCAAGCCGACTCTGAGCCGGCCCTCTCAGTGCCACTACCCGTTTGAGGTGAGAACACAGGAGGAAACCGGTTCGACACGTAGGCTATAAAACCTAGCGAACGTGTTGGGAGTCGCCCAACCCGCAGCTCTACAGATGTCTGCTAGCGAGGCACCACGAGCCAGCGCCCAGGACGATGCGACACCCCTACTGGAGTGAGCACGCAACCTGAGCGGGCAGGGCACACCTTGTGCTTCGTAGGCCAAGGTGATGGCATCCACTATCCAGTGGGCCATCCTCTGCTTGGAGACAGCCTTCCCCTTCTGCTGTCCTCCGTAACAGACAAAGAGCTGTTCTGAGGCCCTGAAGCTCTGAGTTCTATCCACGTACTGACGCAGTGTGCGTACAGGACAGAGCAAAGCTAGGGCTGGGTCTGCCTCCTCCAGGGGCAGCGCTTGCAGGCTCACTACCTGGTCCCTGAAGGGCGTGGTAGGAACCTTGGGCACATAGCCGGGCCGGGGCCTCAGTGTTGCACTGGAGTCAGCCGGCCCAAACTCAAGGCACGACTCGTCGACCGAAAATGCCTGCAGGTCCCCCACCCTCTTGATTGAGGCCAATGCAGTCAGGAGTAGGGTTTTCATAGAAAGAAACTTCAACTCGACTGACTGCAATGGCTCAAAGGGGGCAGTTTGTAGGGCTCTTAGCACCAAAGCCAAATCCCAAGAGGGAAGGGAGGGAGGCCTCGGAGGATTTAACCTCCTGGCCCCCCTAAGAAACCTGACGACCAGATCGTGCTTCCCCACCGACCTCCCCTCTATGGGGTCGTGGTGGGCAGAAATAGCAGCAACATATACCTTAAGGGTGGAGGGGGGCAGCCTACGCTCCAACCCTTGTTGCAAAAAGGAAAGCACGGCTCTGATCGAACATCTCCGGGGGTCCTCCTGGTAAGAGGAACACCATTCGACGAACAGGTTCCACTTCAGCGCATAGGCCCGTCTTGTGGACGGTGCTCGTGCTGAAGCGATAGTGAGCGCTACCTCCTGGGGCAGGTCACCTAGAACCTCCGCGTCCCATCCAGGGACCACACATGAAGTTTCCACAAGTCTGGACGTGGGTGCCAGAGGGTGCCCCGTCTCTGAGAAAGCAGATCCTTCCTCAGAGGAATCGGCCAGGGAGGGGCTGTCGCGAGGAGCATGAGTTCCGGGAACCAGGTCCTGTTGGGCCAATATGGAGCCACTAACAGGACCTGCTCCTCGTCCTCCCTGATCTTGCACAATGTCTGTGCTAGCAGGCTCACTGGGGGAAACGCATACTTGCGCAAGCCCTGGGGCCAGCTGTGTGCCAGTGCATCCGTGCCGAGCGTTGCCTCGGACAGGGAGTAGAACCACTGGCAGTGGGTGGTTTCTGGAGATGCAAACAGGTCTACCTGAGCAACTCCGAACCGACTCCAAATCAGCTGGACCGCCTGGGGATGGAGTCTCCACTCCCCAGGAAGTGCCGCTCGAGACAGCTCGTCGGCCGCCTGATTGAACACTCCTGGGATGTGGATGGCACGAAGGGACCTCAGATGCTTCTGACTCCAGAGGAGGAGGTGGCGGGCGAGTTGCGACATGCGACGGGAGCGCAAACCGCCTTGCCGGTTGATATAGGCAACGGTCGCAGTGTTGTCCGTACGGACCAGAACGTCCCTGCCCCGAAGGCGCCCTCTGAGGCGGCACAGGGCAAGGCGTACTGCCAGCAACTCGAGGCAATTGATATGCCAACGCAGAAGGGGGCCCGTCCAAACCCCTGATACTGCGTGCCCGTTGTACGTGGCACCCCAGCCGGTGGCCGAGGCATCCGTGAATACCACAGCATGCCTGGATACCTGCTCCAGGGGCACTCCTGCCCGAAGGAACGAAGGATCTGACCACGGGCTGAAGGTCTTGCGGCAGGCCGGTGTAATCTGAACCCGGTGAGTACCGCGTTTCCACGCCCACCTCGGGATTCGACCATGGAGCCAGTGCTGAAGCGGTCTCATATGGAGCAGACCGAGCGGAACTATGGCCGCAGCTGCAGCCATATGCCCCAGGAGCCTCTGAAAGAGTTTCAGTGGGACCGCTGTCCTGCCTGATAAAGTCTTGAGGCAGTTCAGCACCGACTGAGCACGTTCCTGGGTGAGGCGTGCTGTCTGGTTGACCGAATCCAACTCCATGCCGAGAAAAGAGATCCTCTGCACTGGCACGAGTTGCTCTTTTCCCAATTGACCCGAAGGCCCAACTGGCTGAGGTGCCTGAGCACCAGGTCCCTGTGTGCGCACAACAGCTCTCGAGACTGTGCAAGTATGAGCCAGTCGTAGAGGTAGTTGAGAATGCGCACACCCCGTTCTCTCAGGGGAACAAGGGGCCGCCTCTGCGACTTTGGTGAAGACACGAGGCGAAAAGGGACAGCCCGAAGGGCAGGACCTTGTACTGATATGCCCGACCGTCGAACGCGAAATCGCAGGAATGGCCTGTGTCGCGGGAGAATCGAAACATGAAAGTATGCGTCCTTCAGGTCGATTGCTGCAAACCAATCTAGGGGACGGACGCATCCAAAAATGCGTTTCTGCGTCAACATCTTGAACGGCATCTTGTGAAGTGCACGGTTCAAAACTCGCAGATCCAAGATCGGTCGTAACCCACCGCTTTTCTTGGGCACAATGAAGTAAGGGCTGTAAAACCCCGACCTCATATCGGCTGGAGGGACCGGCTCTATTGCATCCTTCGCCAGTAGGACTGCAATCTCCGCGAGCAAGACAGGGGCATCGACGGCTTTGACTGAAGTGAATCGGATGCCCCTGAACTTGGGGGGACGCCGGGCGAACTGAATCGCATAGCCGAGTCTGATGGTCCGCAGGAGCCACCGGGACGGGCTGGGGAGCGCTAACCAGGCTCCGAGAGACCGCACCAGCGGGGCCAACGGGCCCACCGAGATGCCCGCGGTGGGGCAGCGAGGTGGAACACAGGGACCGGCCCCAGGGCCTGTGACGGCCTGGCCTGTGACGGCAGGGGGCGGGGTCTGGGTATGTAGTGTAGCACTCACCTGATTTCTCCTCGCGTGGGAGGAGACACAGGAACCCGGCTTGAGGCTTGTGACAGCCCGGCGTTTGACGACTTGAAGCGGGGACTGGAGTGCTACTGCCCTTACCTGGTTCCACGAATGGGCAGGAGGGGTGCTCTTGGGCAACCACCTGCTGCCTGCTGGCGAGAGAGGAGGAGGGAAGCGATCCTGTGATGCACGGATCACCACTCTCCTCCTCTTGAGACCCGGAGATTGAGGAGACCGCTCTTTACTGATGTTTTGGGTACCGCTGGCTGCTGGGCCAGCGGCGGAACAAAATGAACAAAAGATACTCCACCCGGCCCTCCTCCGGGGGAGGGAGTGGTGCAGTCACCATCTCCTGGTGAGCAGTCTCCTCCATCTCTGGGTCGACCGTCCCAGGGCCTCTTGCACTTGCGCTTGCCGCCAGGTTTGGCGGGGGCCTGGACGGGCTGGGCGTCCTGCCTGCGACCGGCTCCACGACGCTGCCTGGTGAAAGGCTGCTGCGGCTGCGCGGGAGCGGGGGCGGCCGCAGGGGGGCGCCCACGGCGACGAGCAGGCTGAGTGGCTGCAGCCGGAGTGGAAGCAGCAGGTTTCCTCCGGCGCATGATGTGTTTGCCTCAGTCTGCTTCTGGGCTGCCGAGAACTGCTGGGCAAAGCTCTCGACAGCGTCGCCGAAAGGGCCGGTCTGTGACACGGGAGCATTCAGGAACTGTACCTTCTCCTGCTCCTTCATGTCAGCGAGACACAGCCAGAGATGGCGCTCCTGGACATCGCACAACCCAGAGACTGTGCGGTCACCTTCGTCGCTCGTAGCGCGAGGTCCGTCGCAGCACGCAGCTCATGTAGAACCGCCAGGTCGTGACCACCCTCGTGCAGGTCTTTCAGTGCTTTGGCCTGGTGGACCTGCAGCAACGCCATAGCGTGGAGGGCGGAAGCCACCTCCCCACAGGCTCTATAAGCACTGCCAGTTAGACCTGACGAATACTTAGAGGCCCGTGAGGGGAGACACGGATCACCCCGCAGGGTGGAAGCGGCTGTTGGACACAGTTGCATGGCCACAGACCGTTCCACCGAGGGGATGCCCGCATACCCCAAAGCGGCTCCACCATCGAGGGTGGTGAGAGCGGAAGAACTACAAGATGTGTTTCGGGCAGTGAAAGGTGCCCTCCACGATCTTGTCAGCTCCTCATGCACTTCCGGGAAGAATGGCTGAGAACCAGCGCCACCCCCACCGAGGAACCACTCGCCCAGCCTCGAAGGATCGGGACACGGTGGCTTTTTAGGATTCCACACGAGCCCGACATTCTCGGCGGCCCGGGAAAGCATAGCCGTCATCTCTGGGTCTGGCACGGACAACGCTACCACACCCGAAGGGGGCAACGCAGCCGGGTCATCATCCCCGGAGAGAGAGGGCCCGCTCTCCGATGCAGTGATCGACATCTGGTCGTCAGAGGGGGCACCGAAGGAAACGCGTGGCCAGCGCGCTCCTTCGGCAGCTCCACCGGCTGCGGAGTGCTTGAGGGGTGAGGAGCTCCACTTGGGGAAGCCCTCACCGTAATCCTCAAATCACCTCTGACTCCACCGGATCCAGTGTGCACGCCGGATCACGGCAGGCAGAGGGACTCTGCCATGTTTGACATAGCAGAGTCGCACTCCGAGATGGTCATGTCCCCGCAAGAAGAACATGAACCATCCACGAAAGCCACCTCAGTGTGCTGAATGCCCAGACACGTGAGGAAGCGATCGTGACCGTCCTGAGGCGCCAGGAAACGACCACACCCAGAAACGCACGGGTGAAAAGACATCTTTAAAAAGACGCGATCACCCGTGTTGCTCTTTTAGAGAAATTGCTCTTTCAGAGAAATGCTCTTTTAGTGCTGAAGCACGCAGGGGAGCTGGCCACCGCACACTCCTAGTGTGGCTGTCAGCAGGAAGACGATCTTTCTCTCCCGGACACCGTGACCACCGCTGCCGCGCCGTAACGCCCGCACTCGCTCGCAGAACACTCTCTTGGAAGGGAGAGCAGTAGCTTTAACCACTACCGCTCGGCTCCGAAGCGAAACGATAATTGATGCGGTGCATCAGCTGCCTCTTATGCTCACACTGTGATCAGCGGCAGCTGGATGCAATAATCGCATGCCAATGTCCATTGGCTCGTTTAGTTACACTCGAAGTGGATTGGTCTCTCTGGCGAGATCCCAATTTCGTCGGTCATCCGACGTGACTCGGAGTGACCGACTGAAAGGGGAACAGTGTGCTAAAACATGCTAACAAAATGATAAAACATGTTAGAAACATGCGTAAATGTGTTAGCAACATGCTAAGACAATAGCATCGTGCTAAAACATGCTAACAACATGTTCAAAATGTTAAAAACATTCTAAAATGTTTTTGAAGCTAAATTTTTGACATCAAGCATTGACTTCACATTTTATCTATCTAGACAAGTATATTTGTATGTGCTAAAACATGCTAGAACCATCATAATAATGTGTTAGAACTTACCAGAAACATGCTGGAAATGTGCTAAAATATGCTAGTAATATGTATATATGTCAGCAAAGTGTTAAAACATGCAAGAAACATTATAACAGTGTTAAAACATGCTAACAATGTACTAAAACATGGTAGCAATATGGTAAAACATGCTAGTGAGGTGTTAAAGCATGAAAGAAACACTATAATGTGTTAAACATGCTAGCTGTGTGCTAAAACATGCTAGTAATGTGTTGACGTCAGCAAAGTGTTAAAAAATGCAAGAAGCATTATGACAATGTGTTAAAACATGCTAAGAATGTACTAAAGCATGCTAGTGATATGTTAAAACATCAGATGTGCTAAAACATGCTAGAGACATTATAAAAATGTGTTAAAACATGCTAACAATGTACTTAACATATTACCATTGTGCTAAAACATGCCAGTGAGGTGTTAAAACATGCAAGAAACATTATAATGCGTTAAATATACTGTCAATGTGCTAAAACATGCTAGAAATGTGTAATGTCAGCAAGAATCATCATGACATTGTGTAAAAACATGTTAACAATGTGCTAAAACATGCTAGTGGAGAGTTAAAGCATTCGAAAAATGCCTTGAATATTTCACTGCTCAAGTGCAAATAAGTGCCCTGTCTGTAAGTGAAAGAAAAAAAGAGAACGAAATTGCCCAACATGTCCATTTTATTCCAGCCAAAGTCACATTTGAGCTTCTGCGCTCACAAGCAGGATCTTCCCGCTAGGACCTGAAGGCAGCGAGTGAGTGAAGCAGGAATGACAGCTGACACCACAGCAAGCGTCTTTAGCGATTGTTTTTTAGCTGTCACAGCCTTCCCGCGTTGGTCTCTGTGTTTAGCTGCGGTCTAATAGGGTCTCTAATAATATTGTGAATTTGTGTTGTCAACTCTAGTGGTCTGGGAATTTGGCGTATGTGTGAGAGACATGCTGAAACGACAGACCACTGCCTCACGTTCCCCGCAGGTCGCGGTCTGACCCGCAGCAAGCCCATAAGCTCGAGTGCTGTCTGTCCTACTTTGAAAGTGACAGCTGACCCATGGAAAGCTGATGGTGGGCAGAAAGAACGCCAGACATGTGGAGGTCTGAGGCAGGTATATGGCGTTGGTGCTGGAGCTAAGCAAGGCAAAACTCTCTGCTGGGTGTTTGCTTAAACAAACGGGAGTTAATTAACTTTGCAGTGACGGTTGGAACCACAATAATATAATTTTAGTCTCTGCCTCAGACCATCACTGACTTGTAGAAATCAGTCCAGTGTATTGCCAGTCTACCTGGAAACACAAGGCGGAACTTGTATAGATTGGGCAAGTTTTTCATGTTAGAGAGATTTCAAGTTGTTTAAGGCACTATAATAACCAATACAGACTGAAATTCTCTATTTACCACTGTTCTTAGACTGCCATACCTATTGGGTTTTTCAGAGCAAATGCATTGTGCTTTACATGTCAAGTGGGTGGTTCTTAAAATAAAACTGATTTGAAATAAAATGTAAAATAAGATCAATAAAAATATATATATATTTTTAAAAAACAAATATTTGAAAGAAAATAAAAAAATATTTGAAATAAGATGTAAAAATTATTAATTTGAGAGTTACAGTAAATGTAAAGGAAGAGATGAAACATTCTAGAATTATAGCTAGCAACATGCTAAAACATGTTTACAACATGTTAAAAACATTAAAAACATGCTTATTTTAGCAAACAGCAATGTGCTAAAACAAGCTAACAACATGGTACAAAATGTTAGTAACATGCTTGATCATGTTAGCAACGTGCTAAAGCAATAGCAATGTGCTAAAACATGTTAACAACATGTTAAAAAAAGTTGGAAAAATGCTTAATCATGGTAGAAACATGCTAAAACAATAGCAATGTCCTAAATGCTAAGAACATGCTAAAAAATGTTAGAAATATGCTAGATCATTTTAGAAACATGCTAGAACAGTAGCAATATGCTAAAACGTTCACATGTTAATATAACATAAAAAATAAACTGAATCATGTTATCAACATGCTAAAACAATATCAAAGTGCTAAAACATGTTTACAACACGTTAAAAGAACATTAAAAACAAACTTAATCATATTAGTGACGTGCTAAAACAATAGTAATGTGCTAAAATATGCTAACAAGAAGTTAAAAAATGTTAGAAATATGCTAGATCATGTTAGCAACATGCTAAAACAATAGCAAAGTGCTAAAACATGTTTACAACTAGGGCTGTCAAAATGACTGAAAAGCTAAATTTGAATTTTCTACTTAAATATTATCAAAATTTGAATTATATTAGAATTTAAAAGGTATAATTTCAGTTAGGGGGAAAAAAGCTTTTGGCTTCTCTCCTGAGGCCACAAGAGGGTGCATCGAGCAAAATATTATGCACGTTTCTTCAAAGCGTAATAAAATAACATGACTATCTTTGAAAAAAGTGCATAATGTTTAAAATAATGTTTATAAACCATATAAAATTAATAAAGTTGCTTAAACAATTAGAAATACAACATTTTGCATTCGAATGTGGATTATTTTTTTTAAATTCAATGAATATTTGAAATTCGATTTTTTTTTGACAGCCCTATTAACAACACGTTAAAAGAACATTAAAAACAAACTTAATCATGTTAGTGATGTGCTAAAACAATAGTAATGTGCTAAGAAATGTTAAAACATGTTAGAAACATGCTTAAACGTGCAAGCAATGTTCTAAAAGATCCTGACAACATGTTAAAAACATCCTAGCAATGCATTAAAGCAGTAGTAATGTTCTGAAACATGCTAACAACATGTTAAAATGCTAGGAACATGCTTAATCATGCTAAAAAGATGCTGGAAAAAGGTTTTTAAAACTTTCAGACAATTGAGACCTGTTGAAGAAAGCATTGAAGTGTCTTCAATAGGCCTACTTGACAATTTGTCAAATTGCTGATTGGCTTGATGGTCTGCTTTGGTCTTAAGGTTGCGACCGTCTCACAACGGTTCTAGCGACTCAGTTCTAGCCCAAAATGTCCTGAATGCGTCTGCAATCAAGCGCAGGCACTCAACGTGACACGGCTTCGACCCTGAAGATTTCATTCGTACCTCAAGCAGGAGCTGAAACGGCTGTCAGAGATGATGACAGGCTACACCCACGCCTCAATCGCCTGCTTCTCGCTAACAGCCAGCCTTTCAATGCTAATCAGTGTATTAATCACTAATTGCTTCCCCACGCACGCAGACTGCTGTTCCCCTGGAAGGTGAGGCTTTGATTGACAGCAGGTTCAGTGGGCTGCTATAATCACGCGCAATCCTCTCGCAGTTAGCATGCTAGCAACACGCTAATGACGGCGCTCTGAAATCAATACGCCTACTGAAATCAGACTCAAGTGACTCCTTCGCTCCGGCAGGCATCTCTTAGGATGAGTTCTGCTGCTGTTTGTAAAATGTCGAGGCTGAGGGGTGAAACCTTAAGCGCCATCGTCGTTATGCTTAATCATGTCCTGAAATTACTTCTGGAAAGAATCACTGGAAGCATCCATTTTCCCTCAGCGCTGTCACCTGTAGAAACAAAAAACACAAATGCATGCGGTTATACGCTGGGCTCGGCTACAGATCATCATTAATGTCACTCCATACATTAAGTACTGGAGTATTTTCTAGCATGTATCTTTCTACTTCAAAATTCTATGTTTAATTAAATGTGTTACTTGCTGTTTCTTTGCTAAATGTACTAGCCATTTCTGAGTGAAAAATTTAAAGAATGTCCTTTAAGAAAATCTTAAAGTCTAAATGCAAAAGTACTCAGTGCGAAGACAAGATGTTTTCGATATTGCACAATCATCACAAATCAACATTTAATTTAATTTAAATTAATTTAATTAAATGTTACATTTAATTGAATATTTAATAAAAATAATTTGGTATAGAAATAATTTTTACTCAGAAATTGCTAGTAAATTACAAAGAAACAGCAAGTAACCTTGAATTAACTGTAAAATGAATATAGTAAGCATATATATATATATATATATATTTATATATATATATATAATATATGTGTGTGTGTGTGTGTGTGTGTATATAATATATAAGTACCACGGTATATATTAAAGTACCACAGTATTTGAATTTAGTTAACTTTTATTTTTTTCACTTGTATATTATAATTTTACTATAAAGTATTTTGTGCTGCTATTTTTGTGTTTACATGCCTATATAGAAAAATACACACACACACACACACACACACACATATATGTATATATATATATATATATATATATATGTGTGTGTGTGTGTGTGTGTGTGTGTGTGTGTGTATATATACACACATATATATATATATATATATATATATATATATATATATATATGTGTGATATATGTGTGTGTGTGTGTGTGTGTGTGTGTGTGTATTTGTGTGTATGTGTGTGCGCGCGTGTATATACAGTATATATCTACACTGTATACACACACACACACACACACATATATATATGTGTGTGTGTGTGTGTGTGTGTGTGTGTGTGTGTGTGTATTTTTCTATACAGGCATGTAAACACAAAAATAGCAGCACAAAATACTTTATAGTAAAATTACAATATACAAGTGAAAAAAAATAAAAGTTAACTAAATTCAGATATTGTGGTACTTTAATATATACCGTGGTACTTATATATTCATCTAGGGAATTGAAAAAAAAAATCTCATGGTAGTACCGTAGTTGTAACGGGGCGAACGAGACGTGAGACGTGCGGATCCAAGTGCAAGCTTTTATTAAGAAACATGGTCAAAACACAAGCAGGGTCAAACAACAGCAAACAGGTATGGCACAGTCAAGACAGAGGAGTAATCCTGGGGCAAACGTGGGTCTTTGATCGGTGGACAATATCCAGAGGGCTTGACAAGAGGGGTAATCCGATAACGTGAGAAAAAGTCCAGGCGAGGAGCAGACACAGTCCGAAACAGCAAGCAAAAGGTTAATCCAAAATACATGGGCAAGAATCAGGAACTAGGAAATCAAGAAACACAAGGAGACTAGACTAAGACTAGAACTAGGAACTAGAAACTAGGACAGGAAAAGGCTCCGTAAAGCGCAGCTATCACTTGGAGGGATGATAAACGCAGAACAATACTAGAGACTAGACAGAAAACAAACACGGAATGGCTTGGTACAGTATAGTGTTGTCAAAAGTACCGATTTCGGTACCATTCGGTACTGTCATTTTAAAAACGTCCATTTCCCGCTAACATTTGAGCGCTGTTGAGCGGATTCTTAAACACAGCTGATTGGCCATAGTGTTCACGGGCTCAACAAATATGACAGTGATTAGCAATAGGGATCATCGCTTCATGCTCTTCACAGAGCGCTTACACAAAAGCACAAGGGAGAGTTTGAAAGCCGCGTCTATCAGCGGATCCCTAATATATCTGCACGTAGATGGATCCGCGCTGATAGACACATCTTTCAAATGCTCTCATGTGCTTTTGTGTGAAGAGCGTGAAGCGATGATCACTGTTGCCAATCACTGTCATATTTGTTGAGCGCGTGAACACTACGGTCAATCAGCTGTGTTTAAGAATCCGCTGAACAGCGCTCAAATGTTAGCGGGAAATGGACGTTTTTAAAATGACAGTACCAAATGGTACCGAAGTTGGTACTTTTGACAACACTAGTACAGTAGCTAACACCAGGAGAGCGCTAAACGCTAGACAATACTCAGCAACTAGATCAGGATCTGAGTGTGTTTTATATGGTGTGTGTAATAGCTCTCAGGTGAGCGTGTGATTAGTGACAGCTGTGCGATCAGTGCAGTGTGTGATTGATGACAGCTGTGTGATCAGTGCAATGGATAATGGGAAATGCAGTCCAGTGTGATATGTGGTGTGAGAGTCAATATGATGGAGAGGCGACCTCTTGTGGCAGTTGGACGGAAAGCCACAAACCAGATTTGTGACAGTAGTACAGCTAAAAAGCATAGTAGCAGTATGTTTACAGTGATGCTTTCAAATGGTAATACCATGATACTGAATGATTACCATGTTCTTATATCATGGACACTGAAATATACTGAAATAATACTATGTTAGAACCGTATTACATCTCCACAAAACATAGTATAGTAATACTATGGTACTTTTATGTAAGTTTCCTCTATGGATTTCTTTAGAGGCATGTGAATTTCAGCTCTGATGCTCATTTACTAACGCATCATGTTTGTTGTTGAGAAATACCTGTTGAATATGTTCTCAAAGTTAACAAAGTACTCTGAACATCGCTGCACTACTGGATACGAAACCCGATCGTGTGAACATGATGCTCGTGCAGAAAGCCATTACCTGGTTTACTGTGTCCTCACTAAACAACTATCAGCTTTCATTTCACCTTGATTTCTACAGTACTCACTCATGTAAAGCTCTGTGTTACATGGGGAGTTATTTAAGGGCATAGCAGGCTCGCTCTGATGCAATGCTGTCTGCTGATTTAGATGAAGCACAACACGTGCAGGCGACTCCGTTTGACTATGTGTGCTTCACAGAGTCAGGGATCTTGATGAATGTCGTTAGTTTAATTGAACTCTATGGTAACGACGACCATTGCTTTTGGGAAACGCAGCCCTGAATGATGTTAATTAATTGCATACACATCTAAACATAGTATGGTAGTTACTGGGATGAGGGAACATGTTGTGAATATTCACAATATATTTTGGTGATGTTGCAGTTTTGTGAATATTTTGATTTTCTTAATCTGTGTTTGGCTCTTATATTTTTATTTGGCTATTAAATTTGATCATTAGACTAGTTTCATGATCCTTCTTGTGACTTGCGAGTTTGAGAGCGTAAAGACAGATTTAAAGCATTATTTTTAGCAGCAGAAATGAAAGAATCATTGAATTAGTGAATGAATCATTGAATCAGAGTTGAATAGATTTGAGCTCATTGCATTTTGCATATAAATATATAGTTTTTTGTTTTGTTTTGTTTTTTAAATATTTGAATATATCTTAATATACCTAAAATATATAAGATATAATATTTAAAAAATTAAAATTAAAAAAATATATGTAGGTAAATACTGATGTTTAATATATTACATAATCAACAAACTTAAAAACATTTTAATTATATATATGTATATATGTATATAATTTTAACATGATTATTAAATTTAATATAATATAATTTTCAAGGATGCATTAAATTGAACAAAAGTGACAGTAATGCTGAATGCTGTTCTTTTGAACTTTCTATTCATCTGTGAATCCTGAAAAATAAAACGTATCAAAGTTTTCACAAAAATTATGAAGCAGCGCTACTGTTTTCAACACTGATAATAATCAGAAATGTTTCTTGAGCAGCAAATCAGCATATTAGAATGATTCCTGAAGGATCATGTGACACTGAAGACTGGAATAATGATGCTGAAAATCCAGTTTTGATCACAGAAATCAATTACATTTTAACATATATTCACATAGAAAATAGCCATTTTACATTATAATAATATTTCACAATTTTTACAATTTTTACTGTATTTTTAGTCAAATAAATGAAGCTTTTGTTGAGCAAAAGAGACTTCTTTCATAAACATTAACAAATCTTACCAGCCACAAGCTTATGCCATCAAAAGACTAAAAAAATAACAGAAATATCACAGAAATCAGAGTTTCCCTGTATTTAAGACTCAATTAAACCCTGAGTCATAATGATAACACTCTTGTCTTACAGTCAGGATCGAGTCATTTCTTTGTCCTGTTGTCGTTTCTCCATTCGTCTAATTCTAATCTCAGCGGTGACCATATATGATCCATCACTCCAGAAACAATGAGTGTGACTGACATTACTCACTGCGGTCATTTACTGTGTTAATTAAGGACACGAGGCTCTGAGGAATTGAGTGGCCGTCGTCTCCAGGAGGAGCTTCAGATTGAGGCATCTTCATAATTCCGCTGGGATTGAATAATTCAGTCATAAATTGCTGATAGTAAAGATCTGCCTCATTGATCCAGACTGACCTTGTTTCTGTTTGCAGTGAGGGTTTAATCAGTCCGTCCTCTGTTAAAATCACTCTGAGACGTCTTGAGATGATGTTTGTGAGTCTTGACAAATAATTAAATGCAGACAGTATAATGAGGAGACGGAAAATTGCAATCCATTTAGTTAAAAGAGCCAATCTCTAGATTTTGCATTAGACATTAACACAGTGTTTAATGTTGTCTGGGTCATATTTTCTGTAACCTGGTATTATTTTGTTTGTTTATGTTAATGTTGAAATCTATGCACCTAATGCACTGTGAGTTGCTTTGGATAAAAGTGTCTGGCAAACTCATGAATGTAAATGTATTCAGATTTATATTTTTGGAAAGAAAGATTCATTGAATCAGTGAAAGAATCATTGAATCAGAGATTTAAAATGTCTGTAGCAGTGTTATTTTAGTATTATTTACATAATTTATATTTGTTTATAAATATTTTGAATTAGCTTCTATTTTCATATTTTCAGTTTTCATTTTAATTGTAGTTACATTTTAGTAATTTTGTTATGTACATGTGTATATAATAATATTATTATTATTCATAGTAATATTTAAAAAAAAATATAATAATAATAATAATAATAATATTATATATATATATATATATATATATATTTTAACAATATATATATAAATTTAAATGTTAAACCTACATATTAATGAAAATAAAACCTAAATATCATCTTTAATATCATGAAATATCATTTAGTTGTAATGTGTTTTTATTTCATATTTATATATTTATTTATTTTTACATATTTTCTTACATATTTCTAAAATATATTTTATATATTCATTATTTATTATTGATATTAAATATTAAAGATAAATGAAACTTACAAATACTATTCAACTTAATATTATTACTAATTATTTATTTTTATTTCAGTTTTAGATTCTCTTTTTTTCTCAGTCAGTAATTTTTGTTCTTCAATTTAAACATCATTTAGTTGCCAAACATTTCTATTTATCTTTCATTTAATATTTCACAATTTAATTTTTATTTCAGCTTTATTTCAATTAGCAAAAAAAACTTTTAATAGTTTTTCATTTTAATTAATGATAATAACACTGGTCTGCAGTGTAAACTAAATTAATGGCCAGTCAGTAACTAAACTGATTCATGCTGCTGATTTAGTTCAAGTTCTTGGTTACAGCAAGCAGATGAAGCTGCTGAATGTCTGTCATCAGATCAGCGATGCAGAAAGCGCTGCGTGACCCGAAGGATTCATACGCCAAATGCAAGTCAATCAGGGTTCACGTGCATGAATACGTGGGCCAGTGACATTCAGATATACATACAGTGTCTTAATTATTTCACTGGACACTTCCTCATATACATTGCCCTCCAAAAGTATTGGAACAGTAAAGACAAAATTGCTCTGTTGGCTGTGGAGTCAAGACATTTACAAATATGATTAAAAGATG
Organism: Spinibarbus caldwelli; assembly: GCA_039654775.1. Taxonomy (NCBI): domain Eukaryota; kingdom Metazoa; phylum Chordata; class Actinopteri; order Cypriniformes; family Cyprinidae; genus Spinibarbus; species Spinibarbus caldwelli. Next base: position 1,538,717 of record CM077263.1, on the reverse strand, counting down.
AATATGAGACAAAACTACAGAATGTCACATTTTATTATTGGGTGATTCAACACATAGATGTTTTACCAGCTAAGAAGTTCATCACTTTTAGAGTTTCATCCCTCTATCTGATGTGAGCATAAGTATTGGAACAGTTGCCTCACAGGTCTTTCTAAGTGATCAGCTGTGTCCTGTTGCATTCATTCTTCAGATATTAAAAGCAGGGAATGTGTCGTATCAGTTATATCCATTACTTCTGTATTCTGAATCTTGCATTCTATGATGACACACACAAACCAGGATGAAGATGAGGGAGCTGACTTTGAGAGAAAAGCAAGCAATTTGGATGCTAAAAGAAAAGAGGAAGTCAATTAGAGCTATAGCAAAAACAAAGGGCATGGAGAAATCAAGAGTTTGGAAACCACCAGCAACATCAGCAACCAACAACTACCTGATCGGCTGAGAAAACAACAGTAAATGATGACAGACAAATCATAAAAACTGTGAAAATGAACCCTAAAAGACGTATCTGTAAAATCACCAACAACTTCCAGAAAGCTGGGGTGATGCTCTGACAATCTACTGTCCTCAGGAGACTTTGACACAGAATTACAGATGCTACACAGCAAGATGCAAACCTCTGACCAGCACCAAAAATAGAAAGGCAAGATTAGAGTTTGCTAAAAAGCACAAAGGTGAGCCAGAAGAGTTTTGGAACTGTGTTTATGGACCGATGAGACAAAAATGAACCTTTATCTAAGGGAAGGGAAAGCAAAAATGTGGAGAAAAAAAGGGAACTGCAAAAGATCCCAAGCATACAGCCTCATCTGTAAAGCATGGTGGAGGTGGTGTCGTGGCATGGGCATGCATGGCTGTCTCTGGAACAGGCCCTCTCAACTTTACTGATGACTTAATGTATGATGACAGTAGCAGAGTGAATTTGGAAGGGTACAAAACCATCTTTCCTACCAATATTCAAGAAAATGCCACCAGATTCATTGGGAAGTGCTTCATATTTCATCAGGACAATGACCCAAAACACCCTGCCAGTTCAGTCAAGGAATTTATAAGGGCAAAGAAATGGAAAGTCTTAGATTGCCCAAGTCAATCTCCAGATTTAAATCCGATTGAACATGAATTTCACCAGCTGAAGAGGAGAGTAAAGGCAGAAACTCCCCAAAACAAGCAACAATTGGAAATGGCTGCATTAAAGGCTGTGAAAAGTATTTCAAAGGACGAGACCAAGAGTCTGGTGATGTCTATGGGTCACAGACTCACTGCTGTGATTGTGCGCAAGGGATCTGCAACTAAATAATAGCTTTTAATCTTTTATATCTGCCTTATGTTCAACTGTCCCAATACTTATGCTCACATCAATGAGTGGGATGAACTCTAAAAGTGCTGTTCTTTTTATTTGGTAAAACATGTATGTGTTGAAACGGCTAATAATAAAATGTGACATTCTGTAGTTTTGTCTCATATTCATCTTTTAATCATATTTGTAAACGTCTTGACTCCACAGCCAACAGAGCAATTTTGTCTTTACTGTTCCAATACTTTTGGGGGGCACTGTATATGCAGATTGTTACAGTCCAATCTGTTTTTATGGGAGCCAGTCTCCGGTTATCTATTTAGAGATGCTTTATGAAAATGGAAACAGCCAGAGAAATGGAAATAGTCATGGCTGGACGACAGCCGTATCAATAATCAACACTAGCAAAAATCATTTAAAGAATAAATCATGCAAAAAAAAAAAAAAAAAAAATTATAATATTATATATATATATATATATATATATATATATATATATATATATATATTATATATATTCATATTCTATCATAATGTTTTTCTGAACCTGAACTAAAGTGAAAAGATGAGGACCCTACCAAACTCAACATAAGAGTATGGAAAAAAAAAATGATTTGGCTCATAAATTATTTTATTTTTGAGTGAAATATGCATTTAAATAGTGCAGTTTTAGTGTCATTAATAGACTGTTCATGTTTTTATTAATATTTTGAATGAGTTTTTATTTATTTATATATTTATATCCATATTTATTTATTTATTTTCAGTTATTTTAGTTACATTTTAAAATATCTATTTTTATTTAGATATTTTAGAAAATATTTTTATTAATTTAATTATAATGAATGAATGTATAATGAAATATATATATATATATATATATATATATATATAGTTTTAAAATATATAGTTTTAAAATATCTAATTTTATATCATTTAATTTTTTTTAAATAAATAATAAAACATTTAAATATATTTAAATACATTTTCTTTTAGTAATTTTAGTTTTTCTCATTTTTATTAATTAATTAATTAATTTATTATTATTATTATTATTATTATTATTATTATTATTATTATTGTTGTTGTTGTTGTTGTTGATGATGTTTTATTAATTTTTTATTTTAATTTTAGTTATTTCAGTGCATCAAGTTAATCTAAATGAGATTTATTTTATTTCAAGTAACAGAACGTGTTTTTATGGTTTTAGTTTTAGTTAACTATAATAACCCTGCTGTTAAATGTGCTTTATTTCTTACTGTTGAGTGCGGAGCGTGTAAAATGTCAGCATTAAATGAATTCATATTCTCAAACATGAGGCGTGTTGTTAGGCACTTCTCTAGGGCACGCGTTTGCTCTTTCTCCGGCGGCTGACCTTCTGGTGCTTGTTTGCGTCTGCGTTGATGATGTCATTTCTGATACGTCCCGCTGGTGGCAGAGACTGCTCTGACATTTGACTTTGGCTCTGTAACTTCTCAGAGTCGAGTGTGTCGATACGAGCCGTGGCTTCATGTGTGCTGCTGACTAAAGCCTGAGGAATTCCCCAATAACACACACACACACACACACACACACACACACACACACACATCACAGCGCATCAAGTACATTCAACTTCAAAACTATTTACTTTCTTAAAGACATGATTCTGGCAGTGTTATTTTAGTGTAAATAATTACATATTATAGTACTATTATATAATAATACTATTATAGTATTTGTTAATATTTTTGAATTAGATTTAATTTTTCATATATTCCGTTTTGATTTTAGATCAAGTTTTAGTAATTTTCTTGTGTATTTTTGTCCTTTTTATTAGTTTTAATTTTTAAAATATACCTAAACATGATTTTTTATTTAGTTTCTGATATTATATTTATTATATATTCATATATTTATTTTTATAATTTTGTAATTTTTTTTAATAAAAAATGTTAAAAAAAATTTAGTATTTTTTTTATTACTTTATGTATCTAAGTATGTGTATTTGAATAGTTACGGAATAGGTATTTCCAGTTTAGTTTTCATTTCTTGGCAACTAAGTGAAATAAAATAAAGTTAAAAATATATTTCAGTACAAATTAATATACTATTATAGTATTTATTAATATTTATGAATTGGTTTTATTTTTATACTTTACGTTTTCATTTTAGTTTAAGTTTTAGCAATTTTGTTGTGTATTTTTGTTTTAATAAATTATTTTTTTCAAATATATCTAAACATGTTTATTTATTGTAACGATTTAGTCCACTGGAGGCGAGCGTAGTGAACAACCCAAGTGCAGTTTATTTTCAAACGTGAAATCCAAGATACAAACAAAATCCAAACAGCGACTTGAACAGACTTGACTTGAAACACACTTGACATGAACAGACTAGACTCACCGACAGCGGGTTACAACATCAATACTCAACAAGAGACAGTGGAAACATGATGGCTTCTTATAGCAAACACTCAGGGTCACATGACAAGAACCAACCAATGAGGAACAAGACACATGACTAGCACAACCAATCAGACACATTGAACAGAGGAACCAATAGCAAGAATACAAGAGGGCAAGGGAAGCATGACACTAACAGCATGAATCAAACTACAAAATAAAAGACACGAAAACAAGAACATGAAACAGAACACCAAAACAGACTTTACATTTATTTAGTTTCAGATATTATTTTTTTTATTATATTCAGATATTATATTTATGTTTATAGTTTTCAGATTATTTTTAGTTTTAGTTTTAATAATTTTAGTTCTTCAGCTTAAACTAAATAAAAATTATGAACCAATAAATAAATAAATAAATAAAAGTTATAGATAAAGTTCTGAAATACAAAAAAAAACAGTTATCATTTATTTTATTTCAGTGTATGTAAATGTTTTTAAAAGTTGTGTTAGAAATTAAAGTTATAAATAAAATTTATGAAATAAAAACACTTCCTGAAAAACTTTCTGTTCATGAAATATGAACACATTTATACATTTATGAACAAAGTAGTTAGTTGCGTCTCTAAATATATCAATAAATGTAAATATATCACTGAATCGAGGGTGTATAAGGCTGATGGCAAACACTTTGCTGACATTGGTTTGTTTAGTTTGTTTGCGTGGCCTGGAACGGTCGGAGCCGTTCAAACACACGGCCCTGATGTCGCTGACAAGCTGCTCTCCTTCATAGGCATCACAGACGCCTCCACAGAGAGACTGAGGAACATTATTCAGACAGACCCAGCCATTCACTGCCAAACATCGCCCTAATCAGTGTGCTGAACTTTAAAAAATATCTAACCATTCTTATCATTTTTATTTTATTTTATTTTATTTTATTTTATTTTATTTTATTTTATTTTATTTTATTTTATTATGTCACATATCAAACAGACTCACGACTCTTAATGTGATTTATTGTGCGCGTTTACACGTGTTTGAGCCCTTAACAAACAATTATCCTAATTAAAATACCTGTAAAAAAAATCAATACTGCAATATATGAGCTATTTTAAAGGAATATGATCATTATTCATTCTAAATGATCTGCATTAAAATTCAATTAGCAACTTTGGTTTATTTAATATACATTTTTAAGTATGCGTTACTATTTTAAACACACCTACTTATTCCTTATAATTATTTTTACATATTGCAGAAGTAAACACTATGGAAACAGTTTACATGTAGGCAGTTCTAATTCAAACATTAAAAAAGATTTATTTTGTATAGATATTAATACTCTGAAAAAAATTATGTAGAAGCAATTTTCGACCAGAAATCGCTACTAAATTTCACAAACAATTTACGAAAAAACGACACACTGAATTAAACATGAAATTTTGAAGAAGAAAGGCTGCATTTAAATAGAAAATAATAGTAATAGTATTAGAAAATAATAAAATGGTATTTTCTTGTAAAACATACTTCAGTAATCTTTGATAAATGTATTATTATTATTATTATTATTATTATTATTATTAAATTATGTATTTATTATTATTATTATTATTATTATTATTACAGTTCATGAAAGCTTTAATAAAATAAAAAATAAATAAGCTAAAATAAATAATAATAAAATCTGAATATATTATTAATATATTATATTTATATTACTATATTAATATTATTCATATATTAATAATATATCAATTAATTAAATAATGTGCATACTGATATTCACTTATTATTTTCATATTATTTACATATTCACTTATTTTTGAAAGTGTTATATCAGAAAAGAAAAAACGATTTCTGTCATTTAAGCATGAAGCTTTTATATACAGTCTATATGTATGTATATATATATATATATATATATATATATATATAAAATTGAATAACATTATTAATATATCATACTTATTTTAATATAATCATGTTATCAATCTATTAATCACATATCAATGGTAAATGATGTACATACTGATAGAGATTTTTTTTGTATTCCAGTCACTTATTATTGAAAGTATTATAATATTAGTAAAGAAATAAAAATAGCTGTAATCTGTCTAGTGTGTTGTCATTAATATTCATCTGAAATGCAGCGCAGCACCTTGCTCTGAATGATGTGTGGGTGCTGATGCTGAGATGGAGGCCGTCGCTGTGAAAGCAGAACGCTGCAGGGTTCGCTCGCTCTCAAAGCAGAAAGCGCAGGCAGAAACGCTGCTGCGAGGCCTCAAAACAATTCCCGCGCGTCGGGGTTTTGTTCAGTTCTGCTGGACACAATGTGGCTCCATGGCCTTCCGGGCGGCGCTCCTCAAATAGTATGGAAATAAAGAGTGGGATTATACTGAGGAAAGACAGGAGCGCTTGCCGAAATCTGCTTAACCCCTCGTTCCCAGGAGCGCCAGAACATTCAATGAGTCTGTTTGTAATATTATAGAGTTAAGAAAGACAATGTTAGTGGTGTTTGTTCATGTAAAACCCACTGCAGTGTGACTGCTGATGTGTTTTGTATGGTTTCAGAAATGATTTTCTTCCTCAGTATTTCTGTCTTGTTTTCCAGTACAAATATCTAAATATTCTTAAATCAAGATACATTTACTTGAGAAACTAAATTAATTAAGATATTGAAAAAATTATCAAAAATTTGTGAGTTTTTGCTTAAAACAAGGATAAATATCTGCAAAGGGGATTTTTGTACAAGATAATTTTTCTTACCCCAATGGCAGACATTTTTGCTATAGTTTTAATCATAAAGTCACTTTATTTTAATGCATTTTTTTTTTTTTTTTTAGAAAATAGGACTATGTGTTATGTCATGTTGCTTCTTAAGTAGTCGTATCTTGATTTAACAATATTTAGATATTTGTCCTGGAAAACAAGACAAAAATACTGGACAAGCTAATTATAGCCTGTTAAAAAAAAAAAAAAAAAAAAAAAAAAAAATACATATTTTTGTTAACTTACACTTAATGAAAAGGCCCCATTAATGATTAATGCATCAAATAACATTAACTAAAAATGAGCAAAACATATGTTGCACTATTTAATAATAATAATAATAATAATAATAATAATAATAATAATAATAATAATAATAATAATAATATTATTATTATTATAATTCTTCTTCTTCTTCTTCTTATTATTATTATTATTAATGTTAGCTCATGTTAGCTCAGGTCTGTTAAATAATCAAACAATTAAACCATTTCTGACTTTAACAATGTATTAGTAAATGTTGAAATTAACATTAAATATTATTAGAAATTATATGCTTTAGAAATATTTTTAATTATTAGTTCATGTTAACTAATGTAGTTAACCAATGTTAACCATTAGAACTGGAACTAATGTTAACAAGTGTAAAATAAATTTAAATAAATAAAATAAAACATATTAATATTAATTAATATTAACATTAATATTAGCAATATTAGATGAAAAATTAGAACTATTGCCTTGGCTGAAATAGGATGTTTAAGTTAAAGCAGTAAAATTACTAACTGACTTACTAAATAAAGAAAGAAACATTTAAAAATGTTACAAATGTAAAATATTTTAAACCTAAATAGTAATATTAAAAAAAGATAAAAACACATTTCACAAAACTGCTAAAAATGAAACTTGAATAAAAACTTAAAATATAAAGACAAAAGCTAATTCAAAATATTAATAAAAACTACAAATAAATACTACAATAACACTGCTAACCATGCAAATACTATGGTAGGCTCCAACTGTATAGCAAAATCTCTACCATCTGAGACATTTCTAATCATCATCTCTCAATTCTATTCTCTATGAGAGCTGAATGTTGAGACTAAACATCTTGTTGAGGACTGAAGGAGCCACTTGTTGAGCCTGTGAGCTATTGTTTGAGCTCAAACGTAGCTGGGATTTCAGAGGTTGAGTGCAGATGTTCCCTTTGTGCCGTGTGATTTGTGGCCGCATGCTTGAACAGATGAGAAACGATCTCTCGTCAGTCGAACGGAGGAACAGATGGTCCGATCTGCGAGCGCAGTTTCGCTCTGGAGCTCGTCTGATGTGGATGATAGTGTGTTTTTATTTACAGACCTGCAGCGGCATCAGTTGCACTCGTGTCGTCAGAGAGGGTGTCGCGTTTGTTTGCGTCCAAATGAGCGAAACGATGGTACTACAGACCAGCTGCTGTAATGAGTCTGAATGAGAGATGTGGATCAAAACATGACGATCAAACACTGACAATGTTCTGGTGGCTTCATGAAAATAATTACGAGCAGTGAAGTTTGTGAGTTTTTCTCATCTCAGGCAACAGTGGAGAGCAACTGGTCTTTTGCTAAATGATCCCATAAAACTTTCTTAAAAATAAAATTATTTTATTTCATTCTTTTAATTAATTAATTTCTAATTCTTTTACTCTTTTACCAGTTATTTTCTTCTTATTTTCTAATTTAAGAATATATTGTAATCCCAAACACATTTTTTAGAATGTTTGTTTATTTATTGTTCTAAAAACAAAACTTGAGAAGAATTTCTTTAATTTTTTTTATTAATTTCTAATTCTTTTATCCTTTTACCAGCTATTTTCTTCTTATTTTCTAATTTAAGAATAAATTTAAGAATATTTTGTAATCCCAAACACAGTTTGCTTATTTTCTTAGAATTGTTCTATAAACAAAACTTGAGAAGAATTGATTTAATTCTTTTAATTAATTTCTAATTCTTTTATTCTTTTACCAGCTATTTTCTTATTTCTTTATTAACTTAAGAATAAAGTTAAAGTTTAAGTTGATACTTTAAAGAATTTTCTTAAAAATCATCGTAAATGACCTCTTAAAGTTAGGATAACCTCCAAATTCTTAATTTTTTTTTTCAAGAATTGCACTTTGTACGCACTTTATGTTAATAAATTTCTTAACTTTATTTTTAAGAAGACTTGTTTGATGTTTCGCGAAGATGTTTCTCTGGAGAAATAAACCCTTTGTAACTTCCTATAGATTTGAACAAATTATCTTTACAATGTCTCAAACTCAGATTTGCAAATATACAGTACGAAAGTCTACCATCAAAATTCATATTTCATACATTACCGGTCAAAAGCTTGAAATAATTAAGATTTAATATTGTTGAAAGAAGTCTCTTCTGCTCACCAAGGCTGTATTTATTTGATTAAAATACTGTAAAGACAGTAATATTGTGAAATATTATTACAATTAAAACTATCTGTTTTCTATTTGAATATATTTAAAAATGTAATTTATTTCTGTGATGCAAAGCTAATTTTTGGCAGCCATTACTCCAGTCTTCAGGCTTCAGTCTTCAGATATTTACTCTTGGAGCCACATTGAGATCCAAAATGAGGATGCTAAAAGAAAAGTTTGGTGAGAACCAAAATCTAAAAGGATCTCAAGGATCTTTAATGCTTCTTGAGTTATAGCCACACAAACTTTGAAAAAAGTGCATTTTTTCTCATTTTCGAACTGTCACCATTGGCATATAATGCAACAGTGATTGCTAAAGTTAACAAATTTTACTAATAGACCTACCAATCTCTGTGTAAAACTAAAATAATGATGCTGCCTTCTTCCTAAAGTCATTTTCCTCCTCCTGAAATTTAGCTCCACATCTCTGGTGAAAATGTCATATTTACTCTTGGAGCCATATTGAGATCCCAATATCTCTGGATTTGAATCATTTAGGACCGTAAAAGTTTGTTAAGAACCAAAATCTAAAAGGATTTTTAGATATCTTTAATACTTCTTGAGTTACAGCCATGCAAACTTTGGAAAAAGAACTCGAAAAGTGTTTTTTTTTCATTTTTGAACTGTCACCATTGGCATACAATGCAACGAAACTTGCTAAAGTCAACAGATTTTACTAACAGACCTACCAATTTCTGTGTAAAACCAACATTATGGTGCTGCTGTCTTCCTAAAGTCATTTTCCTCCCCCTTTAATTTGGCTCCAAATCTCAGGTGAAAATGTCTTAACTCTTGGAGTCACATTTAGATCCTGATATCTCTGAATATGAATCATACAGGGTGTTAAAAAGGAATTTAAAAGAAAAGTTTGTTAAGAACCAGCATTTAAAAGGATATTAGGACATAATAGACCTACTAGACCAATCTCTGTGTAAAACTAAAATAATAATAGAAGAAATATCTGAGATGAAGTTGATACTTCGATGAAATTGAGAACACTGAATCTGAACACAATAACACATTCCTCTTTCCTCACCAGCTGTGAAGTAAGCACTTGGACAGGAGGCTCAGGATGAGAAGATGGCAGCCATACTGTTTCCACCGGGTCCTGACAGTCTACACCGGTTCACTCGTGAGTCCCTGGCTGGAATCGAGCAGCGGATCGCCGAGGAGGAGGCCCGTAATGCCAAGGAGTACCAGGAGGACCTGGGCGACGTGGAGACGCCCAAGTCCAGGGCCGACCTGGAGGCCGGAAAGCAGCTCCCGCGAATCTTTGGAGACATTCCCCCTGGACTGGTGGGCGTCCCTCTGGAGGACATCGATCCGTTTTACTTCCAGAACAAGAGAGTGAGTGATCAGCACCACAGCAGACCTGCAGAAGACATGTAGTCCTTTATGGACTGATGTTGAGATGAAGATAAAGATTCAGTTCTGAAACCTACCAAAGTGCCTTTTTTATAATATGCTAATTTCTTTATGCTTTATAGTTGCATTTAACACATTAGAGCTGTGTGATAATATAGTTTATATTTTGTGGCAATACAAGCAATCAAGCAGTTTTGGTATAAGAATACACCATATATATATACGGATAAAGTTGGTTATACTTATAAATCCAACTTAATATGAAGAGCTGGGTGATAATATAGTTACATTTGGCGACAATATAAACAATCAAGCAGATATTCTATATAATAAAAATGGCTTTATGCAGGTATATATACATGTAAATGCATGCATGTAAAGTTGGATATATTATATATATATAACTTCATATATAAAGCTGTGCGATAGTATAGTTACATTATGCAATGATATAAACAACCATGTAGGTGAAAATTGCTATACAGTATATCCAACTTTACTGCATATAGCTGAATGATAATAGTCGCATTTTGCAACAATATGAACAATCAAGCAGTTAAGATTTGCTATATTGTATATATTGTTTTACAAGAGTGTACTATATGTATGCAGATAAAGTTGGATATGATATATATCCAACTTTATATATATATACTGTTGCTGGTCAGAAATATAGTTACATTTTGTGACAATATAAACAATGAAGCAGATTTGCTATGTAATATGTATTGCTTTATGGAAATATACTGTATGTATGCGGATAAAATTGGTTATACTTAGATATTCATTACATAATTATTATTCACTTTGACATAAAGAGATTGGTGATAATATCGTAAAATTTGGTGACTATATAAACAATCAACAGTTGAGATTTGCTATATAGTATGTATCACTTTTAACATAAATGTGCTTTACGCATTTATATTGTATATATATTGTTAAAGTTGGATATACTATATAATTAAATTTATATAAATAGCTGGGCAATTATGTACTACAATTTGGGAACTATATAAAATAAAATCAGGCAATTAAGCAATTAATATAGTTACATTTTGCAACAATATAAACAATCAACATACATAAGTTTGTATGTATGCGGATAAATTTGCATATAACATATATTCAACTTTATATAAAGAGCTGTGTGGTTATATAGCTATATTTTGCGACAATATAAACAACCACACAGTTGAGATTTGTTATGTAGCAGGCTATATATCTCTGGGCAATTTTGTGACAATATAAACAATCACGCAGCTGAGACTTGATATATAATAGGGATGTGCGCTACGACTAATTTGACTGTCGTTTAAACAGAAGTTTTGTATCCGACTAGTCGACTAGTCTAAAAGCTTGAAACCCCCAAAAAATGGCAAAAGAAAAAAAAACTGTGTCTATATAACAGCCCACACTTGAAATACTTAATCTTTGAATCACGTTGTCAAATCCCTCAATGAATTCTGCTAAAAATAGGTCACAATTATACCATATGCTTGCCTCGTGTTATCATCATTTAATTTTAGGCGGTTGTTCAAAAGAAGAAAAAAAAAGAAGAGGAGCATACACTCAACATAAACCAGTGTATAGCTTATTTATTCAGATCGGCTGGAGCAATGCAGAAATGGAAAATCAGTGAATAGAGTGACAGAATTCTTCATCTTCAATGTTAGCCAACATATTAAAACACAAGTCAAAAACAATAGGAAAATTTATCATGGAATAACATTAAAACGGCTTTTAAAATGTACTTCATGTAGGCTATATCGTCTAAAAACAAAACAATGCTCTACATCTTAAATTTAAATTTAAATCTACATTTTAAAACATTTTAAATAACAAGTTAAAATACATATGAAAATATGCGCCGTCTATTCCTCTAAACGAAGACCCACTTCGGTGGTGGTGCGGGATTTCTAGGCTCTTTTCGAAACTGTCTGCTTGCTTGTAGTTATCTCTGCGTGCCTACGACTTCAGTGCCGAGCAAATTTTTTCAAATGCAGAATCGCAGACCGCAGAGAGGCGGGTCGTAGAGGCGGGTCGTAGTGTATGACATGATTGACATTTGCTGGCTTTGGCTAGCCTCCAAGCTAACGCTACATGCCTGTATTGAATACAATTATGCATCGCTCCAGTAGAGTTATTGTAAGCCAGTTTGACATTACACAGTTTACATAAAACTTTTCCGTTTCCTTCTAATTCAAAATAATCCCACACCTTGCTGGTTTTTTGCGTGGTCATTTTCAACATGAAGAAAACACATGTGAGGTCTGAGGTAAAAATGTAGTTTCCGCCCAGATACACTTCTATACAGTATTTAAATATTTTCATATGTATTTAACTTGTTATTTAAAATGTTAAAATGTAATGTTAAAATGATGGTAGTTTGAATGATAAAATCATGTTTTTTTTCTCTCATGTAATCGACTATTGTTTTCAGTATCGACTATTATGAGCTGTACCGCCCGCACATCCCTAATATATAATACTATATATATCGCTTTACATGAGTATAAATATGAAAATAAATTTAGATATACGATATATCTAACTTAATATATAAAGCTGTGCAATAATATAGTCAAATTTTGTGACAAAATAAACAATCGCGCAGCTGAGTTTTACTCTACAGTATATATCGCTTATTGTAGATTGTATGCATGTGGTCAAAGCTGGATATACTTAGTATTCACCTTTATACATACAGCTTGGTGATAATATAGTTTACATTTTGCGACAATATAAACAATCACACAGCCCGAGATTAGCTATATAATATAAACTGCTTTACGTAAGTATACTGTATGTCTCTGGGTAAGGTTGGATGTTCTAAAAGTAGTTGTATAATTCGTTATTAATTATTTTAGCTATGTTTTAATTCAATATCTTGACTGAAATTGTTGCAAACTATGTATCATGCAGTAAGTGTTTCTCATGTGAAATTCACAAGAAGCTTGATTTGAAGCTTGCCTTTAGCTTGTTTTTAAACAATGCGAAGCTCTAATAAGCATAAATATGCATAGAACACACAAATATTGGGTGCAATATTAAATTTTCAAATGTTTTTTCCTATTTTCTTTTTACTTTTGAATAAAAACATTTTGGATTCATCTTGGATTAATTTGGTCACTGAGCTTGTCACAATGCATTCTCTGCAAACGATGCTGCTTGAGGCAAAAATGAAGCAGCAGAATTTACTTTTAGAAACATCTTTTCATCCAGTAATCAGATTAGTTATGTGTTTTTCAGTGGTTGATCTGTACATTTTCACCTGCACATTCACAGACGTTCAAGATCAGAAACATCCCCCGAATGTCTGAGTTCTTCACATTGGTCAGAAGGTTTAAATATGGTCAACAAAACAGAAGCAAACAATGAGCATCAGTAAAGGGAAGCCGATGTGTTTGCTGCAGGAATACAGACAGATGAATAGCATGATTCAGTGAGCCGCTGTTAATGCGACCGCTGCTGCGCTGGCTTTCACAAGCACACAGATCTCCATTTCTATGGATTTCAGCTAAAAGTTTTGACTGGAAACTCTTTAAATGCCATTTTCGGTGAGGAAATATGCGCCGTTTAGGCTTTTCTAAGCCGGTGGCTAATGCTAATAAAGATGAATTGACACTTAACAGGACTCTTTCTACTAAAGGCCCAAAAGTCTGCCTCGTCCTTTGACATTTTTGCAAGCCGACGCTCGTCTTAAACCCTGTTTGGATGGGATTAGTTTAGCATCCAGAGCGCATGACCTTACATAACAGCAATAAACACTTCTATCAATGAAATCGCAGACGTCAGTAATTTAATAATGTTAATAATCGTGAACTAATTTGGGCTCATAACATTGCTGGTTTTGATAGTGTCATTCATGGACTCCTTCAGTAGTCCTCGTGAAAAATGATCACTATGTTTCCTCTCACACTTCTCTGGTTTGTCAGTGTATTAAGTGCGCTTGTTGAGCTCTGTGAGTGATAAAGGACATTCAGAAGAAGAGAAGCGTTCCACTGAAGTTCATTCACTCAGTATAAAACTGCTGTCATTTGCTCACCATTATGTTGATATACAGTATAGTACACTCAGAAAAAAAGGTACAAAAGCTGTCACTGGGGCGGTACCTTTTCAAAAGGTAAACTTTTGTACCTTGTTTACCTCTAAAGAGTGCATATCAGTGACTTAAAAATACGTATTTGTGCCTAAATGATGCATAATAGTAGCTTTTGAAAAGGACAGCTTTTATACCTTTTTTTCTGAGTGTATGATGTTACAAAACACCAAAGGGGTTTTGATATAAATATAAATGAACATATAAATATATATATAAATGAAAAAAATAAATAAATAACAGGAAAAAAGTAATACACAGATTAATTTAGGACTACATTTAATTAAAAATTATTTAAATTTAGATTAAATTTAAATTTAGTAATGTTATACTTTATCTCTTTTCTTATTATTACATTTATTTGTTTATAATTTCTGCAGGTTTGGTCCTCCATATCACAGCAATAACCAGGAAAATAACAGTTAATGTTGTAAAATTAATCAATTATGAAACAAATTTAAGCTGTAAAGCAGCTATACATCATTCAGTTAAATGTTGATTAATTTTATTCAGTTCATTAATTTTGAAACTAATTCAATTTCAACTGTACAAATGATAACAGTGTCATTCAGATCAGTTCAGTTCAATACTGATTCAGTTCAGTTCTATAACAGTGTCAATGTTGTAAAAATGATCAATTATAAAACAAAAAAATTTCATTTGATCAGAAGTGACATTTATAATGTAACAAAGGATTTCTGTTTCAAATAAATGCTTTCAAATGTATCAAATTATTTCAAATGCAGCAAACGAACTAGAATGAAGGATCATGTGACACTAATGCTAAAAATGTAGCTTTGGTCACAGAAATAAATGACATTTTAACAGATATTCACATAGAAAACAGCTATTTTAAATTGTAATAATTTTTCATAATATTGTACATTTTTATAGGTTTTTGATATTTATTTTTTAAGTTTGTTTTAAATCTAATTTTCATTACATACTATTGTAAAGTTCATCAGTCATGAAACAAATTCCATTTTGGCTGTAAAGCAGCTCTACAGTTGATCAAATCAGTGCAGTCCAATCGATAATATTACTGAATATTAATCGTCATTTCAACTAGTGCACTATATTACAAGTCTCATATGATAGATTTGAGCGACTGAAATTCAGCTCGTTCTCTTCAAACCTCGCTTTTAGCCTTAGGCATGAAATCTGATTGAAAGCTTGGCAGATCTACTGGATAACTGCGTTTGTGTTTTGAGCGCAGATGATGACAGACGTTTCATTTCTGACTGAACTATTGCTTGATCACGTTGGTAGATGTACATGCATTTACTTCTCAGCGTTTGGCTTGGATTTCCCTCTGCCCTCTCCAGATCCGTTCATGTGGACCTGTAGTTGGCAGATGATATCCCAGAGGAAATGTGAGGAAAGTGGAAACAAACACAGGCAAACTTAACCTAGATGTTATGTAAGAATAGAGAACATAAGGGCGGAGAAAGCCAGCTATTTGCAGAGGTTACAAAGGCCAGGAGAGCGGCTCTGGCTGTAGGTAAAACACGCTGACCCTGATGCCGCCTGCCTGCAATTATTCTTTGTGGCGTGACTCCTCACATTATTTCTGGCGTAAATCGAGCTCTATGAGGGGGCCATGAATCCCGGGCAACACGCCTCGCAGGGAGAGAAACGCTCCCGCTAGAGTCGATCGTGGCGACAGACGGGAGTCCCCCGAGAGCGAAGAGCCTCCCGCTGAGCCCTGTAGTAATGTATTTGCGTGTTGTTTGCACTCTGAGCATCGCTTCCTGCTTTATCATTATAATTACAGTTTGTTTGAACAATGTATTTATATGCCGTTATCACAAAAATCAAGTTTTATTTAGTAAAGATGCATTAGAATGATCAAAAGTGTTACATTTGTAATGTAACAGAAGATTTAGATACTGTTTTTGAACATTCTATTCATCAAAGAATCCTGAGAATTCAAATGTATCAGATGTAGCAAATGTATTAGAATGATTTTGGGAGGGTCATGTGACACTGAAGACTGGCTGCTGGAAATTCAGCTTTGCCATTACAGGAATAAATTATATTTTAAAATAGATTAAAAAAGAAAAGAGTTATTTTGAATTCTAATAATATTTCATATTAATTTCATTTTATCTTATTTATTTAAAATCTAATATTTTATTGTTTATTTATATTTTTTATTTATGTTATTCTAAATTTTATTATTTATTGCATTATTTTATTATAATTATTATTTATTTTATTATTTATTTTATTATTATTTATTTTATTATTTTATATGTAATATATATTAAATATATATTAAAAATGAGAATAAAATCACTACATAATAATAAAAATAATAATTATTTATTGATTTTACTCTCATTTTTAATATTATTTTATTTGAATATTTTTTCATTTTTAATCTATTGTTATTCAGATTTTTCTTTATTTTATCCTAAATTTATTTATTTATTTATTTTTGTTAATCAATTTTGTTTATATTAAATCTAATTATTAATATTTATCTATTTTATTCAAATTTTATTACACCTTAATAATTTTTTATTATTTATGAAAATTTTATTTATTTATTTGCTTATTTTTTAGCTAGTTAGTTATTTTATCTAAATTTTTTGTTTAAGCATCAATCTATTTTTACACTGATTTTGATCAAATAAATGCAGCCTTTAGTGAGCATGAAAGACTTCTTTTGAAAATCTTCCTGACTCCAGTAGTGTAGCTGTACAACTAAATTAATTTTCATATTTTATGTCCTCTTGAAATGTGTTGCAAATCTATATTTACAGAACCGGACATCATATTGGGCATCATTTCTGAAACAGGAGCATATTGTGCATGTGGTTCAATAAACCATTTACAGAAATTCCTCCTGCTCGTGTTTCAGAAATGTTTGAGGTTCATGTTGTGTTTGATATTAAATGTCACTGGTGAGTTTTTGTTGCACTAACTAACCTTTCTCTTCTTTCTCAACAGACTTTTATAGTACTGAACAAAGGGAAGGCCATCTTCCGGTTTAGTGCCACGTCTGCACTCTATATTTTTAGCCCTTTTCATCCCGTTAGAAGAGTGTCAATAAGGATTTTAGTACACTCATATCCTTTCTGCTGCTGCTGAAGGTGACATGCTGAGTTCTGGACATCTGCGCTGATTCTGAATGAGCGTTATATATGAATATAACACGATTTCTGAGGCTTTGTTGAAAGATATTGTGCATTTTTAAAGTCAAGAGCCTAAACTTTCAGCAAGAAACAATAAAGCATGACATAACTAGCTGAGAAAAACACAAATTATCTTGGTGGTTTCTTGTAGAGAACAATGAGAATAAATGGAGAGCAAAGTCTGCAATTAAAGTCAAATATTTCTCACCAAATTCCCCCAAAAGCAGATTATTTGAGCCATTCAATCCACAATAATTATATAAATTTTATGTTAATTTTTTTTTTTTTTTAACCATATCCTAAACAGACTTGGTAGGTTTACAGGGTTATTGTAGTTGACTAAAACCAAGGCTAAAACCTAAAAAAAAAAAAAAATCTTGCTAAAAAAAAAATACACTGCAATGAAATATTACAAAACTTCATATTAATGTAATATAATATATAAACTTTAAGATGTTAAAATATTAAAATATTAAAAACTTAAACTTTCATTTTGTTTTATTATTTAATTTAATTTAAATTTTTTTATTTATTCATTTATTTTTAATTCAGCTATTTACCAAAGCAATGTTTCTCTTTTAGTTAAAAAGAGAGAGAGAGAGAGAGAGAGAGAGAGAGAGAGAGAGAGAGAAATACATATGAAAAACCCTGACAAAAACACACAAGAAAATTACTAAACCTTCAGCTAAACGGAAAATCTAAAAATAGAAACTAATTCAAAATATTAAAATTTTAGAATTTTTATCTCAATGATACTAAAATAACACTCTTCCAAACTTCTGTGCAACATGACACGACCACAGCCAATCAGAATATATATGATGTTTAGTGTTCAACCAATCAGATTTCACAGTGGGCATGGCTACTCACTGCAATGCTGCAGAATTAGAAAACAACTAATCAACAAATCGTCCTGATTGCATTATCGCATTGCCTCTAGTTAGAACACAGTGTTACTGTACACCAACTATCAACTCATTTGTGTCTATTTTTACTTCTCCTAAAGATTTTTAGTGAAACACCTGGTACAAAGTTGAACGTTGACAAATGTCCAGTGCATCAGCGATCAGCCACTTTTCTCGTCTCGCTGTCTGACATTCAGAGGCTATGCAATGTATGAGGGTTTGCTCCAGCAAAGCCAAGTTCAGATGGCTGTGTTTTCCCAGAGCACTCCTGCTAAAAATAGCCAGCAGCAGAGGTGTTCAGAGAGATGAGGCTCGTGGACACTTTGCTCTTGTGGAGCTGATAAGCAGGTGAAGAGGGTCGCGCTGGAGGTGTCGACTGCGCCTCCTCTTCACCTCACACCCCTTTTAGGGTCCGACCGGCCGCCCCATATCGGCATAAGTGGAGCCTCGTCTGATATAAAGCCACACATATTCTTTTTAAGCTTTTTGATCAACACAGGGACCCCCATCCTAAAATATATATTGTGATTTTTAAAAATTTTTTTTTATAAATATGTCAAGAATTCTTTGTGTTAAATATTCAATAATATTAAATATTATATTTAGGTATTGTTACATTGTAAGAAAATATCCTGTCCTAGCAGAAAATTACCAGGACAATTCCTTCAACCCTAAAATACAACATAATTCAATGCATAATTTAAAATACAGATAAAATACCTGTGAAAATCAATACGGAAAATGTCTTCATATTATTATGGTACATTGGGCCATAATTTTACAGGATCTATTCTTAGAGTGTACATTACATTATTAAGTATATATATATATATATATATATATATATATATATATATATACATATATATATATATATATGTATGTACTGTATATACACTATAGTAGTGTAGTGTTAGCTGTTTTGTGTAAATCTCAATTTGTATTTATTTCATTCAAATTTATTTATTTTTAAATAAATTTTTACTATTTATTTTAATCTATTTAATTATTATTAATATATATTTATATATCTATAATATCTATATCTATATAAAATTATCTATGTAATTGTTTATTTATTTATGCTAATTGTTATTTATTTTAAATCTAGTTATTATTTATTTATTCGAATTTGTATTTTTATATTATTTTTTTCATTTATTTTTAATCTATTATTTATTGCTTAATGCCTTTAATCAAATTTTTATTATTTATTTATTTAATTTCATTTATGTATTTTTTTTTATAAATAGTTATTGATTGGTTGATTCTACTGCTTTTAATCTATTTTTATTTGTTTATTGTAATTTATTTATTGATTAATTTATTTTAATTTGTATTATCTATTGATTTATTTTAATTATTATTTATTTTAATCTGTTTATTGTAATTTATTTATTTATTGATTTATTTAAATTTGTATTATTTATTGATTTATTTTCATTATTATTTATTTTAAATGTAATTATTATTTATTTATTCTAATTTGTAATATTTTTTTAATATTATTTTTTCATTTATTTTTTAATCTATTGTTTATTGCTTATTCACTTTAATCTAATTTGTATTATTTATTTATTTATTCATTCATTTCATTTTTTATTTTTATAAATATATATTTATTGATTGGTTGATTCTATTCTATTATTTATTTATTTGTTTATTTATTTATTTATTTATTTTAAATATATTTTATTTTTTATTTATTGATTTTATTCAAAAATTTTTTTAAATATATTGATCTATTTATATCTTACTTTACTTATTTATATATTCATTTTAAATCAATTTCTTATTATTTATTGATTTTATTAAATTTTTTATTAATTATTTTTTTTACACTATTGTTCTCTAAACTTTTCCGCTTGCTTTGAAAAGCTCCGGTCTGAAGTATGACACAGACATTAGCAGAAGCCACCTGTGACGACTCATATGTGTTTGTGCGATGCGTTCGAGTGGTTCAGGCGCCCACACAGACGGCTCACATCCGTGCTAATAGCAGATTTCCCGCGAGAGCCGCAGCCAGGAAACATGTTTGATGAAGCAGCGGCACAAGAGCGCATTCATGCCACACATTCAGAGACGCCGAACGCTCAAGTGACTGAGCTCATTACTAAAATCTGAGAGTCAGGCGGCGATCAAAAGCGGCCAATCAGAGAGAGAAACAGCCATAAACACATCCTCAAATGACATGGAGACTCTGGAGGATTTTCCCAGAGATGATGGGCTGTTGTTGTGTTTTAGACTTTGATTGTCACAAACAGTGCGTTCAGAAGATGGAAAGTTCAGCGCTCGAATACATTTAAAATAAACTCACAGAAGAGACTCAACGAGTTTGCAATGACGAATAATCTGTCCGTTCACACTGAAAACGACAATCTCAGCCAATCAGAACATGTGGGCGGAGCTACTTAGCACAACAATGCAGAAATCTCAACACCTATATATGTATATATTGATTTAAAATAAATAAATAAAAAATAAAATAAAAATAATAACAATTAATAATAATAATAATAATAATAATAATAATAATAATAATAAACTGTATACTTAAAAATTATATTTCAGTATTTTAAAATAAATTTTGTATTTAGATATATTTATTTAATTTTTTATATATTTTTAGTGCTGGGCAACGATTAAGCGCAATGAATCGCATCCAAAATAAATGTTTTTGTTTATATAATATATGTGTGTCTACTGTGTATATTTATTATGTATATATAAAGACACACACATACAGTATATATTTTGAAAATATTTACATGTATATATTTATATTCATATAATTGATATTATATATAAATATATTTAATATATAAACAACATTTTTCTTAAATATATACATGCATGTGTGTGTGTATTTATATATACATAATATACATAATACATATTATATACATAATATTTTTTTAAAACATATAGATTTACATGAGAAAGATATTGCATGTATGAACTGTGATTTATATATTTTTATTATTGTTAGTATTTATTATATATATAATGTAATAAATACATAAATACAAAAAACATCAATAATAATAATAAATTCATAAATAATAAAAGCATAATGAATATATGTGTGTGTGTGTGTGTGTGTGTGTTTGTGTGTAAATAAATACAGATTAAAATAATAATAATAATAATAATAATAATAAATAAATAAAATCCTAAATAATAAAATAATGTAATAAATAAAATGATACAAATAATTCTAATCTGTAATTTATATATTTTAATCTATTAAATCTACATTTTACTATGTTTAATATTTTCATATATATATATATATATATATATATATATATATATATATATATATTAGAATAGTAAGTATAAAATAGAAATTATAGATTAAAAATACAAATATTTTATTAAATTAATATACATAAAAATGATCCAGACCATAATTACAAATTTAACTGCATCTTGTAAATGCTGGAAATAATTTCCAATAATTGTCCACTTGGAAATAACTGGAAATGTCAGATTCAATTGGATATTTAGTATTCACCATAAAATTCCCAAACAAATCATTCACATGTCAGATCTGGGCTATATCTCCCTCACTGTAAACATATGTGAGCCACACGTCTTTGTTCACAATCACGACTCGCTCTGGAAAAGGAAAAAGCAGCTGAAGAATTATACATTTATAGGACTAAAGAACGAATCTTTAACCTTTTAACCATAATTGCACTCATTACTGTCCATTTAAAAGCCATCGAGTGAAAATTGTCCACAAGAGGAAACTGCCTATCAATCCATCAGCATCAGAAATAAAATTAGAAACTGTTCGCAGATAAAAATTAATTTAACGATGAGACGCTGTAAAGCGTTTAATGTTTAATGAGGTTGTAGGCATAATTGGTGTGAATTACATTCATACACGGACACCTTAAAGCGCTTCTTAAAGTGTACGAAGACCAAAATAAAACATCGTAGGTGTTCTTCATTTAAAACACTGTATTTCCAGTCCCACCATTTGATCACTGAACTGTAATTTTCAGCCTCATGTGGAAGAAAAAGCGGCTGTCATTTACTGATACGAGCTTTTAGTCCTTCACACCCCTGCATTAAAAACCTGTAATCAAACCCTGTCATGAAAACATCCATCATCGTCATGTACAGTATGTATATGATGGAGAAAGTTTCAATTCTCTATGATCTCTTACACTTTATATGCAACGAACTGTTCATTAAATAATCACTTATGGAGTTTAAATGATGAAATAATGCCCATCACAGCTCAACACTCCTCCTCTCATATTCATATCTTCTTTATTTCAGTTTTATTTTCAGGTATTTTAGCACATCAAGTTAAACTAAATGAAAATGAGAAATGTTGTAGCAGAAATAAATGAATTATTTTTTTTTTGCAATTAACATTTATTTTATTTATAGATATATGTATTAAAAAAGACAAAAAATGATTAAAAAAAGATACAAAATACAGCAAAATTACAGTTTTAATGTTTATTTTATTTGAAATGTGTGTGTATACACACACACGCACACACTAAAAAGACAAAAACAACAAAATTAATAAAACTAAACAAAAATTGAATGAAAGCCAAAAATCAATTTAAAAACTAAAAAGATATACAAAATCACAAAAACACAGCAAAATTTCAGTTATTTATTTTATTTGAAGTGTTTTATGTGTATATAAATGAAAAAATACAAAACATTAAAATTAATAAAAACTTTACAAAAATTAAAATGAAAATGGAAAATCAATTAAAATAGAAACAAATTCTAGGCTACCAATAGCGGCTCGCATAAAATTCAAGGCATTAATGTTTGCCTACAAAACCACCTTTGGCTCTGCACCCCTTTACCTAAATTCAGTACTTCAGACCTATGTGCCCTCTAGAAGCATATTTATTCTCTAACTGCTAGCTTTTCTTGAAAAACTAACACTAGCTTTCTTTTTTATATTCTATCTACTTGTTTATTAAAAAAATAAATAAATAAAAGACCAAAAAAAAAAAACCAAAAAAAAAAAACCAAAAAAAAACAACTTGCTATGTGTACTGCGTTAGGCTAACCGAGACTTGTCATAGCGCTTGGATGTCGTTGCTCTTTTGTTGATTTTGATTGCTTCTATTGTCCTCATTTGTAAGTTGCTTTGGATAAAAGCGTCTGCTAAATGACTAAATGTAAATGTAATGTAAATGTAAATATTAATAAAAATATAATTATAAATATTACAAACAAATTCTAAATATTAATATACATATTCTAAATAAATACTCAATAATTTTCATAAAATATTTTAAATATAAAAAACTGTAATAACTACACAACACTAAAGATTGTTTCTTCCAAAAAAGACATATTTTTCCCTGTAAAAATAATGTAAGTAAGATAAGAATATAGAGCTATAAAATGAATGTGGAACAGCTGTGATTATTTGATGAGAAATGTTTGAGTTCATATTCAGATCTTTGACTTACAAATTTTGGTATCTTAACAGATCTAAGCAGAATTTGAGACATTATTAATGATTACAGAAATCATTTATTCAGGAGAAACATCAGAGAAACAAAGGTCTTCATTTGCTCTCCATTTATGGGCTAGGAAAAAAATACATTTTAAAGAGATTTCATTATTTTTCTATTGAAAAAAATGTATAATGTTTTTATTTTTTTTCTGTTTTCCTTAACCGTTTGTACTTTATTCAGTCTTTTCATTATGTGCACTATTTTGACCAACTGCTGCTTCATGGCCATGTCTGAACCAGCGCAGTGGGCCAAATACGTCGAGTGAGTATCGCTCTCATCTTCTTCTGCAGCGCTCCTGTCCTTCCTTCTTTTCCTGTCTCTTACAGCTCTCTCTCTCAGTGTACTGACCTCTGACCTCTGAAATGTGCCCTATTTGTTCCGATGTAAAGCTTTGCCAGGTGTTTGTTGGCTTGTCAACCTCAATTAGCAAGTAAGTTAATGATCTGACTGTACTGGAAACATGACTGTGCTGATTTTGCACCTTTGCCATGCGGAATGAACTCATGGTATGGATTTCATAAAGCGACATAAACTAGCACCAGAAAGATTCATTAAAGGGAATGTTTTGAAGGGAATGTAAATGTGATGATAAATAGAGTTAATTCTCTCATCAATTTGGACAATACAACATTTGTTTTTGTTTTTTTTCAAAAGAACATGGGTTAAATCTATCTATCTATCTATCTATCTATCTATCTATCTATCTATCTATCTATCTATCTATCTATCTATCTCTCTCTCTCTCTCTCTCTGTCTCTCTCTGGTTTGATGGATTGCCTGTATTAAGCGTGTCATTCTCTCTGTGTGTGGTTTTGCGGGCTCTCTGTGTATCTCTGTGTATCTCTGTGTCTCTATGTGTCTCTATGTGTTTCTCTGCTTGACTGTTTGCGGCGCTTATGTCCAGCTCTGGGTTTACTCATCGTCCGGTCGTCTGTCAGTTGATCTGCTTGTCTGTCTCTGGGTTTGTCTGTCCATCATCTCCAGCTTCAGTAAGGGCCGCAGCACGCCAGCAGAAGTCAGCCCATGCGTTCCTACATCCCACTGGATAGAGCGGATTTATCCCATGTTTTCCCACGCAGCTCACACAGTTTGCCGTACTGAGATGAATGTGGCCTACAGTGTAAGTGACTGTAGGAGACGAGGCTTGTGCTTGTAGAGAAGCACGCAGACCTTTAATGAAGGCCTCTGTGGACATTCTGCACTGTGAAACAGCGTCTGATTTCTTCATGTCAAGAGGTGTTAGCATGTAGCATGCAATGACAACACCTGTTTTTGAAACGAGTGAAAAGTCGTACCTCTCAGCACCATATCAAGGCAAACCCTGAGATACAGACTTCAAAATTATAGTTACATCACATGCAACGACCCCAGAAAGTGTTTGAACACTTTTGAGCAATTTTTAGTCACACTTGCTGTATAAAAGTATTATTGTAGTATTATTTATATATAGTTATAGTATTTATTAACATTTTGAATGAACTTTTATTTTTAGATTTTCAGTTTTCATTTGAATTTTAGTTTAAGTTTGTCATTTTGTAATGTTTTTTTGTAATTTTCTATTACTTTTTGTAACTTTTTAATGTCTCTTTTTAACTTAATTTCTTTTTACATCAGTTTTATTTTAGTTATATATATACACACTGGTGCATCTCAATAAATTAGAATGTCGTGGAAAAGTTCATTTATTTCAGCAATTAGGGATTTATTGTATATTTATTTCAGCAATTAACTCAAATTGTGAAACTCGTGTATTACATAAATTCAGTGGACACAGACTGAAGTAGTTTAAGTCTTTGGTTCTTTTAATTGTGATGATTTTGGCTCACATTTAACAAAAACCCACCAATTCACTATCTCAACAAATTACAATATGGTGACATGCCAATCAGCTAATCAACTCAAAACACCTGCAAAGGTTTTCTGAACCTTCAAAATGGTTACACAATAGCCTATACAATCATGGGGAAGACTGCTGATCTGACAGTTGTCCAGAAGACAATCATTGACACCCTCCACAAAGAGGATAAGTCACAGAAGGTCATTACTGAATGGTTGGCTGTTCACAGAGTGCTGTATCAAAGCATATTAAGTGAAAAGTTGACTGGAAGGAAGAAATGGGGTAGGAAAAGGTGCACAAGCAACAGGGATGACCACAAGCTTGAGAATACTGTCAAACAAAGCTTATTCAAACACTTGGGAGAGCTTCACAAGGAGTGGACTGAAGCTGGAGTCAGTGATCAAGAGTCACCATGCTCAGACGTCTTCAGGAAAAGGGCTACCAAGCCACTTCTGAAACAGAAACAATGTCAGAAGCATTTTACCTAGGCTAAGGAGAAAAAAAACTGGACTGTTGCTCAGTGGTCCAAAGTCCTCTTTTCAGATAAAAGTAAATTTTGCATTTCATTTGGAAATCAAGGTCCCAGAGTCTGGAGGAAGACTGGAAAGGCACAGAATCCAAGCTGCTTGAAGTCCAGTGTGAAGTTTCCACAGTCAGTGATGAATTGGGCTGCCATTTCATCTGCTGGTGTTGGTCCATTGTGTTTTCTGAAGTCCACAGTCAACGCAGCCATCTACCAGGACATTTTAGAGCACTTCATGCTTCCTTCTGCTGACAAGCTTTATGGAGATGCTGATTTCATTTTCCAGCAGGACTTGGCACCTGCCCACACTGCCAAAAACACCAAAAGTTGGTTAAATGCCCATGGTGTTGGTGTGCTTGACTGGCCAGCAAACTCACCAGACCTGAACCTCATAGAGAATCTACTGGGTATTGTCAAGAGGAAGATGAGAGACACCAGACCCAACAACGCAGATGAGCTGAAGGCCACTGTCAAAGAAACCTGGGCTTCCATACCACCTCAGCAGTGCCACAGACTGATCACCTCCATGCCACGCCGAATTGAGGCAGTAATTAAAGCAAAAGGAGCCCCTACCAAGTATTGAGTACATATACAGTAAATGAACATACTTTCCAGAAGGCCAACAATTCACTAAAAATGTTTTTTTTTTTTTTTATTGGTCTTATGAAGTATTCTAATTTGTTGAGATAGTGAATTGGTGGGTTTTTGTTAAATGTGAGCCAAAATCATCACAATTAAAAGAACCAAAGACTTAAACTACTTCAGTCTGTGTGCATTGAATTTATTTAATACACGAGTTTCACAATTTGAGTTGAATTACTGAAATAAATGAACTTTTCCACGACATTCTAATTCATTGAGATGCACTTGTATATATATATATATATATATATATATATATATATATATATACAGGTGCATCTCAAAAAATTTGTGAAAAAGTTAATTTTTTTATTGTAACGTATTTCAAAAAATGAAACTTTCATATATTCTAGATTCATTACGTCAAGTAAAACATTTCAAAAGTTTTTTGTTTTAATTTTGATGATTAGAGCTTACAGCTCATGAAAGTCAAAAATCCAGTATCTCAAAATATTAGAATATTTACATTTGAGTTTCATTAAATGACCATCTCTACAGTATAAATTCCAGGTGTCTCTTGTTCTTTGAAACCACAATAATGGGGAAGACTGCTGACTTGGCAATGATCCAGAAGACAATCATTGACACCCTCCACAAAGAGGGTAAGTCACAGAAGGTCATTACTGAAAGGGGTGGCTGTTCACAGAGTGCTGTATCAAAGCATATTAAATGCAAAGTTGACTGGAAGGAAGAAATTGTGTAGGAAAAGGTGCACAAGCAACAGGGATCATCGCAAGCTTGAGAAAACTATCAAGCAAAGCCGATTCAAACACTTGTGAGAGCTTCACAAGGAGTGGCCTGAAGCTGGAATCAGTGATCAAGAGTCACCACGCTCAGACGTCTTCAGGAAAAGGGCTACCAAGCCACTTCTGAAACAGAAACAATGTCAGAAGCATCTTCCCTGGGCTAAGGAGAAAAAGAACTGGACTGTTGCTCAGTGCTCCAAAGTCCTCTTTTCAGATTAAAAAGGAAATTTTGCATTTCGTTTGGAAATCAAGTCTGGAGGAAGACTGGAGAGGCACAGAATCCAAGCTGCTTGAAGTCCAGTGTGAAGTTTCCGAAGTCAGTGATGATTTGGGGTGACGTGACGTGTGCTGGTGTTGGACCATTGTGTTTTATCAAGTTCAAAGTCAATGCAGCCGTCTACCAGGAGATTTTGGAGCACTTTATGCTTCCACCTGCTGACAAGCTTTATGGAGATGCTGATTTCCTTTTCCAGCAGGACTTTAGCACCTGCCCACAGTGCCACAACCACTTCCAAGTGGTTTGCTGACCATGATATTACTGTGCTTGATTGGCCAGCCAACATGCCTGACCTGAACCCCATATGGAATCTATGGGATATTTTCAAGAGAAAGATGAGAAACAGTTGATCCAACAATCCAGACGAGCTGAAGGCTCAATAGTGCCTCAGCAGTGCCACGGGCTGATCGCTTCCATGCCACACCTCACTGATGCTGGAGTTTGCGCTAAAGGTGCCCCGACCAAGTATTGAGTGCATAAATGAACATACTTTAAAGAACTTGAACTTCTTTGTTTTGCAAATCCTTTTTTTCATTGATCTTAGGAAATATTCTAATATTTTGAGATACTGGATTTTTGACTTTCATGAGCTGTAAGCTCTAATTATCAAAATTAAAGCAAAAAACTTTTGAAATGTTTTACTTTGCATGTAATGAATGTAGAATATATATTAAAGTTTCATTTTTTGAAATGTTACAAAAAAAAAAAAACTTTTTCACGATATTCTATTTTTTTTGAGATGCACCTGTATATATATATATATATATATATATATATATATATATATATATATGTATATTAAAATAAATTAATTTAATTCTAAAAAATTTCAGTATAAATTAAAAAAGTAACTTTATAATTACTTAAATTAATAATGAAATTATTCAATTTAATCAAATAATGATTTAATTAATAATTTTATTTCAATAATTATAACCATTTTATCTTTTATTTCAGTTAATTGCAGTTAACAAAAATTTGATTTTTACAAGGTTTAGTTAACAATAACAACACACATATATATGTGTGAATGTAAATGCTATTTAAACATCACTTGTTTTTATATTTTTCTGTATAATGCAATGATATTCATATATTTTTAAGTATTGCTAAAGTGTAAATACATTTTAGGGCCACTGTATGTATATAGAAACATTTTGCACCTCATGAACAGGCCCAGATGGGAATCTACAGATCTTTTCTGTATCTTCTGCACTGATTTTTGAGAAAAAATCTGTGGAATTCTGGGATTTATGCATTGAAATTAAGTTGAGAATGCTGCACTTTTACTGGTAGCTGAAAACAACTGCATGGAAATCTGTAGAATTCCATAGATTCTGTGTGGATTCCATGTGGGCCTGTTTGTGAAAATGAAAGCGATGCAATTTAAAAAAAGCACTTTTACAAATGCACATTGATTGCATGAGACTCAGATGTGATGAGAGGTATGATACAAACCAGAACGAGATCTATTCACAGTTACACTGAGCTGAGTCAAACTAGGAAGAGAAAGACGAAAAGAGAAATAAAAACCAGCTTTGCACTCCAGAATGCTGCATCTCTCACGCTCTCGCTCCGATGGGCAAAAAGACGAGCTGGATTTTAATGACCATAAGTTCATCAAGGAGCGACTCGCTGTCATTCATGTCACAGGGGCTGCTGGACTGTGAATGTGCTTCACATTTCTTCTCAACTCCATGTTTGTGTCCGTCTCCGTTCATGATCTCTGTTTGTCATCTGTGGGTTTTTCTGGGGGATATTTTTCTTTGATTCCTTATGATCTGAATCTCTGTCCATCCCTATGTTTTCTCTTGCGCTCAGGTACACTTTCACTGGCATTTACACGTTTGAGTCGTTGATAAAGATCCTGGCACGGGGTTTCTGCATCGGCCCCTTCACCTTCTTGAGGGACCCCTGGAATTGGCTGGACTTCAGTGTGATTGCTATGGCGTAAGTTATCATTTTGTGGATTTCGTCAAATCAGTGACCCCTTTGCCCCATTCATTTGCGATTAGAGCCTAAAAACAAAAACAGAATTCACTAGCAATTTCTGAGTATAAATTGTGTAAATTCTATATATGAGATCCTAAAAACAATAAGAAAAATTATTTAAAAACAAAAATAAAAATATTTTATTTAATTCACTATTTTATCTAAAAATAAACATTACAACAGGATTATACTGTAAAAAAAAAAAAAAAAAAAAAAAATATATATATATATATATATATATATATATTTATATATATATATAGATATATATATAATATTTATAAAATTTTTATTTTTTTTATTTTTTTTTTCAAAGTTGTAAATAAAGCAAAGATTACTGGAGTATGGTTTATAAGAAAATACTATTTTAGTCTTCAAAATTTCATGTTTAATTCAGTGCTTTTCTTGCCTTTTTAAATTATTATTATTATTATTATTATTATTTGTGAGTAAAAATTGTTTCAAAGTTACAGTAAATCCTACATTTATTTATTTATTTATTTTTATTTACTCTGGATGAGACCCTAAAAATAAAAATATTTAAAAACAAAAATGAAATTACTATGAGGGGAAATAGTTTAAATCCTACAGTAAATTCTACAAAAAATCAGTATGTAAATTAACTGTGCATTAGAGCCTAAAAAGACAAAAAGAGAAATAATTTTAATAATGATAATTTTACTTAATTCATTATATTATCTAAAAATAAATACTATCACATCAATACACTGTAAAATAAATAAATAAATAAAAACATTTTTTAAGTAAAATCAAGGTTATGGATTATGGTTTAAATAATATTATATAAAATAATATTTAATAATATTTAATAATAATAATTATATATATATATATATATATATATATATATATATATATATATATATATATATATATATGTATAAATTTAACATTTAATTTAGTGTGTTACTTGCCATTTATTTGTAATTTTTAATGAAAGTTACTAGTGATTTCAGAATGAAAATTGTTTAAAAGTAAATCCCACACCAGAATGTGTAAATTTACTCTGGATGAGACCCTAAAAACAACAAAGAGAAATTATTTAAAAACAAAACGAGAAATTATTTTATTTATTTAATTTAATTTAAAGCACTATTGCAGTCTTTCTTTTTTCTAAATTTCACTTTTAATTCAGTGTGTATCTTGCTGTTTCTTTGTAATTATTTGTGAAATGTATTAGAAAAGAGAAATTCATAAAAACTAAAAGAGAAATCATTTAATTTAACTCACAATGCTATCTAATAGTGCATACCACATTATTAGCTATTTTAAAAAATCATTCAATTATGATATATTTCAATTACCACATATAATTTTACTTTGACCGTGATGATGATTTTGCCATAATCACAGCTCCTCATAATTGGTTTGCTTTAGGACTTGCAGAGATAATGAAACAATAAAGGCGCTGTTGTTATTTTCAATAGGCTGTAATAATCTAATCTCAGCTGCTTGACCCACTGATGCTGGAATGGTCTATATTTGTGATTAATTGTTACGAGCTCTTACCCCGTCCTTGACCCCGATCCCAAAACGCCATGGCAACAAAGGGGAGCGTGGATGCGGACGCGTCTCTGGAGTCGCAGCATCATATGAATGTGCCACTGAGTGCCGTTCACATCCAATAATATCATTCTCACCTCCGTTATTGGCTCGTTCACTTAAAAAGAACATTTAAAGCCTGAAATATCCTGGGGAATAAACTTTTAAAGATGCCTGTGTGTAGATGGAAATGGTAGAAGATTTTTCAAGTAGTGCCATTACTTGTTTTTAGTCCTATAGAAGGTTTTAGAATTGTGTGTGTGTGTGTGTGTGTGTGTGTGTATATATATATATATATATATATATAAATATAAACATATACAATTATAATTAAATATATATTTAATAAATATATAAAATTTAATTTATAAATAATAACTTATACTTTAATAGTAATTTTCATTTAATTAATTAATTAATAATAATAATAATAATAATAATAATAATAATAATAAATTTAATTTTAATTAACTTATACAGTTAGAATTAATCTTTAATTTATTCCTAAAAAACAACAAAACAATAAACCTCCAAGAAAATTAACTTACATTATATTTACATATTTTATGTAAATATAATAACGAATACATTTATTCATTATTCTATTAATTATTTACTATAAATAATATATTCATATATTGTTTATTTGTCCTCTTAAAAAGTTTGGGGTTAGTACGGTGGTTTTTTTAATGAATACTTTTATTCATTAAGGATGCATAAAATTAATAAAAATTGACAGTAAAGACATTTATAATGTTATAAAACATTTCTGTTTCACATAAATGCTGAACTTTTGAAAGAAAATGAAAAGATTTTGAAGAAAATTTTCAAAAGAAAATTCATCAAAGAATCCTGAAGAAATATTCAGAAAAAAAAAATCAGCTTTGCATCACAATAATAAATTACATTTTAATATATATTACAATAGAAAACAGTTATTTTAAATTGTAAAAATTTTATGAATCAAGTGCAGTTTCTTTCAAAAACACAAACAAACAAATCTCCAGTTAGTTTCAGTACATAAGACTGGGGATGAAGTTTTCTGTTCTTACGGTCAAGCAAATTCACCAAACAGCTGAGTCACTTTTGTGCTTACAGTATTTACAATATTTACCAACCACCCACAAACTTGATTAGCACAATTTGTTCAGTGAATCATGAGTCAAATAAATAGCATGATTCATTGTTAGTGATTCCCTCCAGCGAACTTTCACATCACAATGAACTCTTTTGTTAGAAAATATCAGTTAAATAACTTTCTCATGATACTTAAAGTTTACTTAATTCCTATTCATTTTATTCAGCTCATGATGTTGTCACTGTAAATCATAATCACGGTTTCTTCCAGTTAAATCTTAAAGGATTCAACGTCAGCTCAACAAAAAGAAGTTTATGCAGCTTACGACGGCATTTAAAGGGACAGTTCACCCAAAAATGAAAATGATGTAATTTATTCACCTACAAGTTTTTATAAACCAGTATGAGTTTATATCTTCAGTTGAACACAGAAAACAATATTTTGAAGACTGTTAGTAACCAAAACGTTGATGGTAGCCATTGACTTCCATAGTATTTTTCCCCTACTATGGAAGTCAATGGCTACCGTCAGCTGTTTGGTTTCCAACATTCTTCAAAATATCTTCTTTTATGTTTCACACAAGAAAAACACTCAAACAGGTTTGTAAAAACTTTAAGGTGAATAAATAATGACAGAATTTAAATTTTTAGGTGAACTGTCCCTTTAAAAACCTGAATTTCAGTCTAAATCCCAGCGGTTTGAGATGAATCTCAGAGAGCTATGCTGTGATGAAGTGCTTATTTCTTGTTGGCCTTTATGGCTTTATTTTTCGAGCTTTAACAGGCCGCTTGTCCTTGAACCGGATGTCTCCGAGACGTCAGATGGACCCGCTGCCAATAAGTCACAGGTGTATTGGGATGTTGACTTCATTAAAGCCAGACGGATGATGGCGAATGCTGATAAATCATAAACGCTTACCACCGAATACCAGTTTCTATAGAAACAGAACAGCATTGTATGTTACAGTAGAATGCAATCATATCTTTACGCCATCTAAGCCTCGCCACCATATTAGCAGCGACTCAGTTACCTGTCCTGTGATTTAATTCAATCAGGATAATAACCAGAGAGGATGAAATTTGATATGGAAACAAAGGCGCAAAATCCAGATGACTTCAGTTCCGTCTCTCTAAACCAATCTGTGCCAATTTAAAGGGATAGTTCATGCAAAAATATAAGTTCTGTCATCATTTATTCACCTGCATGTTGTTTCAGATCCGTATGATTTACTTTCTTCTGTGGAACACAAAATAAAATGGTCTTAAAAGGTGTAAAATTACTGTCAAGCTTTAAAAAAATGAAATAAAATAAAATACACCATATTAAATATAAATTATGCAGTGCATTATTATGTATGTTATACCAGAATTTCCTGGTAAGTTGATGAAAAGCTAATAATTATTGTATTTTCTGATTTAAAAAAAAAAAAAAACAGGTAAGTTGCATTGGTGTATAAATTATATTTTATTTTTATTTTATTTTTATTTTTTATTTTAACTTTACATTCAAGTAAGTAGTTAAACTTTAAATAATTGCTATGTTTTTCAGAAAATAAGTGACAATCAGTCAAAATTTCATTGATGAGAGAAAAAAACACAAATGAGTCGAATCGATGTATAAGACACAGTTTATTACTACTCTCAGAAATAAAGTATTGATAAATAAAACAAAACGTTTGCAATATAATACAGACTATATACATGTATTTTAGTTTTTATCACTACACAAAAAATCCTTTAAGTTTTTAATTGTATTCAGAGCAAAAAAGGGATAAAAAATATACTGTAAATTTAAAACAAACATAAATTATAGTTCCATTAATTATAAACAACTTTTATTATAAACGCCTGAACTAATTTAAAGCAAAACTTTGGGAAAAAAATCACTTTTATTGCTTATAAATCGCTTTTGAATATAAACATAGCATGTTTCTGATGATAAAAATCAATACCTAAAAACAACAAAATATATAAAATTTTAATTAAAATAATTCTAAAATGTAAAAGCATTCAAAATAAAACATTTACTACAAAAGATGAAAGGTTTTTTTTTTTTTTAAATTTTTATTATTATTTTAATATTTTATACCTACATGTCATGAAATATTATCCTAAAATCTCTGAATGGCTTAAAATATTAATACCTAAAATACTTAAAAATTAATATAAAGGTGTTTAGTTGACAAAAAAAATTGGAATCCCTGTATTATATGTTAGCTTTGTGTGAATTTATGTTGCTATTTTGCGGAGTATTTTTATGCTTCTGTTCCCCATTCACTTTCTTTGTATGGAAAATAGCCTTGAGACGTTTTATGTTTCACGGAAGACCTAAAGCCATTACTTTTTATAATTTTTTTATAAGTACTTTTGGGTGAACTATTCCTTTAAGGGATCAAAAAGTAGATCATTTGAGTTGTTTGGCGTTTTGATTTTCTCCCTATTTTGTCTTTCAGTTGTTTGTCATTTGATCCACATAACTGTAATCTGATTCTGCAGGTTTCTAACAGAATTTATTAAAGTAGGCAATCTGCAAGCTCTCCGCACGTTCAGGGTCCTCCGCGCTTTGAAAACTATTTCCGTAATCCCAGGTAAGCGCAAGGGAACAGCTCACAGTGTCGCTCAATGTCCAGTCCAGCAGCTCAGGATTTGACCCGCATCCGGTTCTTCCCGCGCTGTGTTCTCCAGTTCATCTCTTTCCCGACATCTGCTTCATTCTCCGCTGTGTTGTTTGCCTGTTGTTGGTGTTGTTGTCATTGTCTGTGCTCCAATTCTGGCTTATTGCAGATATGTTACTGAGTTTGTGGACCTGGGCAATGTCTCAGCGTTACGGACATTCAGGGTTCTGCGAGCACTGAAAACTATCTCAGTCATCCCAGGTGAGAGGCCTGCGGTGCTAATGGATGACCCAAACGCATTTCCGCCACTTCCAGAACACTCTTGGAAACGTGGAAATGCAGAATGTTGGAAATGAGACTTTTGAGTTGGCCAACAAATCAAGTCAAAGAGCCTTCGCTGCTGATAAAAAAAAACAGCATTTTACCCAGCTAACAATAATAGCGTCTAAGAACGTTGTGCTAACGTTCCCATTATGTTTTGAAAATGTTATTTCTGAGCATTCTAAACATCCATTTTTAAAAACGTAAAGAAACATTTAGGAAACATTCCATTTGCAAACATTAAAGGAATGTTATTTATGAATGTTCTCTGAACATTCTAAAAGTTGTTACATTTAAAAAAAAACCGTCTAACTGAAACGTTTCAGGAATGTTCCATGAACGATGTATAAATAATGTTTTTGTTCTAACGTTTTGAGAACATAATTGAAGACCAGATAACTTTACTGGTAGAACGTTTGTTCATAACTTTGAGAAAACCTTGCCAGAATGTTCTGAGAACGTTCTCTGTTAGCTGGGTAGACACTTTATCTGGCTAAAACCTCTCTAAAACCATCAAACCAGACCAGCGTGACTTGTGGAAACCATCCTCTTATTTTTTCATTCAGCAGGGTTGAATGATATTTAAGCAACTGCCATAGAGTGCAACAGTCTGGTTCCCAAAGTAAATCTCCATTCATTTTCTCCATAGTGAAATTGATTTTTAACGAGAACTCACAAACCGTTAAAGACAGACCGACTGTGATCAACAGTGTTGTTAATAGATGGTATATGCTGTAGCTGAAGCCATCCGTTCACATTATTTCAACTTATTTTTAAAATAATAGTGTTTAACAGCTGAATTTGTGGTGAAAACTACATTACCCATGATGCTCTACAGAAAATTCCTCCAATCAGAGAGTTGCACCAAAGAACTCCGCCCACTCCCTTTCTCTCTCTCTCTCTCTCTCTA
The DNA here is from genome assembly GCA_039654775.1 of Spinibarbus caldwelli. Taxonomy (NCBI): domain Eukaryota; kingdom Metazoa; phylum Chordata; class Actinopteri; order Cypriniformes; family Cyprinidae; genus Spinibarbus; species Spinibarbus caldwelli. The sequence continues at coordinate 1,502,281 of CM077263.1, read as the reverse complement.
TAATTAGAATATTATTTATTGTTTTAATAAATGTAATGATCATCCTTAAATGAATAGTTTTATATTTTTCTAACCATTTTTATTTTGATTATGTCATTCACAATGCTTCATGGGATTGTAGTCCTTTCATTAAAGCTAAAGTTCACAGTCTTTTTGTTTATGTCTAATTTTCAAACACTTTTTTGCTTCAAATAAAAGTTTGTAATGTTGTAATTGACCTCATAGCTGCTTGGTTTGATTCACAGCTCAAAACTCTTTAACAAAGTCTTTTTTTCAAATCCCAATGGGAAAAATGAATGGAAAAAACACTGCTGCTGAAAATCTAGACGGCCGCTTTTGCACTCGATTACAGCTGTTAACATTAGACGCTGAAGCGGCTTACTAAGGACCTCCAGGTGCAACATGTTGTATTGTAGGTCAATCACAGACAAGTGAAATGACATCAGGGTGAACGGTTCACGTTTCCTTCAGCTGTCAGCTCCGGCTTCAGTTAACTCACTGCAAAAGTCTCATTGACGTGTTGAAGGCATGGGTAGCTGTAGAGGAACTCCAGTTTGCATGCTGAGCCAACAAGCAGACGCTTCTTAAGGAATGAGAAAAATATATTTATATTTATACATAGAAAAACACACACACATATATGCTTGTATATATTATATTTACATGTGTATTGCTGAAGAAAAGTGCATGTTCTCGTTCCACGGAAGCGTTTGTTGTGAACTGTCACATTTTGTGTGCTTCCCGCACCCACAAATGTTTGTAAAGACAGACCTGATGTTGTGTGCTGTGTTTGTGGTTTGATGTGGTTTAATGTGGTCTGACGGATGCTTTAATGTCAAAGATGTGACCCAGGGTTTGGCAACATTCACAATTTGAGAATCCTTTTAAATTCATGAATTCATTTGTTTGAATTGGCAATGTAGAAATAATGAATTGTAATGGAAAACAAAAAACAGTCACAAAGCAAAGAAATTAGTCAAAAAGAGTTTTGTGACAAAATATTAAAATTACATTATTGTTTATATATATATATAATTTTTGTTTAGTATATTATATATTTATATTATTTTTATATTAAATATTTTTTATTTATTTGTTTTTAATAATCTAGTTTTTAATATCTCATGTTACTTTTTTGTGTATTAAATTTTTTATTTATTTTTATGGTATGAAATTAATAAAATCTTATTATAAAATATGTATCATATTGAAAAAGTAGGGGTGACATTGAAAATGTATAAAAATATGTAGTTACTGAAGATAATAAAATATACTAAAATACATTTTTAGCTCACTATGATTCTTTTTTTTATTTTAATGACTACAAATTATACTTTTTTCATGTCACCCACATTTTTTTCAACTTACTGTTAAAAATGATCATTTAAATTCATATTATAAATTAAATAAAGTAAAATAAATGTAAATTTGTATATATATATATATATATATATATATATATATATATATATATATATATATATATAAAAGTTTATATATATATATATATATATATATATATATATAATTAATTTTCACATTTATTATTTATTTATTTATGCACAATGCAACCAAATATATCTAAATTGTAGGAATATTTATTTATTTATTTATTTGAATATATTCCAGATTCTCAATTCAAATTGAAAAAATTTAATTTGAATTTAACAGGCATTCTCAGTTCAATTCTGAATGGTGCAAAACCCTGATGTGATCTGAAAAAAATTATTTAAAAATTAAATATTTTGATTTTTTTTAACTACCCAAAAATTAGACTGAGTAAAAATGTCTATTAAAAAAAAAAAAAAAATGTAATCTCAATTTCAGCTCAGCATTATTATCTTCTTGTGCCGCTCCTGATCTCAGGCCTGAAGACCATCGTCGGTGCTCTGATCCAGTCGGTGAAGAAGCTGGCGGACGTGATGATCCTCACAGTCTTCTGTCTCAGCGTCTTCGCCCTCATCGGCCTGCAGCTCTTCATGGGGAACCTGCGGCAGAAATGCGTCCGCAGCACCGCGCACTGTCTCAACACCACCTTACCTTCATACAACAACAGCACTTTCTTCTGCAATAACAGAACCTGGTCCTCGCTGGAGGATTTCATCACTAATGAAGGTCAGTGAAGCTCATACGTCTGAATGCTTGGTGGAAAACCGCACACATCTAAACAATAGCTAGTTTCTATTTCATACATTAGAGGAGAAAGTTGATTTTCTGAAGATGATGTGGGTGGCTTGTGGCCGTTCAGAAATCACTTTTGATTCGCGGGTGATGTGGGAGGCTTCGCTGTGCGCTTCTTAAGGTCTTCTGAGTGGGTTTTAGCAGGTTTTAGGTGGTTTCTTACTGGTTTAAGTCATAAGAGTTCATCTTCAAGTCTTTCTGATATTCTGGAGTCGAGATGAGAGGAAACTGAAAGTGGAGGAGAAATGAAAACAGACACAAGTTGTTATACAGTAACAGGAGCTCAGATCATTAAATGAGAAATGTTTCAGTTCATAATGAGATACTGTACATACTATTAATACATACTATAAGAGTATGTATTAATATTTTGAAGTAGCTTTCATTTTATATATTTCCAGTTTTCATTTAAATTTTTGTTTAGTTAATTTTTAGCATAAGTTTTAGTAATATAGTATTTTTTTTTTGTAATTTTATTTTATTTTTTAATTTTAAATAGTTTTAATTTATATTTATTTGTTAAGTTTTTGTCATTTTAATACTTCGTGTATTTATTTAATTTTAATACGTCAAATGTACTTAAATATAGGCATATTTATTTCACATATATATTTATTTAAAAACAACATCTCTAATTTTTATTTAAGTTTTTTTTTAATTTTCATTTTAATTTTAGTTTAATTTTTAGTAATGCTGTTATGTATATATATATATATATATATATATATATATATATATATATATATTAGCTTTAATGTATATTTAGGTCAGTTTTATTTTTAGTGATTTTAATGCTTAAACTTAAACATATTTATTTCAGTTAGTTGTCTTTTCATTTACACTTTTTTTACATTTCATTTTAAGCAATTTACTTTTGTGCTTCTATAATTTTGTATTAGTATTTATTTTTAGTAAGTTTAGTATTTTAACTTAAGTTTTATTTAGTTAGTTGTGAAGGCATAATTTCTAATTCTGTTTTTTAATTGAAGTTTTTCATTTAATATTCATGTCATTTAATTTCAGCTTTTTAAAGAACATTACCATTTACCATTCAAACATATCTTTTTAGTTTTATTTTTTTATTTTTTAATAACAAAAACTTTTTTTTTTTTTGTTTTAGTTTACAGTAAACTAAAAATGGCTAAATGCTAGTTAATCAGTCTAGTTATTAAGACAAAATCTTAACATGACAGCTATGTTTATGCAGCTGGTTATATAATTATATTTTTTTCCTACTTCTTAGAATTGAGCTTTGATTGAATAAACACTTGAAAATCAAATATTTTAATCATAGTTAAACTCAACAGTTGCAGGCGCTTTCACACATGCAGAATATAATATGAAGCATCTTGATGATAATTCAGCAGCTGAACGACAATAGCGTCAGAAGAGCGACGTCTAAGATGAGATTTGGTCTTTTTTTGGTTGGTCTCATTTCATTAGAATAGCAATTAGGACAGCGCTGGCACTCGATAAGTTGACCCGCAGAACGCAGATGTAGGACACAGACAGAAATAGACAAGACGCTTTCTCCTCAAGTGCTTTGTCATGGTTTGCGTGCTCCAAAACATAGAGAACCATTGAATTTGAACAGTTTACTATCATAACAACCAGTGTTAATGAAGATCTGATGGACACTGGTGACCTATCAGCGGTAGAATCGATATATATATTCAGGCCCGTAACCTTTCAGGAGAAACAGTTAAGGTTCTGCTGAGATGCTGAATGCCGGATCGGGCTGTGTGCCAAACGGCGTTTTCCCCCTCAGGCCTCTGTCGCCCAGCGGCCCTCGAGCCCAGAGAGCAGATAAAACCTCCGAGCCGCGTAATCTCTCAGCCACTCTCTTCAGCCGGAGGAAACACAGACGCGTTTGCTCTCCTCTGACCAAACCACAGCCTATAGCTTATGCAGAGCAGCTTCAGTTTCTGAAAATCCAGGTGTATTGATTGCACCGTCGAGAAGCTGCTGTCAAACTCAAGATACAACTTCAGCTAGTCCAGTTACACTTTTAAATGTCAAACCCAAGCCATTTATGGTGCTTTTAGAAATGTAACTGTACGGTTATATAATTTATAATGTAAGATCTCAGGTAACAAATTTTGGTTCTAAATATTATTTTGAAATGTTTCTAAAATGTTGAAATGTCTAGTTCCCCTTTCAGTCGGTCACTCCGAGTCACGTCGGATGACCGACGAAATTGGGATCTCGCCAGAGAGACCAATCCACTTCGAGTGTAACTAAACGAGCCAATGGACATTGGCATGCGATTATTGCATCCAGCTGCCGCTGATCACAGCGTGAGCATAAGAGGCAGCTGATGCACCGCATCAATTATCCTTTCGCTTCGGAGCCGAGCGGTAGTGGTTAAAGCTACTGCTCTCCCTTCCAAGAGAGTGTTCTGCGAGCGAGTGCGGGCGTTACGGCGCGGCAGCGGTGGTCACGGTGTCCGGGAGAGAAAGATCGTCTTCCTGCTGACAGCCACACTAGGAGTGTGCGGTGGCCAGCTCCCCTGCGTGCTTCAGCACTAAAAGAGCATTTCTCTGAAAGAGCAATTTCTCTAAAAGAGCAACACGGGTGATCGCGTCTTTTTAAAGATGTCTTTTCACCCGTGCGTTTCTGGGTGTGGTCGTTTCCTGGCGCCTCAGGACGGTCACGATCGCTTCCTCACGTGTCTGGGCATTCAGCACGCTGAGGTGGCTTTCGTGGATGGTTCATGTTCTTCTTGCGGGGACATGACCATCTCGGAGTGCGACTCTGCTATGTCAAACATGGCAGAGTCCCTCTGCCTGCCGTGATCCGGCGTGCACACTGGATCCGGTGGAGTTAGAGGTGATTTGAGGATTACGGTGAGGGCTTCCCCAAGTGGAGCTCCTCACCCCTCAAGCACTCCGCAGCCGGTGGAGCTGCCGAAGGAGCGCGCTGGCCACGCGTTTCCTTCGGTGCCCCCTCTGACGACCAGATGTCGATCACCGCATCGGAGGGCGGGCCCTCTCTCTCCGGGGATGACGACCCGGCTGCGTTGCCCCCTTCGGGTGTGGTAGCGTTGTCCGTGCCAGACCCAGAGATGACGGCTATGCTTTCCCGGGCCGCCGAGAATGTCGGGCTCGTGTGGAATCCTAAAAAGCCACCGTGTCCCGATCCTTCGAGGCTGGGCGAGTGGTTCCTCGGTGGGGGTGGCGCTGGTTCTCAGCGCCCCCCTCCGGTGCCATTCTTTCCGGAAGTGCATGAGGAGCTGACAAGATTGTGGAGGGCACCTTTCACTGCCCGAAACACATCTTGTAGTTCTTCCGCTCTCACCACCCTCGATGGTGGAGCCGCTTTGGGGTATGCGGGCATCCCCTCGGTGGAACGGTCTGTGGCCATGCAACTGTGTCCAACAGCCGCTTCCACCCTGCGGGGTGATCCGTGTCTCCCCTCACGGGCCTCTAAGTATTCGTCAGGTCTAACTGGCAGTGCTTGTAGAGCCTGTGGGGAGGCGGCTTCCGCCCTCCACGCTATGGCGTTGCTGCAGGTCCACCAGGCCAAAGCACTGAAAGACCTGCACGAGGGTGGTCACGACCTGGCGGTTCTACATGAGCTGCGTGCTGCGACGGACCTCGCGCTACGAGTGACGAAGGTGACCGCACAGTCTCTGGGTTGTGCGATGTCCAGGAGCGCCATCTCTGGCTGTGTCTCGCTGACATGACGGGGCAGGAGAAGGTACTCCCGTGTCACAGACCGGCCCTTTCGGCGACGCTGTCGAGAGCTTTGCCCAGCAGTTCTCGGCAGCCCAGAAGCAGACTGAGGCAAACACATCATGCGCCGGAGGAAACCTGCTGCTTCCACCCCGGCTGCAGCCACTCAGCCTGCTCGTCGCCGTGGGCGCCCCCTGCGGCCGTCCCCGCTCCCGCGCAGCCGCAGCAGCCTTCACCAGGCAGCGTCGTGGAGCCGGTCGCAGGCAGGACGCCCAGCCCGTCCAGGCCCCCGCCAAACCTGGCGGCAAGCGCAAGTGCAAGAGGCCCTGAGACGGGCGACCCAGAGATGGAGGAGACTGCTCATCGGGAGATGGTGACTGCACCACTCCCTCCCCCGGAGGAGGGCCGGGTGGAGTATCTTTTGTTCATTTTGTTCCGCCGCTGGCCCAGCAGCCAGCGGTACCCAAAACATCAGTAAAGAGCGGTCTCCTCAATCTCCGGGTCTCAAGAGGAGGAGAGTGGTGATCCGTGCATCACAGGATCACTTCCCTCCTCCTCTCTCGCCAGCAGGCAGCGGGTGGTTGCCCAAGAGCACCCCTTCTGCCCATTCGTGGAACCAGGTAAGGGCAGTAGCACTCCAGTCCCCGCTTCAAGTCGTCAAACGCCGGGCTGTCACAAGCCTCAAGCCGGGTTCCTGTGTCTCCTCCCATGCGAGGAGAAATCAGGTGAGTGCTACACTACACACCCAGACCCCGCCCCCTGCCGTCACAGGCCAGGCCGTCACAGGCCCTGGGGCCGGTCCCTGTGTTCCACCTCGCTGCCCCACCGCGGGCATGTCGGTGGGCCCGTTGGCCCCGCTGGTGCGGTCTCTCGGAGCCTGGTTAGCGCTCCCCAGCCCGTCCCGGTGGCTCCTGCGGACCATCAGACTCGGCTATGCGATTCAGTTCGCCCGGCGTCCCCCCCAAGTTCAGGGGCATCCGGTACACTTCAGTCAAAGCCGTCGATGCCCCTGTCTTGCTCGCGGAGATTGCAGTCCTACTGGCGAAGGATGCAATAGAGCCGGTCCCTCCAGCCGATATGAGGTCGGGGTTTTACAGCCCTTACTTCATTGTGCCCAAGAAAAGCGGTGGGTTACGACCGATCTTGGATCTGCGAGTTTTGAACCGTGCACTTCACAAGATGCCGTTCAAGATGTTGACGCAGAAACGCATTCTTGGATGCGTCCGTCCCCTAGATTGGTTTGCAGCAATCGACCTGAAGGACGCGTACTTTCATGTTTCGATTCTCCCGCGAGACAGGCCATTCCTGCGATTCGCGTTCGATGGTCGGGCATATCAGTACAAGGTCCTGCCCTTCCGGCTGTCCCTTTTCGCCTCGTGTCTTCACCAAAGTCGCAGAGGCGGCCCCTTGTTCCCCTGAGACAACGGGGTGTGCGCATTCTCAACTACCTCTACGACTGGCTCATACTTGCACAGTCTCGAGAGCTGTTGTGCGCACACAGGGACCTGGTGCTCAGGCACCTCAGCCAGTTGGGCCTTCGGGTCAATTGGGAAAAGAGCAAACTCGTGCCAACGCAGAGGATCTCTTTTCTCGGCATGGAGTTGGATTCGGTCAACCAGACAGCACGCCTCACCCAGGAACGTGCTCAGTCGGTGCTGAACTGCCTCAAGACTTTATCAGGCAGGACAGCGGTCCCACTGAAACTCTTTCAGAGGCTCCTGGGGCATATGGCTGCAGCTGCGGCCATAGTTCCGCTCGGTCTGCTCCATATGAGACCGCTTCAGCACTGGCTCCATGATCGAATCCCGAGGTGGGCGTGGAAACGCGGTACTCACCGGGTTCAGATTACACCGGCCTGCCGCAAGACCTTCAGCCCGTGGTCAGATCCTTCGTTCCTTCGGGCAGGAGTGCCCCTGGAGCAGGTATCCAGGCATGCTGTGGTATTCACGGATGCCTCGGCCACCGGCTGGGGTGCCACGTACAACGGGCACGCAGTATCAGGGGTTGGACGGGCCCCCTTCTGCGTTGGCATATCAATTGCCTCGAGTTGCTGGCAGTACGCCTTGCCCTGTGCCGCCTCAGAGGGCGCCTTTGGGGCAGGGACGTTCTGGTCCGTACGGACAACACTGCGACCGTTGCCTATATCAACCGGCAAGGCGGTTTGCGCTCCCGTCGCATGTCGCAACTCGCCCGCCACCTCCTCCTCTGGAGTCAGAAGCATCTGAGGTCCCTTCGTGCCATCCACATCCCAGGAGTGTTCAATCAGGCGGCCGACGAGCTGTCTCGAGCGGCACTTCCTGGGGAGTGGAGACTCCATCCCCAGGTGGTCCAGCTGATTTGGAGTCGGTTCGGAGTTGCTCAGGTAGACCTGTTTGCATCTCCAGAAACCACCCACTGCCAGTGGTTCTACTCCCTGTCCGAGGCAACGCTCGGCACGGATGCACTGGCACACAGCTGGCCCCAGGGCTTGCGCAAGTATGCGTTTCCCCCAGTGAGCCTGCTAGCACAGACATTGTGCAAGATCAGGGAGGACGAGGAGCAGGTCCTGTTAGTGGCTCCATATTGGCCCAACAGGACCTGGTTCCCGGAACTCATGCTCCTCGCGACAGCCCCTCCCTGGCCGATTCCTCTGAGGAAGGATCTGCTTTCTCAGAGACGGGGCACCCTCTGGCACCCGCGTCCAGACTTGTGGAAACTTCATGTGTGGTCCCTGGACGGGACGCGGAGGTTCTAGGTGACCTGCCCCAGGAGGTAGCGCTCACTATCGCTTCAGCACGAGCACCGTCCACAAGACGGGCCTATGCGCTGAAGTGGAACCTGTTCGTCGAATGGTGTTCCTCTTACCAGGAGGACCCCCGGAGATGTTCGATCAGAGCCGTGCTTTCCTTTTTGCAACAAGGGTTGGAGCGTAGGCTGTCCCCCTCCACCCTTAAGGTATATGTTGCTGCTATTTCTGCCCACCACGACCCCATAGAGGGGAGGTCGGTGGGGAAGCACGATCTGGTCGTCAGGTTTCTTAGGGGGGCCAGGAGGTTAAATCCTCCGAGGCCTCCCTCCCTTCCCTCTTGGGATTTGGCTTTGGTGCTAAGAGCCCTACAAACTGCCCCCTTTGAGCCATTGCAGTCAGTCGAGTTGAAGTTTCTTTCTATGAAAACCCTACTCCTGACTGCATTGGCCTCAATCAAGAGGGTGGGGGACCTGCAGGCATTTTCGGTCGACGAATCGTGCCTTGAGTTTGGGCCGGCTGACTCCAGTGCAACACTGAGGCCCCGGCCCGGCTATGTGCCCAAGGTTCCTACCACGCCCTTCAGGGACCAGGTAGTGAGCCTGCAAGCGCTGCCCCTGGAGGAGGCAGACCCAGCCCTAGCTTTGCTCTGTCCTGTACGCGCACTGCGTCAGTACGTGGATAGAACTCAGAGCTTCAGGACCTCAGAACAGCTCTTTGTCTGTTACGGAGGACAGCAGAAGGGGAAGGCTGTCTCCAAGCAGAGGATGGCCCACTGGATAGTGGATGCCATCACCTTGGCCTACGAAGCACAAGGTGTGCCCTGCCCGCTCAGGTTGCGTGCTCACTCCACTAGGGGTGTCGCATCGTCCTGGGCGCTGGCTCGTGGTGCCTCGCTAGCAGACATCTGTAGAGCTGCGGGTTGGGCGACTCCCAACACGTTCGCTAGGTTTTATAGCCTACGTGTCGAACCGGTTTCCTCCTGTGTTCTCACCTCAAACGGGTAGTGGCACTGAGAGGGCCGGCTCAGAGTCGGCTTGCGGCGTCCTTACGCCTAATTCTCCAGAGAGTTCCTTAACCAGGCAAACCCTGTTGAGTCCTCCAGCACTCCGGCGTCCGGACACGGCGGAGCGTCCGGCGCCAGGCCTTCAGCCAATGAATTCTTGAAAACTGGTGCGAGGCTAGTGCCCATATGAGAGACCCTGTCGGGATCCCATATGTGTATTCCACGGTATTCTTATTAGAGCCGTGTTTCCCCTGGCGGACCACGTTCTGCCATCTCTAAAGATGCAGCCTGAGCCATCTCAGAGACTTCCATGTGCAAAAGGGCCCTCTGGGTTACTTCACATGTTTGAATGTCACTTAAACCCCCTTTGGGAGGAGGTGACTCCGCAGTGTGCCTCTTCCAAGTGGAAGGGCACGCTTCCCAGTGTTATCCTAGTCCTACTGTTTGGGTTGCTCAAGGAACACCAGTAGTTGACCTTCTCTGTGTAGAGCCCGGTCCTATCGTCTGCCTTATAGGAAGGGTCAGGAGCCCTACACAGGGCACTGGAAGGGGCAGCTCCTGTGGCGCTTTGGTAGGGATCCCAATTTCGTCGGTCATCCGACGTGACTCGGAGTGACCGACTGAAAGGGGAACGTCTCGGTTACGTATGTAACCCTCGTTCCCTGAAGGAGGGAACGGAGACGTCACGTCCCGTCGCCACAGTCGCTGTACCACCGCTGAGCTGCCGGGTCGCCGGCTCGGCTCCTCAGCGAAAACATAATTGATGCGGTGCATCAGCTGCCTCTTATGCTCACGCTGTGATCAGCGGCAGCTGGATGCAATAATCGCATGCCAATGTCCATTGGCTCGTTTAGTTACACTCGAAGTGGATTGGTCTCTCTGGCGAGATCCCAATTTCGTCGGTCATCCGACGTGACGTCTCCGTTCCCTCCTTCAGGGAACGAGGGTTACATACGTAACCGAGACGTTTCCTAGTCTAGTCGTAATTATAACGTTATTTAAAGCTGACTAAAATGTTTTATTTTACCCAAAATATAACATTATTTGAGTGTTTATTTGTAATATTCTAAGAATGTTAAAATGTCCAGTTTTCTTGATGTGATTAGAATGTTATTTAAATGTTACATAAATGTTTCTTTTAACATTCTACTAACTTTATTTTTCAGGAATTGTAACATTATTTGAATGTTTTTTTTGTTTTGTTTTTTTTTTTAAATATTCTAAGAATGTTACAATGTCAGGTTTTCTTGTTATTATTAGAATGTTATTCAAAGGAGATTAAAATGTTTCTTACACATTCTACTACTTTTTATTTTTGGCTAAAATATAATGTTATTTAAACTTTTATTTTTTAATATTCTAAGAATGTTCAAATGTCCAGTTTTCTTGTCATGATTAGAATGTTATTTAAACATTACAAAAACATTTCTTAGAACGTTCAAGTACAAATTACATCATATTTACGTTCCAAGAATGTTGATCTCAGAACAATTTTTTCAACATTATGAGAATGTATATCAAATATTAAGAAGGTTATAAGAGCATTCCATAAACATTACTTAAAGAATGTTTTGTCCTAACAGTATTATAACTTTTAAAATCTGTAAAAGTTGTGAGAAGGTTACCTCTCAGCTGAGATTCTGAATCAGAGCTGGATTTTTCTGAAACATAAGCAATGGTTTTCAGATCTCCATTGCAGTGGCAGCATTAAACATGAAATTTACATTACATTTGAATGGTAAATGTCATGTAAATATCTATCTCTGAATGCTGACACGTTAATTAAGATTCTGTTTAAATACTATACTATTTAAAAACTAAAAAACACCCTAATTGATCTGAGATGAAAACACAGTAAAGAACAGCATTAATTTATTTCATATTTTGCAATAAAGGACTGAAAAAGCTACAGCATTTTAATCGTTTTAAGATCAGTTTTATGTCATTTTAACCCTTTGAGGCATGGTGACATGTAACTCAGAATTAATCATTTAGAATTATTAGATATTATTAGAAATGGAATTATGATGCTCTTTTTTTTTTTTTTTTTTTTTTTTTTTTTTTACAAACAAACAAACCTTAAGGTTGTTAAGAATTTAATTGAAACTAAAATTACTAAAACTAAAACTGAAATAATTAAAGCTAAATCGAAATATTAAAAAACATATAAAATGTAAAAAGAACAAAATCACAAAAAATAAAATTAAAATACCAAAACAAAAAATATGTAATAAATTAAAAAACGTATGCATCACAGGGTTAATGTAAAATGTAGTTAAAATTGATGCCACTTTTATTTAATAATTGAAAAACGCTAATTGATCACAACACATGAACACATGAAAATGATGAAAATAATCCCAAATTCATTCTGTATTTTTTCAGAGATGTAATTAATCAGAAATCAAGAGCATTTGCCTGATTTTTGAATGTCAGACTCTATTATTTGTTTTCATTCTTCCAGATAATTTCTTCAAAGTGGAAGGAGCCAAGGACGCCTTAATATGTGGGAACGCAAGTGATGCTGGGTGAGTTTAATGCACTTTATGACTGGATTATGAGGTGTATACTGAATTTGATCTTTTATTATGACTGTCTTAGTGCATTAAGCATTTTTCACGTTGAGCGTTTTTGAATGTCCCACTGTTTTTAGTGATTGAAAAGCTGCGGCAGGTGTTGTACATGGATCTCAAGAGCCAAAAACTTGCATTTCTTTCACATATCTTTCATAGTTTTATTCTGAGAGGTGATCTAGATATTTGTGGTTTGAAATGTAGAAATTTGTGACTGAAAATTCTGAATATGATGTGTGGTCGTTATTTTATATTTGACCCTCAAACGTGACTCATCCAATCAGAATTGAGGGGCGGAGCTATGCATGTTATAAAAGGTAAAACTAAAGCTAGATTTGGATCAGGCTGTTGATGTGCAGCATCTGTTGTAATGGCTGTGACGGATGTGTCTGACTCAGCAGAACATGTATGAGTCAGTGGCCTTAACTAACTCACAGCAACCAGACAGACGCCAATCAAGCCCTCCAAATCCAGAGCAACGTGTCTGTGAACTGCTGTCAACTCCACATATCTCAGGCTTTTGTTATATTTAGACAAATAAAAAACAATCTGTTTATTTATCAGTTTATTTTATTAGCAGTACGATAATGGATAATGCTGTCTGCAACCTGTTTTAATCTAATGGATTTCTGTAAACAAGACTGTCAATAAAAAATAATAAAATAAAATAAAATAAACATTTTATCTACCAGGAACTAATTGGATAGATAGATAGATAGATAGATAGATAGATAGATAGATAGATAGATAGATAGATAGATAGATAGAAAGACAGATAGATAGATAGATAGATAGATAGATAGATAGATAGATAGATAGATAGATAGATAGATTAAACTAATTAAATTAAAAAATAAAATATAGAAAACTTATTTTATTTCAGTTAGTATCCAAGGCAACAATTCTCATAAATAATATTTTCTAAAATAACTAAAACTGAAATAAAATGAATAAAAAAATATAGACATTAAAATAAAATACAAAAACTAAGACAAAAAATTGTAAAAACTTTAACAACTTTAAAAATTAATTAAACATATTAAAAAGTATAATAATATTTCAGTGACACAAATAACTTGGTCGTCAGTTGAAATGTAAAGTTGATTTAAACTTTGTTTCTGAAATGACAATAATAAAAGCATCACAAATAATAACTTGCATTTCTAATAACTTCATATTATGAATACAAAAGTGTTTTTCTTCAGAATAATGTGCACTTATGATCGTGTACTGTACAAACAGAATCAAAAATACATAATTTGATTTTAATTGAATAATCAAAAATGATGTAGGGTTTACTTTGAAACAATTTTCAATGCTAGTAAATTTTCACCAATAATTACAGAAAAATTAATTGAATTAAATGTGAAAAAATTAAATTTTATTTTAAAACATACTCCAATAATCTTTTGTTTTACTAAAAATAATTTTTACAGAATAGTTGAAGTTTATAAATGAGAATCTATACACAGTACTGAATAAATATAAATATTCAGTCTAATAGCCTCGTCTGAGGTGTGAAATTAAATTGTGCAGCTGAGAGAAACGTCAGCGCATAACTGAAGGAGTGTATGTGAGTGTATATGAGCGTATGGCATTACGACATTAAAGCGTCTGCTCAGGAGGGATTTGTACAGTATGTGCTGATGGTCATTTCTCTGCTTACATAAACTCTCCCCGTGGGCATCACAGGAACTCACTTCAATGAGTCATGACATCTTCAGTCTCTTACAAGAAAACGAGCTGCTGCTGAGGTGAAGTTTAGTCCATAAATGATCAACATTATTGCTGTTAAACGTGTCGCACACAATCTGCTGCATGCCTTCTGTTTCTGATTGATAGTTTTTGTCAAGTAAAAGGACAAAATTCCATCTTAAGCTGGTGCTTCATGTGTCTTTGTGCTGTTTTTCTCAAGTAAACGTCAGAATAACTGCAGTCATATTTCCAGATGAACACTTACTGGACTGAAGCAGCTCAGCTTTACTTGATTCTCCATCAATCATTTTTTAGTCTCAAATCTGATCATCAGGATCTTTTGAGGAGCGTTTGTTTCCAGAAGCTTTACTTTCACTGTTCCTCAGCGGAGGAATGATCTTCATCTCACATCTTCTGAGGAGCGTTTATTTCTTCATCTCTCAATCATCATTGCATTATATGTTTGGATCATTTCAATCTCATCTTACTAAGACATATTATTGGAGCTATAGAGTGACCGCTGATATTCATATCATTTTATGTCAGTATCTGCTGTACTGTTAGAAAGATCTCAGCGACTTACATTACAAGCTATTAGAATTTCATCTCACTTTTTGGCCATATAAATATCAGCATTTGCATCAGATTGCATATGTTTGCTATAGTTTGCACTATATCAGACTATATATATCAGACTAAAGCCTGATGCATCAAATCCTGATGCATTTTTTTATTTATTTTTTTTTTAAATTAATATAAAGGTTCAATAAACGTATTGTTATTTCAGACTCTTATTTTATATATCAAGCTTTGCTGGGTTAAACAGCATTAATAATAATAATAAAAAAACTAAAAATAGTTTTTTTTTTTTTGTATTTTGACTTTTTGTCAGTTATTTTATGTGTCATGCTTTACAGGGTTAAACACCTTAAAATACTTAATAATGAATACTTAAAATAATGCTTTTTACAAGTATTTTTATGTTACATAAGGTTAAAGAAACTGTTTCATAAAAAAATAGATTTTTTCATGTGAGGCTTTACAGGGTTAAACAATTAATAATTAATTGTTACATAAAAAATATGTAACAATATTAAAAAAATGTACATAAAAAACATACATAAAAAAATGTACTATATAGCCTAAAAGTTAAACTGTTCCATAAAAAATAAAAATAAATAAATAAATATATATATATATATATATATATATATATATACACACACACACACACACACACACACACACACACACATACACACATATATATATAGACAATTATTTAATTTGTCAGGCTTTACAGGGTTAAACAACACTAATAGTAGAAGATTCATCAGATGATTTGAAATATATATATATATATATATATATATATATATATATATATATATATATATATATATATATACACACACACACACACACACATTTTTTTCTTTTAATATATTTTTTCTAAAGGATAAACAAAATGTTCCATTTAAAAAAAAAAGAAGTTTTTTTACTACTATTTCATATGTCAGATTTTAGAGGGTTATACACCACTAATAATTAAATGAAAAAGATAATATAAATAATATTTTTTCTTAAGATGTTTTTGTTTTTCTCTTAAAATGATATATTTTGTCTTAAAACATCATACTGAAAATGTTGTTTTGTTCCGTTTAACTTTGAGAGAAAGTAGTCAGCAACTTTAATGGACTTGGAGAAATCATTATCCCTCTGCTGCTTCTAGGATTTCACTGCACGCTTGCCGTTCGTTGGGATTTGATGTTTGGAGACATCTGCAGCACGTTCAGCCTAAGCGTCTGGAAAGTTAGTCCTCTATCAGCGGCAGCTGCTCTCGCTCTGTGAGAATCAAATGGATAAAACATTATCTTAAAAGCGACTGCTAATCGATAACGTGATATTTCAAAATCCAGAGCATTTTTGCAGTGGAATATATTGAACGCGTAATGGAAAAGGTTGAGTTCTCAGCCACGGATGTGAAGGTCTCACTGCCTAATGGGCCATTGGTGTGAATAACGACGAGGCCTGTAGATGTTGATTGTAACATCTGGCCGCAGCCAGAAACAGACAAAGGACGAATGCGTCTGTCTTCGCGTGTCCAGCTCTGATAAAACAGCACATGGAAACGGAGAGCAGCGTTTGTGTAGTGAGCCTGTTAAACACATTTAGTTTATTCAGCACTTTACAAGGGTCATCTGGCTTCCAGAAACAGAAGCTCCTAAAGAAGATTCATCAGTGTTAGAAAGATGCTTTGAAACAGTCAAACTACTGGCCAGCTAACAGGGAACGTTCTGGCAAGGCTCTCTCAATGTAACAGACAAACGTTCTTTCAGAAACGTTAATGGAATGTTCACTCAAAGTTATCTGGTCTTTAATAATGTTAGCAGATTGTACAAAAGTAACATTCCCATAATGTGAAATGATTTAAATGAAAGGTTCCCATAACATTAATATAAGCAAGAAAAAATGTTTTTAAAAAACTTGACATTTTGAATGTTCAGAAATAACATTTTCATAACCTCTTGGGAACATTAGCATAGCGTTCGTAGAACATATTTTGTTAGCTGTCCAGTAATATTAATAGAACGTTTGTTCAAGACTATTTGGTCTTTAATAATGTTATCAAAACGTTACTTATATACTGTTCATACATGTATACATGTTTATCTGAAACATTTCAAAACAACTGTTTTTTTTGCTTCAAAAGTAACATTCCCATTATGTTTTTAAAATGTTAAAATTGAACTTTCCCTTGATGTTTTCTCTAGCATTCACATAACCAAGAAAAACATAAATATAAACAAAACAAACAAACAAACAAAACAAAACAAAACAAAAAAATCTGGAGAACATTTAGAAATTGCATTTTTATAATGTTAACAAAACATTATAGAACATATTTTTGTTAGCTGGCTAGTAACTTATAATCAAAAATATAAGTCAAACTAATTTTAAAATAGCAGCTTTTTAAAGCATTTCAAGGGGATAATAATATCTGAAACAGCATTGCACAAAAAAATTACACTGAAAACAACCAACAAAACCATATTTAAAAACATTTTGTTGAAGATATTAGCTAAATGCTGCTGTTTAATAAAGGCGACATTAAATTCCATGGAGGAAATCTGAAGTATTGATTCATTTTTGGATCTGGATCATCTATATGAACCATCTGAACGAACTGATTCACTAAAATGAATTAAATTTCCCAATGCTTACTATGAAAAAATCATCTGTAAAACTGCATGAACAAAAAATAACATAAAAAACTGTAATGTGAAGTTTTGTGACACTAAATCTGTTTAAAAAAATGGTCACTTTACAGCAGAACTATTATAACTAGCTAAAACTAAAATAAATAAATAAATAAATAAATAAATATAAATAAATACACACAACAACATTCCTAAAACTGTAACTAAAAATGAAAACAGAATTGAAAATATTAATAAAAATGTTAATAAAAAATCTTAATGAGACTAAAATAATGCTGTTTCACAGACAAGTGTTGTTATATAATATGTAATAAACTAGTGGTTATAAATACAGCAGTAATGGAAGTGTGATATAATGTGCTCGGCTGTCAGCTAATGGTGGTATATAAATATTTTTGGAGAGCACATCAACAAGTAATCATTGACCTTCATCACAGCGGCCGCTCACGCAGACTGATGACCAGTTTTATCACTCACTGATTTTCTTGGAACTCCAAACATCTCGATTAAAACATCGTCTCATGTGTCGTAGTAATTATAGGGTGTTAGTGGACATTCATTCAAACAAGAGTCTATTAATAAACTGCAATTAGCTTGTATTTTGACCTTAATGGTACTTACTGAGAGGTCACTCATATGAAATGAAAGGTTCACTCAAAATAGCTCAGTAATAAACAGCCAAATCTTGCTTCAGACTAACAGCTTCATTGCTTTTTTTTTATGGTCAGATTTCTTAGTCATCCAAAAAAAAAAAAAAAAAAAAAAAAAAATCATCTGCATCCAGTTTTACTTAATTTATTACTTCATTTTTGACTGTGGTTTTACTGAATATGAGATAAAAAAAAAACATTAAATGCTGATTTTGGATGATAAAAAAATACAGATTAAATACTGGTAATTTACCGATAATACTGAGTAAATGCTTATAAAAACCCCAAAAATTTATCCATTTACTTAATTTGTGGTAAAGTGTTTTTTAAACTGGAAAATGAGACAACAAATACGAATTAAAGGTTGATTATAAAACCATGATGAAATAATACTGATTAAACACTGATAATTTACCGATAATACCAAGTAAATACTGATAAACACCCCAAGTTTATTCCATTACTTGATTTCTGATATAAATTTTTTTCAGCTGGAAAATGAGACAAAAAAATACTGATTTTAAAGGGGTCATATGATTCAATTTCAAGTTTTCCTTTCTCTTTGGAGTGTTGCAAGCTGTTTGTGCATAGATAAGATTCCTGAAATTACAAAGACTAAAGTCTCAAAACCAAAGAGATATTCTTTATAAAAGTTAAGACTCGACCACCCCCCCAAAACGGCTCGTTCAAACACGACGTCACGGTGTGGGGAGATTTGCAAAACACCGCCCAAACGTATACGCAATGAAAGAAGGCGGGACTTTTATTCTCGCTGTAGTATTGTTGTTGCCGCCGGCGTCATGTCCTGGAGATGCTGTGTTTCATTGTGAAAGTGAAACTATTTTGTTTGGGCTTCCAAAAGAGGACACAACTAGAAATCAGTGGTTAAGTTGTATTTACAACTCTGTTCCAGAACAGTTCAACCCAAATATTAGACTGTGTGCAACACATTTTACGGAGGACTATTTCCTGAAGCTGGGAGTAGCTGCCAGCTGCTCAAAGACTGTTTCTATAAAGTGGGGCAATCCCAACTTTGCAAGGACAGTCTGGTGCTTCTGACTCACAGCCTGTAAGTATGTTTTCATATTTAAAGAATTTGCCACTGACGATTCAAACGTGAGTTTTGAGCTGTGTAGAGTAGGGCTTGTTGTTTGTCGTTTCTCCGATCACAAATGCAGACATGGTAATGTTTACGCAGAGCGATGCAATGCGATGCGTAAAAAGACAGTATAAGTCATTATAATCAGTAATTATGTCCCCACTGGATGCAACAAATGCCTCGTTTGTAATGGGTTTTATTGTTTTAGTCTCGTCGCGCCGGGACAAAGCATCACAATATGGTAAGGTGCGTAACATTTCCGTTTCATGCTTGAGGTATTTGGCCAATCATAACGCACTGGATAGCTGGCCAATCAGAGCACGCCTCGCTTCTCAGAACGATGAGTTTTGTAAAAATCGTCGCGTTTCAGAAAGGTGGGGCATAGAGGAGCAACAATAATGTACAATATGTGGAAAATAATGTGTTTTTTGAACCTTAAACCGCATAAACACAATGCATTTCACCAAATACACAAAATAATGTTCTTTTTAGCGACGTCATATGACCCTTTTAAAACCATGATGAAATAATACTTATTAAATACCGATAATTAACCGATAATATTGAGTATATGCCGATACGCCCGCCCCCCAAAATTTATTTATTTATTTATTATTTAATAATACTGAATATTAACCGATAATACTGAGTGAATACTGATTAACCCCCAAATTTATTCCTTTGCTTCATTTCTAATAGTTTTTTTTACTGAAAAAAAACAAGACAAAAACATATTGATTAAATGCTGATTTTAAAACCATTATAAAATAATACTGAAAAATACTGTTAATTTACCGATAATACAAAATAAATACTGATTAAATGTACAAAACAAAAAAAATCTTTATTTATATGTCTGTCTGTCTATCTATCTATCTATCTATCTATCTATCTATATATATATATATATATATATATATATATATATATGTGTTTAAAACCAGGAAAAAACATAAGAAAGTAAATAGAGTAAATAATTTATATCACCTAAAGTAATATAATGCTAATGCCTAAAGCAAATAAGCCTAAATAAAAACAAGAAAAACGAGGTCTACATACTGTAAGGTTCAAGAGAAGCATGCGTGTTTTTGCCCTGATGTTGTTTTATTATTATCAATATGATTAATATCTCCATATGTAGGTCGTTCAGCACAGGCTCTCTGTATCTGAAGCCGCTGTTCTTCACGTCAGTGCGTTTGTTTCCTTTGTTGGTTTATTTCCCTCAGGGATCAATTAAGTGAATTAATCCAGTGGTCTTATTTTAGCCATTGTTAGCGTGCAGCGCTCTGGTCACCTTGTGAACCTGGATGGAAACCTGAGTTGAAGGCTGACGGCGTTTCAAACAGAAGCGCTCGCCTCGTTTCACCTCCTCGCCTGTTGGAGGGCTGGATGATCTCGCTGAGCTCAGTCTCTCTCGCTCGCTCTGTCTGGGCCAAATAATGGATCAAACTATGAGAAAAGGGCGGGACCTTCTATACACTCGGGATCATTTATCTAAAAAGAAAAGATTCCCAAAAAGTTAATAAAACAGTGATTTTGCTCTGGTAGGACTGGATGATATTGCAAAAAAAAAATAAAAATAAATAAAAATAAAAAATAAAAGAATAATAATAAAAATAAATGGATAAATAGATAAATAAAATAAGACAAAATAAAATAAATTAAAATAAAAAATACAATCAAATAAATTTATAACTCAAAAATTTCAGCCTTAGGATGATATTCAGTATGCTGTATATCCTAATAATGTTCTAAAATGTATGGGTTTTTAACCAGTTTAATAAATATTTCATTTTAAATAAAATCTTCAGTCATTTACACAGTTTTTAGATTAATAGCTTAATAAAATAAGAAGTGCATAACACAAATATGATAGTCATATTTATTTATTTATTTATTTAAATTTCCAGAAATATCATCTTGAAAAAATCATAAGTATTTGTTTTATCACTCTACTTTTTGGTCAGAAATAAATTTATATTTATTTATACTAAATATTATTATTATTATTATTATTATCTACATGAATATTATAAATATAGATATAAAGAAATGTAAACATATAAATATATACATTTATTTGTATATGAATTATATACTCAAATTTAGCATAATTCGAAACATTATGCCCATATCCGAAAAGCAAAGAATTAAAAAATATTTTTTTTATATATTTATATTATATTATGAATTATAATATGTCATTAATTTATTATAATTAATATAGCATATAAAATATATTTAACGATAAATTAATATACATTTAGATATAAATACTTTTAGATATAAAACAAATTCCTCGTATGTGTAAGCATACCTGGCCAATAAAGCTCATTCTGATTCTGATTCTGAGTTATATAATATATAATATACTGATATAATGTATATGTTTTTTTTTTATATCACTTTAGTGTCTGGTCAAATTCCCATTATATTCACATCCCAAAGACAAAAGACTCAAAAATATATTATATTATATTATATTATATTATATTATATTATATTATATTATATTATATTATATTATATTATATTATAATTTATATAACATATAAAATATATTTCAATCTTGAAATCAGCATTAAAAAAAATGCAAAAAAAGTTTCCAGATACTGTCTAGACCTGATATTTTTGCCCAATACACATAATCCAAATAATGTGAATCATAAAATAATGACGATCGTCAAGTCAAATCGAATCCAAAACTCCAGTTGTGTCCTTTTTCTCCTGCCAACGGCTTGATGCCAACCAAACTCTCTCCCTTCTCATCTACATTACTTTTCCTAAATATATCAGCCTCATCTTTACACAATAAAGCATGGATGTGTTGTCATCTGAGCTCTCTTTGTGTCTTTGTACTTAGTTACTGTATTGCGTTATAGTGAGACGTTTAATCTTGCGTGTGTCAATCCGGCCGATCGGCGCGCCATCTGATCCTGCAGCAGCGTTCAGGGATCAGACTCCCAAAGGAAGTAACCTTGAGTCCATCTTGGCTCATGACAGCATTACAGTTATTCAAACAGAACCGCAGATTGGTTTACACACACAGCACCTAACAGAGATTCTCCTATTCTCGGGACCCTGACAGGACAGAGGGACTCTCTGGAGCCCAAAATAGAGCATGTCGAAATGCTTTGTGTCCCGGCAATGCAGGCCCAGCTGCCAGTGTGCTGAGAGGGGCTTCTTTGACAAATTCTCCAAGTGACTCTGAGCTGGAGCTCAATGACAACAGCAGACCACTGATGGAGAGTGATACCAGATCCATTTCTGCTCTCATTTTCTGTCAAATATTTCTAAACATCCTAAAAACAAGATTGCAATAATGCTGATTATAATAATGATGATTTTCAGAGAATATTTCTTGACTAAGTTCTTTTTTTTTGTGATTAAAACAAGAAAAATTAAACTTAATTGTTGAAATTAAGTTGTTAATGGTTAAAAAAGGATGTTTAGACCCTTTAGAATTTTTTTCTTTAGGAAAACTAGACTAAAAAAACATACTGATTTAAACTTTTACTGTCAGCCAAAACTGAGATACAAAAATAATAATAATAATTTTTTTTTTAAACTTGAAAAGAAACTTTTATGATAAAAAAAGTCTAAATATTAAAAAAGGTTAACTTTAACAATTGGATTATCATTTATTCCTTTACTTCCATTTATTTATTTATTTATTTACTGGAAACAAGTAAAAAAAAATACTGATTAAATGTTGATTTTTAAAGCCACAATGAAGTAATATTTAATAAATATTGGTTAAAAATCTTTTTTTTAACTGTTGATAAAAAAAAACATCTAAATAATTAATAACACAAAAAAAACAGATAAACTGTTATTTATTCCTTCATTTCTTTCTGATACTTTTAAACTGGATGACAAAAAGTTTTTTTTACTGTCAATATAAACAAATATTGGTGTCTAAATAACCAAAACCTAAATATCTTTTTCTTTTTTCCGATAAAGTATTGTTTATAATAGAAAACAAGACAAAATACTGATTAAATGTTGATTTTAAAACCATGATAAAATAATACATATTGATCACATATTGATAAATTCTTTTTATTGTTAATAAAAACAAAATATAAACAATCAATAACAAAACATTTTATACTGGAAAACAAGAAAAATACTGATTAAATGTTGATTTTAAAACCATGATGAAATAATACTGATTAAATACTGATGTTGATATTGATTTTTTTTTTCTGTCAATAAAAACTAAATAATCTAAATAATCAATAACAAAGCTTTTTTAACTGGAAAAAAATACAAAAATACTGTTTTAATGTTAATTTTAAAACTATGATGAAATAATACTGATTAAATATTAATGATTTTTTATTTGTTTATTTATGTCAATAAAAACTAAATAATCTCAATAATCAATAAAAACTATCGAAATATTCAGTAACAAAGCTTTTTTTAACTGAAAAAAACAAAACAAAAATACTTATTAAATGTTGATTTTAAAACTATGATGAAATAATACTGATTAAATATTGATGATTTTTTTATTTGTTTATTTTTTCTGTCAATAAAAACTAAATAATTTAAATAATCAATAAAACATATCTAATTAATCAATAACAAAGCTTTTTAACTGAAAAAAAACTTATTAAATGTTGATTTTAAAACCATAATGATATAAGTGTATGTTGATCATGATGAAATAATAGATTAAATAGCAATTTTTTTCCTGTTAATATAAAAAATGAAAACATTATCAACTGAACTATGACTTAAAAACAAGACAAAATACTGATTAAATGTTGATTTTAAAACCATGATGAAATAATACTGATTAAATATTAATGACTTTTTTTATTTGTTTATTTTTTTCTGTCTATAAAAACTAAACTATCTAAATAATCAATAAAAAAACTTTTTAACTGGAAAAAAAAAAATACAAAAATACTGATTAAATGTTGATTTTAAAACCATAATGATATTTTGTGTATGTTGACCAAGATGAAATAAAAGTGATATTTTTTTTCTTGTCAATATAAAAAAAATGAAAACATTATCATATGAACTATCACTTAATATTTTCTGACAAACTTTGTCATAAACTTCAAGCCTCGCCACTGTAAACGATCTCAGCCTCAAGCATGCTGTGCCGCACGAGGAAGGAAGCTGCGGCTGGTATCGGTGTGTCTGGGGGCCAAACCCGGCTGAAGAGGGGCCCGTCCATTAGCACGTCCTTCAGGGACACTGCGAGGTGTTTGAGCGCGATAGCAAACGTCAACCGCACCCTCACGCTTTCAACATGCCAGCCTGCTGAGAGCCAGCTGCCGCCTGCTGAAGACAGGCCCCGAAACGGACCAACCGCTGGCGCCAGCAGCCTCTCAGAGCCACCGCTAGTCAGAGAGCTCAGGACATCCCGTAATACTGAGTTTCCCAAGCTTTTTTCTGCCGCGGCACAGTTTTGATAAGTAAAAAAATCCCATGGCACACCACTAAGCGTAAAAAAAAATTAACAAAAAAAAGATCCCTGTTGAAAAAAATATGCTGGTTAGGTATGTTTTGAAGCATGGCTGCTGGTTTAAACTGGTCCTAAGCAACTAGCTCTTGCTTAGAACCAACCAGCACATGACCAGCTTAAAACAGCTTAAACCAGCAGCCATGCTTCAAAACATACCTAACCAGCATCTGCTGGTTTTTTCAACAGGGGTAGAAAGGGGAAAGGTTTTTTTCCCCCCAACAATTAAACAATACGTCGTCAGCGTTGGTATTTTGGCTTTATGTATGTGACCCTGGGCCACAAAATCAGTCATGAGGGTCCATTTTGAAATTGAGATTTATACATTATCTGAGTAAATAATCTTTCCATTGATGTATGGTTTGTTAGGATCGGACAATATTTGGCTGAGATACAACTATTTGAAAATCTGGAATCTGAGGGTGCAAAAAAATCTAAATATTGAGAAAATCACCTTTAAAGTTGTCCAAATGAAGTTCTTAGCAATGCATATTACTAATCAAAAATGAAGTTCTGATATATTTATGGTAGGAAATTTACAAAATATCTTCATGGAACATGATCTTTACTTAATATCCTAATGATTTTTGGCATAAAAGAAAAATGGATAATTTTGACCCATACAATGTATTTTTGGCTATTGATACAAATATACCTGTGCTACTTATGACTGCTTTTGTGCTCCAGAGTCACAAATGATGATCAGACACTTGAACTTAACATTTTCTGAAAATCATGCTCAAATGGAGTTAAGGAGGTTTTTGACGAGCGAATGTTTTGTCATTAGAGGCAGTAAATTAATCGCGTCACTTTTTCATCAATTTACACTTACAGGTTATAAAGTTTATTGTAGCTACATGGGTGCTCAGTTTTTCTTGTTGTTTAATACATTTGGCCAAAATCTCGTGATATAAAAGATGAAACCAGTGTGAAAATAATAAACAACTAACTCATTTCCTCTACACAATAAAAGACTGATTCCGCAAATAACCAGTTATTCCTGTTTTCTGCAGCAAATGTCCAGATGGTTTTGAATGTATGAAGACCGGACGAAACCCAAACTACGGCTACACCAGCTTCGACACCTTCGGATGGGCTTTTCTCTCACTTTTCAGACTCATGACACAAGATTACTGGGAAAACCTCTATCATCACGTCAGTAGACTGTCTGTTCGCTCTCATTACGTCACACTCAAGCATTACAATCTTCATTGATAGTTGGATACAAGTTGTTAAACGTCTGACATAATTTTTTTAAGAGATGCATTTTTGTTTAAAAAAATACGTTTAGATTTATAAAAACAATACATTTAGATTTTTATTCATATTGATGCATTAAATTGATTAATATTAGAAATACCAGGGCTTTTTGTGTTCATTAAAGAAAATTTAAAACATAAAATGAATTATTTTGTATTAAATATAAAATGTTTAATATTCCATTATAAAAAATGTATAATAAAATGTATAAATATATAATTTATATGCATACACTACCATTTGGGGTCAGTAATTTTATTACATTTTTTATTTTTAAATTTTATGAAAGAAATTAATATTTTTATTCAGAAAGGATGCATTAAATTAACCAAAAGTGCCAGTAAAGACATTTATAATTGTCAGAAAAGATCTCTGTTTCAAATAAATCCTGTTCTTTTGAACTTTCTCTTCATCTGAAATCTGAATCCTGAAAAATAAATGTATCACAGTTTCCACAAAAATATTTGTCAACACAACTGTTTCAACATTGATAATAATCAGAAATGTTTCTTGAGCAGCAAATCAGCATATTAGAATGATTTCTGAAGATCATGTGACACTGAAGACTGGAGTAATGATGCTGAAAATTCAGCTGCGCATCACAGAAATAAATTACATTTTTAACATAGATTCACATAGAAAACAGCTATTTTAAACTAATAATATTTCACAATTTTTACTGTATTTTTGATCAAATAAATGCAGCCTCGGTGAACAGAAAAACCCTAAAACTTTGAATGGCAATGAATGTGTAAATATAGAATTCAATGTAATTAATTTCCATATTTTGGCATCAAAGCATCAAAAATGGTGCCAAACTTTTGGATGGTGGTGTATGAAGAAAATAAACTTCTCTTCATCAGTTTTCATCCATTGACTAGGCTGTTTTTGAGAGTTGACTGTAGATTAACTCAAAATAGCCTTTGATTGATCAGTCTGACCAATGCATCTGTCTGACACTAATTACAAGCTTGTGAACAGATATTGCACATGAGTTTTTCTTCAACAGTAATAGATAAAGTAATCTGCGAGTTTTTGCAAGCAGGTTGTGATGTGTCGCTGTTTCTGTGCTGATAGACGCTGCGCTCAGTGGGGAAAACATACATGGTGTTTTTCGTGGTGGTGATCTTCCTGGGCTCCTTTTACCTGGTGAACCTGATTCTGGCTGTGGTGGCCATGGCCTATGAGGAGCAGAACCAGGCCACCATCGCTGAAGCCCTGCAGAAAGAGCAGGAGTTCCAGCTCGCCATGGAGCAGCTGAAGAAGGAACAGCAGGTACAAACACTCAAATCAGCTCTTCAGTTCTTCATTTAAGCCAGGGTTTCCCTAACTGGAGGGGGTTTGTGGCTTTATGAAAAACTTTCATTTTTTATTCATTATTAAATCAAATGTAACATTAAAATAATGAGGCTGCACAATTAATCAAAATAAAACTGCTCTTCACAGTCTGCTTTTCACAGTGAAGCGCGGCACTGTGTTCATTTACACACATGCATCTTATAATACAGTGCTTTCAGTGCTTCTCAGTTCACAGAAAATACAGTGAACTTCATCTCTGCATGAGCTGCGAGTTTAATGTGCATTTAGGAACACAATGTGCACAAGATTCACTTTATTTACAAGCAATTTTACAAACATTTTTGTGGACAGAAGTTTACCACATTTTACCGATATTGCGCCAAAATAAAAGCTTGAATATGAAATGTTAAAAGCTTGAGAGTTTGAAAGTGAAGAATTTGATATAAATATTAGAATTGTAACTTGTAGTGTAAAATAAAAAATAAAAAATATATATATATAATTTTATCACATTTATATTGATTTTTATTTTATTTCACAGTACATTTGTAATTTATAACAGTGATGTTTTTCTGTCTTTATTTATTATTATTAGAATTAAAACTATAATTATAATAATAATAATTATTATTATTATTTTAATAAATATAAATACTAAAACTATATTTATACTACTACTACTACTACTATTACTATTAAATATTTTTAATAATAATAACAAATGATAATAATTAATACTAAAATTATAGCTTGTAGTGTAAAACAAAAAATGTATCATATTATCACATTCATATAGATTTTTTTTAAATTTAGAGTACAATTGTAATTTACAACAGTAATTTCTGTCTTAATTTTTTTATCATTAGTTAAAACTAATAGTAATAATAATAAATATAAATATTAAATAAATATTAATAATAATAATAATAATTACACTATCACAACTAAAAATAAGTTTGATGTTTGCAATGTTTATTGCAGTTCAAAATATTTTTTTCTATAAAAATTTGTTTAGTCCTATATAAAAATAAAAATAACAACAATCAAAATAAAATATGAAATATTTTATGTCATGTGTCTATTTACCGACATCAGAGAACCGTGAACATGAAAATGTGTTGTTAAATTATTAAAACACCAATAAAATCTTACTTCAAGTAAAGGTTTTGCTTCTAAGAGGTTTGGCTGATTAAAATGTTTGTGAATCCCTGATTAAATCAATAATGTACAAGAAGTCATGCTATATTGTGTCTCTCAGGTGGCTCAGAAAGCACAAGAAACCGAGTCTATCTTGACGTCCGACGTGTCGCCATTCTCCTCACAAGACAAAGGCAATCTGGACCGGAGGAAAAGCTCGAGGCCGCTGTCTGAAGGAACGGAGGATGGCAGCAATGACAAATCAGCCAAGCTGGACACTATAGAGGGGATGAAGGTAGATTTATCACCCAAAATTATCCATCTCTCCTCATTTACTCACCTGTACAGTGGTGGACAAAACTATTAGAACATTAGTATTTTCAGCAGCTAAAAATGGTTTTAAGTCAGTTATTTCTATCTTTTGCTGTAGTGTGTCAGTAGGAAATATTCATTTTGCCATTAATTGTAATAATCCAGTGAGATTTTAGCTCGCTCCACACAGAGATCTGATCTGATCATCATCCAGAAACAGAAACTGAGACAGACTAAATCCAGAAGAACTGATGCTTCAAGAAACCTACCTGCAAAGCTACAGTACTGTTAAAAGTTTTAAGCACTTGTGTAAAAATGCTGTAAAATTGAGGATGTTGTCATAAATAATGTCATAAATAGATTTTCTTTATCAATTAACTTCAATTATCTAAATATTTTAGCTGCTGAAAATACTAATGTGTGTCTTTTTATTCCGTGGAAATCTCCAGTTAACTCATTCCATGCTTTTGTTTGCAGCAAACACACTCTCTGCTGGTCCGCACTCTCTCCTTACGGGCCCGACGCGAGAGTCAGGTCAGCATCTTCAACTTCCGGCCGCCAAACAAAGACTCTGAGCTGGATTTCGCAGACGATGAGTTCAGCAATCACGGCGATTCGGACAGCCGCGGCGGCTCGCTGGCTCTGCCCTGGAGCAGAAGACGCACCAGCGCTCAGAGCACCTGCAGCCACAGCTCACAGTTCTTCTTCCCCAGCCTCAACATCAACGGAAAACTCTTTGTAGCCATGGACCAGAACGGCATCTCGAGTCAGGGGCCTCTGTCTCCTCTGCCTCTGCCCACCTGCACCATGGAGAAGGTCAAAGAGGAAAGCGTAAGTAAAAAACACATCTCTTCCATCTTTATTTGACCCTCTAACTCTAGCACTCTCTGTTCTAATTCTATTCCTTTTTTTGTTGTTGTTGTTAACAACTGTTTATTGAATTTTCTTCTGGGAATGGTAATATAAAACAAAAAGCAACTGTACAAATTTAGAACCCACCCCAACCCATCCCACCCCTGGTAGACATAAAAAATAAATAAATAAATAAAATAAATAAATAAATACATACATACATACATACATACATAAATAAATAAAAATATAAACATAAATATAAATATAAATAAATATAAATATAAATATAAATAAATACATAATAATAATGATAATAATAATAATAATAAATAAATTAATAATAATAGATAAATAAATAACAATAAAATATTTTTTTACACAGATTTTAGAAAAGATGACACAACATTAAAAGCTGAATGCCATAAATTTACATTTCTCACATTAGATCCGTATATACGAGAAGTTGAGAGTTCCATTGAGATAATGTCCCACAAATACACAGTCCAGGTTCGTCTGTCCATTGTGTGAGGAGGATTCCAACGGTTGACTAGCAATTTTTTTGCTGCTGTGAGAGCAGCTAACAGTAAACATCTTTGCTGGACGGACAAGGTGAGGTAAATTCTAATTCTATTCTTTAAAAAAAAAAAAACATGCCCCTTGCACTCTATTCATTTACTAACTGCTTGTTTTCATAAAAAAATAACACTAGCTTTTCTAGTCTTTTTGTATTCTCTCTGTTTTTTTTTTATTTATTATACAATTAACAAAAGCAAAAAAGGCCTCTAACACTAGCTTGCTCTATTCTTTTTCTATTCTGTTTTCTTTTATTTATTACTGCGTGAAGCTAACTGAGACTTGATATAGTACTTGCATATCATTGCTCTTTTGTTGATTTTGATTGCTTTCATTGTCCTCATTTGTAAGTCGCTTTGGATAAAAGCGTCTGCTAAATGACTAAATGTAAATGTAATGTAAATGTAAGTGACTTTGTGCTTCTGATCAGACGAGCAGAGTGCTGTAGATTAGAAACAGCATGATTGATTTGTAATAAAGCACCTGTGAGTCAGGTACGAGTCGCTTGGGTCTATAGATGGAGAAACGCGGCTGGAATGGTCTCCTGTGGAGAAATGAGTCAGGATCAGTCTCATAAAGAAATGTCTTGATACTTCTAACGAGTTTGACTGATACTTTTTAATGTTTTTTGCTTAAATTGTCAATCAGGTAAATATCAAGCCAATAAATGGTTCATTTATTGATAAATAACGATGAACTCTTTTGCAAACTTGATTTGACAATACTATTGTAATAATAATAATAATAATAATAAACAACAACAACAACAACAATAATAATTAATTATAAGTATTCACTATTATTAATTAATAATAATAAGTAATAATAATAATAACAACTTTAAATAATAACAACTTTAATAATAATAATAATAATAAAACAAAACAACAACAATAATAAAGAATAATAATTAGTAATTGTTATTGTTTATTCATAGTAATAATAAGAGTAATAATGAAAATAAAGAGTAATAATTATTAATTATTATTGTTTACTACTACTACTACTACTACTATTATATATATATATATATATATATATATATATATATATATATATATATATATATTATTAAGTTCTTACATAATTTATTAAGTAATAGAAATAAATTTTGAATTCTGTATTTAGTTATTCACTAGTATTTAAAAGTTTGGGGTTGGTACTTTTTTAACATCTCTTCTGCTCACCAAGGCTGCATTTATTTGATCAGAAATACGGTAAAAAAGGTGAAATAGTATTACAAATAAACAAAAAAAAAAAAAACTATTAAAAAAACTATGTTCTATGTGAATATCTGTTAAAATGTAATTTATTTCTGTGATGCGCAGCTGTATTTTCAGCATTACTCCAGTCTTCAGTGTCACATGATCCTTCAGAAATCATTCTAATATGCTGATTTGCTGCTCAAGAAACATTTCTGATTATTATCAATGTTGAAAACAGTTTATATTTTTGTGGAAAAATTAGCAT